>CM042844.1:19816729-20364229 GCA_023653725.1 Bungarus multicinctus | reverse complement strand
ATTTTTTTTTAGTACACATAAAGTAAATGTCTATGGAGATTTTCAAGCATCCAGATCATGGACTTTCTTGGTTTTTTTCCTCCTGAAAATGTTTTGCTTTTTATCCAAGAAGTTTCTTCACATCTTGGATGAGAAACGAAATGTTATCAAGGAAAAAAAACCAAGAAAGCCCAGTTGCCTTTTGGAAAAGCACTTTTAGGATAGACAGAAAGTGGGAAAAGTGAGACATGGTAAAGATTGAACTTTAATCCTGGTAATACATAGATATATGCCTGTGCAGTTTTATTTAGTAGCAATACATAATTGGTTACCAAACTTATTCTGAACTATTTCTTCGATTTATCGTATTAGCCCTGGATTATCCTGTGGGATCTCCCCTTCAAAGACTAAGCAGATGAAACCTGCAGAGAAATGCAAGATGTCTAGTCAAAATCCCTGTCTTTAAATTGCTTGTTTCTCAATCTCAGCAATTTAAAATGTGTGGACCAACTCCCAGAATTCCCCAATCAGCATGCTGACTAGAGAATTCTGGGAGCCGAAATCCTCACATCTTAAAAGTTGCTGAAGTTGAACAACAGCATTTTAGACAAACGGCTGCCCAACCCTTATCTTAAAAAATCCTTCTTTATACTATGGGCATTTCCACAATTAAAAGATGCCTATTCTAAGTACTGAAAGCAACCACAATATCATGGAAATGGGTGTATTTCATTCTATGAGTTTCGTACAGAAAACCAATAGGTTCTTGTCATTGAAGGCAAATAACCAAATTCAACAGAAATTTGTAAAGGTTCCATCTGAATTTACAATGGAGGTCTTTTTCCTGTGTGAACATCCTATCAAGAAACACTGCTAGATGAATGTAAACATCATTTCACCATATTTCACTATTTGGCAGGATGGGTGGAATATACATTTAATGAAGAAGAAGAAGAATTGCTTTTTAACTTTGTCTTGCAAGTTGAATTCTAATATTCTAACTATTTCTACCAATGTTGATAGCACAGGTAAAACTCAACTCAAAATGGGTCTGCACCTGTATTTTTATCCCAGCATTGTGGCAGCTAACTCACTTGTGATTCTTTGATCTGCTTGCCAATTTACAATTTTGGTACTCCTGTATTTCCTTTTCAGTTTTTTTCCTGGTATCAGCTTTTATGATTGTTCTTTATGGTGATTCCTATTTCTATATGCTGACATATAAAAAGTACAGTTTGATTTCTGGCTAGAAGGGGGGTTTTGTCACATGGACAGGGTATAACTGGGACCAAGGAAAAAAACGTTTTCTTTGAGGACCATCCAGAACAAGATTAAAAGGGGATACAAATGAAGAAAAAGCAAAGAAATCCTTTCTTGAGACAGCAAATTGCTAATTGTTATAAGCATTGTTGAGAGAAAGGAATAAGTGGGCAAGGAATTTGTTTCAAAAGGTGCTCCAAATGAAAAAAAAATAAAAGAATGAATTTGTACAAGATTGTAAGGATTCTTTCCTTCTCAAACTACATTGCTGCTTTGATTTGAATGATGTTAGTATTAAAATGAAACAAACAAACTAGACAATGGTTGTCCCATACAACAGTAATGCTGAAGCTCATGCTCCCAATCTTTCCAGCTCCTCCTATTTCTCCTGCATTTACAAAACTGTATTTTGGTCCTGGAGAAAATAAATTAAAGGATTAAGAGGAAACTCCTCAACTTAATGAGGATCAAAGTTCAAAATTACACCAGACTCCCAAAAAGCTACTTATGACCCATCCTCAAAGTTACAACTGCCTGCGCCTGTCTCCCTCCCTCCCTCCCTCTCCCTCTCCCTCTCCCTCTCTCTCTCTCTCTCTCACACACACACACACACACACACACACACACACACGATAGTATTTGGGGCTCTCAGCAACTGGCTCTCATTTACAACTGGTTGCAGCATCTCAACTTAACATGACATGATTTGCAATGGTTTTTGCGGGTTTCTGATGATTTTTTTTTTTTAAAGTTTCTGGAAAAAATGCCAACTCAGCAAAATGGATTGAACAACCCCCTGGTTCTCCTTACAACTATGCTGACTTGCTTTGTGAACATTGTAAAAACAACCATAAAAGTCTGGTTATGTGGTGCCTTGACTTATGCCTGCAATACTTATGACTGAAATTCTAGGCTCCATTGTGGTCGTAAGTAAAGGACTACTGGTATAATTAAAACCCTAACAATATCAACTATTCTCTCCATACTTTTTTATCCTTACAAATTTTCCACCAGATCCATAAATTGTTTCATACATTTCTTTTTATTCTCTAAACTTCTCACTTGCCTCTTTCTGAGGATTTCATCAACTCTAGCCAAACATGACTTTCTTGGTCTTCCTCTTCTTCTGAACCCATTCACTCTCTTCATATATTATCCTACAAATTGATCCTCAATTCTTTCTCTTTGTATGGCCAAACCACCTCAACATATTTATTTCTTACTCACTTTTTACATTCAATCCACATTCGTCATCCATGCATTCTTGATCCTTCTTGCTCCTATTCCTTCTTGGTTTACTATATATATTTCTTGTTCAGCCCATTCCCACTACACATAGCCTACTTTTTTCTTCTCCTGGCATACCCACATGGTTTTGATATGGACAACACCGAACCGAATTCGCAATGATCATTGTAGATGTGCAGCTGCCTTCTGTAAGTGGAGCAAAATACCATCACTGAATTGTGACTGTGGGGCTAAAAAACCAGCTATCCAACACAAAGTGACAGAGTATCAAAATAGAGCCTATAACGGAGATTTTGCTGATTTCCTGGCTGTAACAAGTGAAGTAAAAAAAATTATTTACAACTTAGATATGTTTATAACATATGTGAATGAAATATGATGTGAATGTGCCACACAATAAAATCAATCAATCAATCAATCAATAAATAAATGCCCACCTTTCCTTCCTATGTCACAAAGTGAGCAGAATTGTATGCCTATACAGGACTCCATTTTTGTTTGTTTTGATAAACTTTCACATCTTGCAATGGATCACATGCTTTACCTTTTCACACTTTAAAATTCTCCCATTTATCTACTTAACATGTACTTCATGTTAGCATTTCAGAAAAATTATATATAATCATCCTGCCCCATGCATGACAACTGCAGTATGTTCCTGGATCCAATCTGTGTCAGTCAGTGGGGCCAGATGCTTATTCTTTTCCAAGCGCTCAGACTCATCCTGGAGCCCATCCTCAGGGGACTTTTCACTCTCCAGAATTCCAAATTCTGAATTCTCCAGAATACACACTCTCCACTATTCTCCAGAATACTCATTCTGAATTCAGAATTGTCCAGAATACACATTCTGGTGAGAAAGATGCCTGAGTATGGGCTTCAACTTGAGTCTAAAAACTCAGAAGACTAAACCTCTGGTCTCAAATTGAATCCTGCAACATTATCCTGGGACACTCTATTTGCCTCCAATTGCCATAAGGATCCTGTTTTAATGTGTGAGATACGGTATGCAATATACAAGGCTTTTCTCACGAAATATTTATTTTCTCATTTTAAAAAACCCTTAAGTGTTGTTATTTTGAAACTCTATTAAATATTTTGGAAAATCAGGGTGGCTGCTGTGTGGGCATTGCATATAAATAGGAAATGACAGGATTTCAAACAAACAATACCATACCATGCATTAATTGTTTTGATTAAGATCATAAAGGGCTCAAATGCTTGCTTGCAGAGAACACTCCTGTCCTGATAAAGAGATTTATGCACACAGGGTATGGGAAAACTAATCTTTGGCCAAAAGCCTTCTGCTTTTGCTTGGGAAGGATTAGTCAATTGAAACCGGAAGTCTTTTCAAAATACTGGAAAAGCTTTTTGCTGGGAGCGGATGATTATTTATTTGCTTGCTTTGTGACACTCTCCAATGTGTCTGCTTTAAACATCATCATTTGGACTTTATCTTGCCTTTTGCACTTTTATGACAACATTAGAAGATATAAACTTCCAACATAATTTAATATGTCAACAGCAGAAAACAAACCCTTTAGGGCCTTACAGCTTGTGTGACGGTCATGTTTGCTAAAATTCCTGATAACTCCACAGTACTCAGTGGACTCTTCCGTGCATCACATACAAACAGGAAAGGCATACCAAAAGTGTATTTTAAAAGTTATCTGTTAGATTTGTATTCTGCCTTTCCTTTGAAATTGAAAGAGGTATACATAGCATTTGCTTCAGAGGTAATATTCAGCAGATTCTGACCAGTTCTGGAGAACTGATAGCGGAAATTTTGAGTAGTTCAGAGAACCAGCAAATACCACCCCTGACTGGAAATTTTACAGTACCTTTCCCCTGCCATACTCACCAAGCCATGCCTACAGAACCGGTAGTTTAAAAATTTGAATCCCATCACTGACTTACTTCTCCAATTTTTTCCCATAAAAATGCTGTGGGATAGATTGAGCTGAGAGAGACTGACTGGCCCAAGGTTCCCCGGTGAACCTCTATGTTTAGCCTTAATCCCAGGTTGTTCTTTGAGAAATTTTCTCTGGTTCAAAGGGTCATTTCCTGACTTTCCATAAAATAGGACCTGAAGACAAATGGACTGGAATAATTCTTGGTAAGAGGAATGGCTTTAGAAAAAAAAATTAACAAAATAAAACAGTTGGAAGGGACCTTGAGGGTCTTCTAGTCCAACCCCCAGGACTAGAAGACCCACCACCACAAGGCCTTTTCTAACTATTATTCTGTTGTTCAAGCAGGAAATCATCACTTGAAAGGATGAATGAATTATTTTACGTTAACCTTCCTTAGTGGGTTACCTTCCATGCTTTACATTACATTACATTACTCCCCAGATCCCAAGGTGCTTTTTCCAAACAAGAATTGGACCTTCTTGGGTTTTTTTTTCTTTGAAAAATGTTTCACTTCTTGTTCAAGAAGCTTCTTCAGTTTTGAAGAAGAACTGAGGACATTTCTTGGATGACAAGAAACATTTACAAAGAAAAAACAAACAAGAAAGTCCAGTTGCCTTTTGGAAAAAGCACCTTTGGGATAACTAAAACTTGGATATTTGAGAATCTCCATAGACATTACTCCCCAGTCAACAGAGATAATGATTTTTCAAGGAAGTTAGCTTCCTTGAAGCATATGGGAGTTACACATATGGGAGTTACCTTGCTAAGATATGATGTTTATGATCTCTTTATTACATTTCCTCAGGGATCCTCTGAAAAGCATTCTATCGACCTGCTGCTTATTTCTACAGAAACTGATACTCAGTGGAGTTTCATTAATCAAGGATTGTGAAATAAACCAAGAAAAAACCAATTGTCAGGCACAAAGGATTAGGTCCAAATATGATTCTCCAGTTGAATTGATTTATTGCTATTCATGCCTATGCAAAGCAATTTTCCTAGCTAACAGCACATACTTGGAGTTAGAATTAAGAGTCCACATAATTCAAGGGAAATTGGACTTAGTTCACTTGTGGCTAGGTAGGGATTCTAGGCTGATCCCTGTTTTAACTATGCCTCCAGATTCTTCCCCTACACCAATTTAACTTTTAGACCAGCATCACTAGGCAGGATAGAGATAAAGATAAATGATAGAGATAGATTGTCAGCTTTGGAAGCCATATTAGCACTAGAAGCTTCATGATGCCACATTCCTGTGCCTGGGAAATTGGGAGGGGGGATTTTGTAGATTTTGTAGAGTGGTTGTAGTTAGACGTAATAGCATTCATCTTTACAGTCAAGGTCATGTTATTCCTGCACCTGGAGGAGGGATGCCTCAAATTGGAATGGGTGGTGACTGGGCCATGTGATGGACGGGATGGATTTTGTGATTTTTAATTATTGGAGGAAAATCCAGACCTCTCAGATTCTGGTTTTCCCAGATGTGCCAGTATGATGGCTCTAATAAAATGGAACTTTGAGAAAATGCCTGTCTCGAAGTTTTGGTGTTGGAGTTTGTTTCCCTGGAACACTGACATAGGTGATAGATAGATGATGTAGATGGATAGATAGACAGACAGACAGACAGATTTATATAATATAATAAATAGATAGATTTCTGCTCAAATGCATAATACTCAATTTATGACCACAACTGAGACTTCAATTTCTGCTCTTGATCATTGCAGTTGTAAGTCAAATTGGACCCAATTTTACAAAAATATTTTTACGGTGCTCATTAAACAAAACACACAGCCTTTAACTGGATCCATCTTCCCAAATGGTTTAGCTGGAAATTGGTTAACCAGGTCACAAATTGGGATAGCATGACCAACCGGTCATAAATGCAAGCCAGTTGCCAAGTGCCCAACTGAGGATAGTGTGATGGTGGTAAAAGTGAATACAAGTCTTAAGCAGAGGTGGTATTCAGCAGGTTCTGACCAGTTCTGGAGAACCAGTAGTGGAAATTCTGAGTAGTTCAGAATACCACCTCTGACTGGCCCCGCCTCCATCTATTCTCTGCCTCCCAAGTCCCAGCTGATTTTCTGGGTCTTTTTTTGTTGCCCTGCATAGGAGAACGGAGCTGGAAAGCAGGTTAGTGGGGTGGGGAGGGAATGGGGATTTTGAACTAACCTTCCCCCAGGAGTGAGGAGGGAATGGCGATTTTGCAGTATCCTTCCCCTGCCCAGCAAGCCACACCCACAGAACCGGTAGTAAAAAGAACTGTATCTCACCACTGGTCTTAAGCCACTTTTTTTAGACTGTCGTAACTTTGAGCCATCATTCAATGAAAAGTCATAAGTTGAGGACTACTTGTATATCTCTCTGTAGGAATACAAAAAGCTCTTTTATACCAAATTGGAAAATTTGTCTGTACCAAACCACTAGTATCTGACTTGTTCCAGTTCTCCAGAGCCTCAGGAGATATTAATCACATCATTTACTACATGATCTTTTTATTACTAGAGATAACAGATGACAAAGACTGAACACAGATATTTCATCATGCAAAGGTTATTTTTTCCCTGCTGAGCATCAAACCCTAACTGAACTCAGCTGGGGTACAATAATAGGGCTATATTTTCTTCAGTAAAACAAATGCTAGGTAGGAAGAAGGATGATGAGAGAAAAAGGATGTTGAATATAAAAAATTGACAGAATTCAGAGAAACCGAAATGTAAAATATTAGACACCATAACAAATCAAATTACCTTATGTTGGGTTAAATATAGTTCCTGGAAATGCAGATATAAAGGGCAGGGTATCCTTTTG
This sequence comes from Bungarus multicinctus, assembly GCA_023653725.1. Taxonomy (NCBI): domain Eukaryota; kingdom Metazoa; phylum Chordata; class Lepidosauria; order Squamata; family Elapidae; genus Bungarus; species Bungarus multicinctus. The sequence goes on along the minus strand of CM042844.1, from coordinate 20,357,018 downwards.
GTTTTTAATAAGTAAAGTGTAGAAATTATACTGGGGTAGATATCAAAATCCTGCATTGTTTTGAAATGACTTTCTAGCATTCCATGTAATTGTTTATAATAATGGTCACTAAATATATAAGAAACTGGACTGTGATGCAGCTACTCCTGAAAAATAATCACAAGGTACTTGGAAAAAATGTATTGGCTGAGTACACAATAATTATTTACAAATTTCTGCACTGATTATCAATTTGTTTCAGAATGCTTTTGCCCTTTAAAAGTCTATATGATGAGGGTCTAAGAACAAGAGTAAAAGAGCTTTCATTTCCACTTCTAGCTGAAGAGCTATTCAGATTCAAGTTCTCACTGAGTTATGGAAGTCAGAGAACCAACTAGTCAAAATTAATTTCTAAAATGTACAATTATCTATTAGAATTCGAAATGGCAGAAAAAAATAGTTAAAGGCCCAATGATTGCATGGGCAAGGAATGTAGGGCACAACATTAATTTGGAAGATTGGGAAAAAGTCTGGAAACAAAATTATAAAATAACAAAATCGATTGTTTATAAAGAAAACCAATACAAAAAGTGTTATTGGTGGTATCTGGCACCTTCAAGGTTAGCGAATATGTACCCAAACTTAAATCTGACTTGTTGGAAATATAAGCAAATGAGGGGTACCTTCTTTCATGCTTGGTGGCTTTGCCCAAAAAGTAAAAAGTACTGGGGAAAAATTAGAATTTGGATAAAAGAAATCCCAAATATACAACGAGTATTTAAGGCCAAAATATTTTTGTTGGGAGTGTTAAAAGGAGACTATGCAAAAATTGCGTTGGCACAATGCTGGAAGGATGACCAAATGCCAACAAATAATTTGATAATTCAGAAGGCTCTTGACTGTGCTGAAATGGACCTACTTACACAAAAACTTAGGGATAAGGTAGTCTCAAAGTATACTACAGCTTGGGGAAAATGGTATAATTGGATGAAGAAGAAAAACCAAGAAATTAAAAAATAAGGATTCAAAAAATGAAGTGGTTAAACTAAGAGCATATACCAAAAATAGAAAATGAATATTAGTAAAATTATTTTCAATAAATGATCACACCGTCTTAGCTGATATGAAATATATATGTTTTATGTCAATATTTGTATTTGTATATTGGTTTAGTTTGCAATGAGATGTTGTATCTTATACACTGTATATATTTTTCTTTTTAATCTTTAATAAAGTTTATTTTAAATTTTAAAAAAAGAACCAACTAGTCAAGATGAATTGCTAAGTTAAAAAAACCCACAATTAATCAGTGGAACACCTTGCCTTCAGAAGTTTGGGTGCTCTGTCACTGGGGGCTTTTAAGAAGAGTTTGGACAGCCATTTGTCTAAAATGGTATAGGGTCTCCTGCTTCAGCAGAGGGTTGGATTAGATGACCTCCAAGGTCCCTTCCAATTCTGTTATTCTATTAAAACAGCTACCATCTATGGAACATGACATGTTTTGCAAGATTATTCCAAGGCAAAACTAAACAGGGGATAATAAAATATGCAATTGCCTTTTTAATCTCTTTTCATGTTTGTTCAGTTCAGTTTAAGCGAACAGAAGATTCTTCTTGGATGAGAAGCAAAGCATTTTCAAAGAAAAAAACAAGACAAGTCCATTTGCCTTTTGGAAAAAGCACTTTTGAGACAACCATGACCTGGATAATCAAGAATTTCCATAGACGTCTTTTTTCATAGGTCATAAATACATAAAAAACTTCCATACAAACACACTAGATATCTTGAAATTAACAGCAGAAATAGATGTATACATAGACACACAAAAGCATACACACACACACACACACACTATTATGTGAAATAACAGGATGTGCTTTTATGATTTTATTGTAAGTGACATGGGACTTATATCAGCTTCCTCATCTATTTGAAGTCACTGCATGAAAAAAGTTAAGTTGAAGTTGAAAAATATTGTTCAGTTTATGCCACCCCTTGCAATATTATTCAGTACTGGGAATTGGCAAAGTTAAGTTCTCTCCACTGGAATGAAATTGCCACCATACCGTATTACAATTTCCTGTTTTTAATGGGTTTGCTTTTAATTATGTGTTGTAAACTGCCCTAAGGCTAGATATAATGAGGAGGGAATAATTTTTAAGTAAATAGGTGAACAGGAATTGCTGTATCCACCTATTACTCGCCAATGTACCTACAATCAACTGTTTTTAGAAAAAAATGCCAGCATAACACCATTTCTCATTCTCCAATTTATAGGAATTGATCTGACTTTTGTCTTCACTTTGGAGAAGACCTTATTATTGTCCAATGTTAAGCTAAGTGACAAGACTTTGCATCAACATTTTACAAGTGTCCAACTATTGGATGATAGTATCTTAAGCAGTAAATGAGAGAGACACCAGAGGTGAAATAAACAAAAAGTCCCTTGTTTAAAGTAGAACTAAGCACCATTGATTACCTAATTTTAATAGATGATCCTTCATTCTAAAATGAAGACACCACCACATCAAAATATAATTATAAAAATAAAATATAAAGATAGGTCTGCCCGATAATTGCACTTATCCTTTGGAATAGTGTTTCTCAACCTCAGTAAATTTAAGAGTGTAGGCTTCAACTTCTAGAATTCTTCATCCACCATACTAGTTGGGGAATTCTGGTAGTTGAAGTTCATGCTTCTTAAAATGGGTTAAATTAAGAAATAGTGCTTTAAAAGACACTTATTCAGAAGTTTAGATGACTCCATTCTGCTGCCTTTGAGGAAGGATGCTAAAATTACAATGATTTTTAGAGCCTTTTGAATTAATTGGCCTACTTGTAAACCATTTTCTGAGAGGATATTACACTGGTTGTGTTAATCATCTCAATTATTTAACTATCTAATTATTTAATTATATTTGTCATCCTTTGGAAGGCACTGCTCCAGAAGTTCAGATGGCTACAATTCTGTTGTTGTTTGTGAAAATTATTGTAATTCATAGGGTTCTTGGGGTTTTATGAGCTACATGTACACTATTGTTTTGGAGGGTGTGGTATTATTTTTATTTAATTATCAGAACGAAGTTTTGATTGTTTTATGATGTTATGGTTTTGTTTTGGTTAATTTTTTATGCACAAAAACCCAAGAGAATGCCTTTAAAGCTGGCAATATACAAATATGTAATAAGTAATAAATAAATATCTATTAGTAATCAAAGATTACTAATCAGCCACTGGACTTATACATTATTCACCATTGTTCTTCATCTGTACAGAAATGTGGTATTGCATTTTTTTAAAAAATAGCTGTGGCAAAAATTAAGGATTTTTCAGCCTTATTTCACAAGGAAACATTTATCTCTATGCTTCAATTTTTCCACACAAACCAATTCAATTTTAACAGTTTTCACATTTGTCCAGATGTTTTCTCATGAAGTATGCGTTCTGATGCATGTTCAATCGGGTAAAATAAGATATTTTAGGGAAACAATAATTTACATTTATGAATTCATGTGCAATAAAGTAAAAGTTATAAAAGTGAAATGGTTTTTTATATTATTTCTATAAAAATATAATTTGTTTCTGATCTGAAAGGGAAAAACAAAAGGCTGGGGCAGACATGCAATTGAGATGGTCAAAATATACCATGGAAGCCTCATGCTGCAGCAGGACGCCTGTCGGATAGACAATTAAAGTGGCCCAGGAATGACATATCCCTCTTGCCAACATAATTAAGGTGTATTATTTGTCAGGGAGGTCAACGGTGAACAAATGTCCTAGCAAAGTGAGACTGAAAGACAGGGAAGGAGCAGATAATGAAATTCAGGGATGACAAATGGCTTTAAGTCTGATGCAATGGCATCTGACAGAAAGAGACACCCAGCCAGCCTGAAACTTTACTTATGCTGCAGTGAAAGGCTCTTTCATTCCAGCTATGGAATAAAGAATCTTGTATCGCACTGCTTACAATATTCCTTTTATTTGCCGTAATAAATTTATCTATTAGTTTTATTTCATTTCTATGGCAGCCCAGAGTCACTTGTTGAAATGGATGGCTACAGAAATCAAATAAATAAATCTAAATAAGATAGTCAGTCCATTAAATAATTCTTCATTTCTTCTGGGGAGAGGGAGAGGGGATGAAAAATTATTGCCCAAAATTCAGCAACCTATTCAGCGGAAGTAAATGGGGTTGGGACAAGCTTTCCACCAGATATTGTTGGGAAAGCTCACTCTTAGAATTAGTGGTGTGGTGCTGATTATAAGCCAAAATGACATCATGTGTCTGACATTATTTGCACCAATCAACACTTCTCTTGTTCCCCCCCAATGCCCAAGGTGCCATCTTTCTTTTTAATTAAGGTTTACTAGAATGATTGTGGGTTGGTTTCAAGCTGGTTCCTAGGTTGGATTCCAATTTGATTTGAGATCAGAAACAGCTTTGGTCTCCTGGATGACTTATGTTTGTAGACTGCTAAAATGTAACCATAACTGGTTCTTCTAAACTTTGGTAGCCCTCATCTTTATCGGTTACAATTTCCTTCTTGCTGTCTTGCCAAAACAAATGTTGGAAGTAGGAAACTATAATACTCCAGCGAATCATGAAATTACCATGATACAAAAAAAAGATGTTGAGATTCTAGAAAGACAGCAGAAAGGAGCAGCAAAGAGGATGAGGGAACTGGAGGCTAAATCTTACAATGCATGGTTGTAGGAACTACATGTATCTAGTTTAATGAAGAGGGTACTAGGGTAACATAACAGTCTTCCAATATTTGAAGAACTGTCACAAAGTGAGGGTTGACGACCTATTCTCCAAAGTACCAAGGGCAGAAGAAGTATTATCAAAGAGAGATCCAACATAGAATTAAGGAGAAATTTCCTGACAGAACAATTTGCCTCTGGAAATTGTGGGAGTTCCTCACCAGAGGTTTTTATGAAGAGATTTGTCAGTTATTTGTATGGAATGATATAGACCAGGTTGGACTAGAAGACCTCCAAGGTCACTTCCAACTCTGTTATTCTGTAAATCCATTTATATGGGTTTATATTGGGTTCTAATTTCTTAAGGACTTTTCTCAAAGCACCTATCTGACAAACAGATACTATGGGGAAAATAGGAAGAAGCATTATTTATGCAGTCTTGAACTCCTCTATAAAAGCTACAATATCAATCTAACAGATGCAATAAAAAATAAATGCTTAGACTATTTTGAAAAAACTTGGCACTTACTTTATAATTTCCTATCCAGGAAGTTTATTTGTACATGAAACAATAATCCAGTGTAACAGGACTAGTTTAATTTCTGATATTGGCAATTAAGTGGGTACATAGCTGACTTGGAAACTGTACTCAAGAAGCTCTCATCAGTAGTTTCTGATCACACTGGAGGAAGGAGCTATCAAGTGGAATTCCAGAAAGTTGATTCTTATACCTTTATTGATGTAATTAGTAATAGTAATTACTATTATTTAGATGAAGAGCTAAAGGAAATGTTCATCAAATTTTGAAATGATGCAGAACTAGGTGAAATAGCAAATACCATAAATCAAAAAAAAATCTTAATTTAAATTTTGCTAGCTCGTAAAAATGGATGGAAGATAATTTACATTTAACAGAAGCAATATGCAAGGGGCTTTTTAATCTAAGAAACAGAGCTCAAATGCACAAATATAAAACATGCTGTTCAGCTTGGCAATAATACATGTTGGAATTGTAATTAATTGCTAACTGAATATGACTGAGCGGTGTGAGTGTGCATGTGAATGTGTGAAGGACAAATGCTGTTATAGGCTACATCAGCAGAGGTATAATTTCTGTATGATGCTCTTAGATTTTTTTAGGATGGAAGTTCCTTCTCCGGGCTTATGGGTTGGTTTCCAAACATTTCGTTACCAGTCTAGGTACCATCTTCAGTGGAATTTAGGGCATGACAGTGTTGGTGTTTTTCTGCTTATAAGGGCTTCATGTGGTCAGTAGGTCTTGTGATGGGAAGGTCACATGAGGTGAGGGTCTTGTGATGGATCTAAGGATGAGTTTTGTGATAGGTCAGGTATGGGTCACATGACGTGAGGGTCTTGTGGTGGGTCTTGTGATAGAGAAGTCACATCAGGTGAAGGTTATTGGGAGGTGAAATGCTGGTTGGGGGAGTGCAGAAGAACACCAACACTGATATTCCCTAATTCCACTGAAGATGTTACCTAGTCTGGTAACAAAACGTTCAGAAACCAACCCTACCTTGGAAAATGAACCTCCACCCTTATCCTACATGCAAACTACAGATATTTGCCACCGATGAAATCTTAGATTTTTCTGCTAATTGTGTCTTACTTTGAATATTGTGTGAAGCCTTTTCAACTATCCGAAACCTGCAGTATTGGACTTACTGTGTCATCCAAGCTTCATCTAAGCCCTACTAATTAGGAAAGATTCTGGTTAAATAACAACATTCCAAACAGAGTACTGTGTTTTGTCTTTATCGAACACTCTTGTCCAATATTAGGAAACAATATGTGAAGCCTTACGGCAATTTCCCCTCTTGTGGGGTAAAATTGCGCCATATGCTCCAATTAATGCAATGACAAATAAGATATGCACTTGAAGGGGTTTTCTCTATTAAGAAAATACAAACATTGGTTGTAACCATTGAAATTTGCTTGTCATGACAGACGTTTTTGAAAGTGAATCATTTTCCCAATCAAAACAGATCTCTGCAAACCTCAGAGGGTCACAAAACCATTGTCGGATCTGTTGGTCTCCATCATCCTTAGACAGGTAGATAGTGAACAAATGGAGAAAATTTTATTTTATTTATTATATTTTATTTGTCAATCTCTTACAAGATAATAGATATAAGTATAAACATGAGTAAGAATACAGAAAATAGGTATGAATAAGTGGGGACAATAGGACAGGGATGGTAGGCACGAAGGTGCACTTATGCACGCCCCTTACAGACCTCTTAGGAATGGGGTGAGGTCAATAGTGGATAGTTAAAGGAGTGGGGGTTAGAGGATGTAACAACATAGTCAGGTAGTGCATTCCAGGCATTGACCACTCTGTGGCATCTCTATAATTATTCTTTCCAGAAATGATTGTCTAACAAATTCATCCCAAGGGTAAGTTATACAATCTTCTGAAAGCTTTTAAAGAACTCCATAGTAGTGACAAGAAATCTGCAGACCACTCTTAGACCACTACCACTCTATGGTAGTGTCAATGTCTACCATAATGAAACACTTTTTTAAAAAAGCAAAGTGCAAAGAAAGATGCCAAGGTGGAAACCATTACTTTCCAGTGTACTCACTCTCTACACTGCCACCAATTTCAAGTTTGCCAAAGACCCAACAAAATATTATGTAGTCCAATGACTACATAAGATGAAAATGGCATTTTTACTGTGTTTCACATCCTTTTTCAAAAAACATTTTGAATATTGGTTCAATGTGTTCATTGAAGTCATGACACAGCATACTGTTATGGATATTCTCTATTTAATCAAAATCTCTTAATAGGATTTCAATAGTTCAAACCACAGCGCAGATCACAATACTTCAGGATTACTGATAGTTCCAGTGTTTACACAAACTTTCTTTTTAAACTTTCTGCTTGCTGCAGAAGTGAGTTCCTATGAATGAAAACTGAAGAAATTAGGAATGTTTAGTCTAGAGAAAAGAAGATTGAGGGAAGGTGATAGCCCTTTTCAAAATTCCTGAAAGAATGACACAGAGAGGGAGGTCAAGAGTATAAACACAGAATAACGAATTACTAGAAGACAGATTTAAAATATTAGGAAATGCTTCCTAACTGCAGGAGTGTTTTGATAATATAATCAATTACCCAGAGAGATGGTGGAATGAATCCCTGTCACTGGATGTATTTCAGCCATCTGTCAATCTTTTCTTTAACTTTTTAATATACTTTTTATTTGCACATTTTTAATTCTTCCATTGAGCATAAGTTTGGATTTAGATCTTAATTAACTTCCAAGTCAATGATTCTATTATTTTAAGACTAGTTTGATACCAGTACTTCGCTATGAAACTATGTGGTTGGGCTTAGTTTTTTTGAAGGAAAATAAGGGAGGGGAGAATTCTCCCTCTGTTTACTAGCATCCATCGGTGTTCATCTGGCTAGCGTCCTGTCGGTGTGTGAGAGAGTTGAGGAAACTGAACCAGTATTTGCTGTGTGAGCAAGAAAGAGACAGCAAGGAGCCTGGGCATGGCTTAGCTCAACTGTACTAAAGCTGGTTGCTGTTGTAAAACTAAAACTGAAACTGAAACTCCTCTCCTCTGCTTGCATTTTGCATTTGGAACAGATTTGTTTTCAGGTGGGAAGGGGAAGTAGAACTCCTTAGCATCAGAGCAATAATAATATATGAAATACTAATGCTCTTATGGTCATTTCAAAAAAATCCTTGTTTAGTGAGCACCTAGAAGCCAAGAGGAACATACGTGCCAAATTTCAAGTTTGTAGGCTTTACAATTCTGGAGATTTTGTGATGATGCTTGAGTGGTATTTTGCTTTTATATATATACACATTATGTATCTATGTTTCCAACCATATTTTAATCAACTGTCTCCTATTGCTATTTCTTCTTCTTACTATTGGCATTGCTAATTTGCTTTCTATTCTGGCTCCAACCCACCCCAACTCTCAGGGGTAGTGTGAAAATCCTTGCTTCTCCTTTTTATTCCACTTCCTACTTCCTTCTTCAAAAGCAAGCAGAAAAATAGTCAGACAATACAACAGCAAATCTAGTAGCTCTCGAAGATTAGCAGTGAGCCCTTTGCATGGGCTTTCATAATGCCGACGATATCAGTCTGTCTAACAGGCCATTCAGGTGTGGCCATTCAGACTACCTGGTGTGAACCAGATTTCACTCAGGTTTCACACTTGACCAGATAAATTTTGCCTGAATTCCAGCCCCACCAACTAAATTTTCTTCAGCAGAGAATGACTCTACTTCAGATTCACCCAACACCAAAACTTAAATATTTTCAGCATTGATCAATATTAGTAATTATGGCTGACTTATAAACAAGGGTTGGGAAAGGAGAAAATGGGATCAGAGGTAGCATGCCTTCTCAATGAGGAAACTAGAAGAGCAATTGTTATTACTGAGAGATTCTTCAGTATGATAGGAGAATGTTTTTAAAGATATGTAGTTGCAATAGAAAATCTCTGGTGCACATCTCTTCCTTTCAGATCAGTATACCAATCTTTCAAGTGAATTTTTCAAGCCATTAGTTTTATAAAGTTAAAGTTCTGCTTTGTACAGAGGTTAAAATGTAGAATATTCCACTGTCTCCCAACAAAGGATAACAATCTATTAGTTAAACATTAAAGCACATCTACCCAGTATATTGCTCAAGTTCTGCTTAACTGATGCACACAAAACATAATATATACTTCTGTTCTTTTGGTTAGATGATATCTAAAAACATGCCTCAAATTAAATGGAGCTAAGTAACCTGATGGAACACTGAGATCCTTTCTCAAAAGTCACATAGAAATTGGAAACACTCAAGAGTTTGCCAGACATAACCAAAAAGAAGTGACAAAATAGTGGTCATATATTCACTGTTCCTTCACTTCTAAATTTTCTTTAATGGGCTGAACTACTAATCCAAACGTCATTCCTCTTACAGAACCAGTTACAACTTTAGTACGGTCCCATTAAAAAAAATAAAATTATCATTGGTGGAAAGGAAAAGGACAAATCCTTATATTTTGAGAGATCGTTCTTATTTAATCTGAACATTACTAATATTCTACTTGTAGACTGCCTGCAATTTGGCAGCTCAAGACTCACTCAGCCTTCCATCCTTTCGAGGTCGGTAAAATAAGGACCCAGATTGTTGGGGGTAATATGTTGACTCTGTACACCGCTTAGAAAGAGCTGGAAAGCACAGTGAAGTGATATATACAGTAAGTCTAAGTGCTATTGCTATATCTATCTGATAAGTGCATCAAGATCAAAAATTTATTTTTTACAATAGATCTGTGAATAAGATTATATTGAGAGATAACTAACTCAAGACACTCCATGAACTTAGGTCTAAATGTTGATTTTTTTTTTATCATGTGTGCTGTTTATTGTAACATACCAGCATTTTCCAGGAAAGTACAGCAAACTTGATTAAAAACTAGAGATCAAAGCGTTTTTTATGGAATTCCATTGTTCAAATGAATCTCCTATGCAAACAAAGTATTTTCATACACTCTAGTAATGGAGACATCTTTAATGTACAATTTTATTGTGCTACATTGTATCTAGGGAGTACCAGTGTGTGTGTGTGTGTGTGTGTGTGTGTGTGTGTGTGTGTGTGTGTGTGTGTGTGTGTGTGTGTGTGTGTGAAGGCCTGGATAGTTTTATTTTTATATTATTTATATAAAAATAAAATATTATATATTACTTTATAAATAATCTGCTCTCAATGAATCTTTATATGAGTTTACCTCACTAGGGACAAATATAAACAGAAGTATAGGCAATTTTTTAATTTGGAGTTAAATTGGAAAAACTGTCAAAGGTAATGTACTAGTACTGAAACACTTGATAGATACTCACATTATAAGTTCTCCTCATTTTGAGGAAATACCATAAATAAATTTGCACTCACTTCCTTCTTTCTTCCTACTGCATCTGATTGTGCATATATGAAATAAGAAGAAAGCATGAATTACATGGACAATTTATGATCATGTGCATAATTCATGACCATAGGGAAAAACAGTACCATGGACCAGGGAGTACATTGAGCCAGATTCAATGTTTCCTATGACTGTGGCTAAAAAAAGTATAACTGCACCCAAAAAAGATAAAGTTACTCTCAGCTATCTCTACCAACCAATATGTCATACTACACATACATACTGTATTTCAGAGGTGGTATTCAGCAGGTTCTGCCAGTTTTGGAGAACCGGTAGCAGACAATTTGAGTAGTTCAGAATACCACTTCTGACTGGCCCCACCCCAATCTATTCTCTGCCTCCTGAATCTCAGCTGATCAGCTGAGTCTTCTTTTGTTGCCCTACACAGGAGAATGGAACTGGAAAGCAGGTTAGTGGGGTGGGAGAGAATGGGATTATGCAGAATCCTTCTCCTGGAGTGGGGTGGGAATGGAGATTTTACAGTATCCATCCCCTGTCATGCCTATGAAGCCACACCCACCAAGCCATGCCACGGCCACCAAACCACACCCACAGAACCAGAAGTAAAAAAAAATTGAATCCCACCATTGCTGTATTTCCCATAGTCATGCACCTATGGATGAAGTTACATGGTGTTTGTCTGTACTACCTTAACCAGTCCAAACTGGTATCAGTTCTGTTCAACCAAAGTAATAAGGAAACATGATAGTCTTATTCCCAATGTCCCTGTGCACCTAGCTAAAACCTTGGTTTATTCAGTATAGTGCCCTGAAAATTTCTACAACTACATATAGTACTTACAACTCCCCAAAACAAGTTGCTACAAAACTACAGAATTCTTTTCTGATCTTTATATGGAAGAGCAAGCTTTTGAAAGCAGCTGGGTTTATAGAATCACTGGAGAGAGGACTTATATGCACACTCACATTTTTCTCGCCTGAACTATGCTTACTTACTGATATACAGGTAGTCCTCGACTTAACATCCATTTATTTTAGTGGCCATTTGAAATTACAGCTGCACTGAAAAAAGTAACTTATGGCTGATGTTCCCATGACCGTTGTAGCATTACCATGGTCACCTGATCAAAATTTGAATGCTTGGCAACCATCAAAATCAAATAAAAATCAAACTGTACTATTTAATGACTAACCTAATTTCTGTCTGAAGGGTTAGTTATGTCTGATCCAGAAAGTACAGAAAGTAAACTTCCAGCTAACATTTCAACTAGCACTCAAGGAAACATTAAGCTTTGTAAAGGCCAAAACTCTGTCTTACACGGGAAGGAAACTCTAACTGTTCTCTGAATTGTAGCATGCCAAGACATAGCCAGAACTTGGAAGATTTCTTATGGAGTACTTACAGCATTTTGGATGTGAAGACTATGATCAATCTTTTGGGAGCAAAGACTTATCAAACAAATACATCCAACAAGAAATCCATCAAACCTGACCAATTTTTTTTTAATGAAATGTGGTTTTCATTGATAAAAACATGCTTATACCAACAGAACTAAAATGAAATGTCTAGCTGCATATGTTATTTATGGAGAAATCAATTGAGAAATTGTGGTGTTTTAAAACAAACTATAATTAGGATATTAACATATTATGTGATATATTATTGCAATAGATTTGCATTTGAAGTTTCTATTTTTTTCATCTCTATAACTAAGATTTGTTTTATATTTAGTTTAAAATATTTTAAAACCATTTCAGGACAGTTATATAAAACATACTATTTAAACCCCTAGGGAGCTGAGGCAACAAATACCGAAATATGTCTAACATGAAATATTTCAAGTCAAAACCAGAATTGCCCAGCAGCTGTATATGTACTTATATAAAAGTCAGGAGTGTTCTGCCAGTCCAATAAAAGAAGCTTTCCAGTTTAGTTAGTAAAGTCTTCACTTGGTAACATGGAAGAATAAAGACATTCTGTTTCTCTTACTTTCCCATTCCTGCTCTTTGTCTATGCCAGTTTTTCTCAACCTCAGCAGTTTTAAGATGGGACTTCAACTCTCAGAATTCCTTAGTCAGTATGTTCAGTAGGATTGCTGAGACTGAGAAACACTGACCCTTGCTCATCTCTTTCTTGTGATGCATATAAGGCAGAGCCAAGCTTCAGCCATACATTTATGGCCATCATCTTGACTCCTTGCATGAATGTCCAATTGGAACTGCAAAATTCAAAAACATTAACTCTGCGTGGCTGGCCCTGTCAACTCTAGACATGATCAAACTTGTTACCAATATAAAAAATATATAGATATGTTGCAACATGAAGCTTAATATAAGAGTTCATAACCGTAGTTTATTCCATAAGTCCCAAGCAACATACTGTAAATCAGTATACTTAGCAACAGGCAAATGCTCCAGAATGTTAAGAATTAATACAGATTTTCATAATATGCATGAGTGACTTTAAATTTACCAAGATTTAGTGTGAATGCACAGCATACTAATTTAAAATATTATTTAGTTTACATTTACATATGATATGATTAAGTCCCTATTTGTTTCTATTATAAAGAAAGCATAGTATGCCCCAAAGTGTCCTGTTAAGCCATATGTACAATTATCACTTTATTCCCCAACCACTCCATACTTCAATTCCACATTGAGCAATTTCACGTTCAGCAAGATGCAATATTAATTTTGCAACAGCTAGTTATTTAGATGCCTGATCAGGTGTCTTCCATGATTGCTAAAATTCTTATTCAATATACAAGTAAATTGCAGGTGAATTTGAAATTGGGATATGGATGCAGATTTTTCTCTTGCTGTGGGAAGAAGCAGAGGAAAAGAGAGGAGATTTCTTACATTCTTTCTTTTGCAAATTATGTCCAGTAACAATGATGGTGAAGATGATGTGGACCCAGTAAAGGACAACCCCAACTGAAAAGACGCCCAAGAATTCCATCAAAACCTGAAGCTGTCATTCACGATTCTCTAATTTATATTTACAGAGCAATTCTGCCATCATCTTTGATTCACTTCCATTCTTTTAAATGCCTCCCTTGTTTCAAATATTAACACAACCTTGTCCTATTCTAACAACAACAATTTACTCATTCCTTCTTTGCAATTTAAAATAACAATAATAAAATGCATGCCTGTTGGAAGATCTGATTTCACCATGACACCCTCAAGAGTGAGATGTAATTATCTCAAAACTAGACAGAAGATATTATGAATAGGAAAATGAGACCAGCTGGGTGGAAAAAAATAAAAATGGTTGACAGCAAGACTGAACGAATGAAGATTCAGCTTAATCTGCTGAAAGCCTAACAAGATAAAGACAGGCAGGGGAGAGTTGTCTAAAATGTGACGAAAATAAGGCCTGAAGGGGTAGAATGATAGAGAGAGATTGAGGACTACATGCTCCACGACAGAAGATGAATGGCCTCAACATGACAGCAACATGTAGCTAAATTAATCAGAACACCCACTGCACTAAACGGCATTGGAAAAAAAAAGCAAAACAAAGCTAACGCCAACAAGATTTCAACTGAAGTTTGCATTTTTAAAGGAAAGAGACTTTGCAGTACAATTCCATCTCTGCTTCAGAGGAAGCCTCATTGCCTTCCATGGGCTTATCCCCAAGATGTACCTGGAGGATTTCAACTCCACGGATAGATTTAATCCTCAATTGCAGGCCATTAATGAAATACTTTGATATGGCCCAAGGGTTCATCAATAAAGTAAACTACCGGTATATATAAGTGGAAAAAAATCAGGTGTGATCCAACACATGGTATACTCTTCCACCAATAACAAAGAAAGGCTACGATTTTATAATTTATTATTTTAATTTATCTTTCTACCTTTCAATCCACATCAATGTTCAAGTTGGTAAAAATATGTTTAAAAAAATGAAAAATAGTATCTCTTCAAACCTAGATGCTACTTTTACAAAAATTATTTTTTGTGCCATCCAGTCAGCATTAATTCCTAGCAAATAGCTTGGCCAAGTCCCTACATTTTTCAGAAGTGGCTTACCATTGCCTTTTCCCTAAGGCTGAGAGACTAGCCCAAGGTCACCCAGCTGCCTTTGTGCCTAAGGCAGAACGAGAACTTATACTTTGCGAGTTTCTAGCCTGATTTCTTAACCACTAAACTGGGTCTCTACATAAAATTGAGTTCTACATCAAACTGGCTCTCTCAGCCTCTGACGGTTTTGAAATACTGTAACATTGTCTTGAATTGTACCCAAAAAGCAACTGGCCACTCCAGTGGGAAGCCTCTTGGATGACAGAGTTAATCACTGTCTCTCAGTTGAATGTACTCCATAAATTATGGCCTAAAGTTTAGAGGAAACGATGCTATTATATATGCTATTTTGAGATTCTGAAATAAAGGTGGAAATAAATCTAACCATAACCAAAAACATACATATCTTCACACTTTGTGTAGTGTAATGGGCTGTGAGGATAACCTTGAGAGTCAGGAGGAAGAACTGCAACCTAGACAACAGTCTGATAATACATAATTTGAGAAAACATATCAGAATTGACCCTTCCAAGTCCCAAATGGATGGAGGAGGGAAGTACTTTCAGACTTACAAGACTTTACTGTTACTGACATCTTACCATAAAAGTAAAATATATTTTATCATATAATAAAAGTAGGGTTAGTATTTATGATTTTGGTCTCCTAGTTTGGACTACCTCAAAGGGCTGACATATATCCAGTTCTATTGAATTTGGTTACTAGTCATGTAAATAAACATAGCACAAATACATCAAATACATTTTCCCTTTGTCTCATAAACAGAAATATTTACCCATAGGAATAATGAATAAATAATAGCAGCCCCTACAGAAAATATGCTGCATTCTAACATTTATCATACGTTTTTTAAAATGACAGTCTCTTCCAGTTTCCTTATTGCCACCCTCAGAATAGATTCTATTTCCTCTGATAATGGCAAGCTGGATAACTAATTCAGAAAAAGCAGTTCTTGTGTGTAAGAAGGTCTCAGCCTATTAAAACAGAACATGAGAACCCAGGTCTGAAGTGAGTGGAAGATATAGCAATGAAAAGGGAGAGATTGACACTCAGTTTCCATAGGAAAAAAAAAATCTAAGTTATGAACATAAATACAGCGGTCTGGTGTTCTACCTGACATAGAGATATGAGACACAAACAGGGGTGGGCTGCTGGAGGTTCACAGCGGTTCAGGAGACCTTCCAGCTAAAGTTCTGTGAAGTTTGGCAAACCCCCAAATCCCACTCCTGGCTAGCCCCGCCCACCCTGCCCTGCTCCTCCCAGGAGTCCCCAAATAGCCCATTTTGGATGCAGGTAAATGTACGGTGTGCATGGCGGCTTGGGGAGGGTGAAAAATGGGCCTTTCAAAAGGCCAGAAATGAGCCCTTTTCTTGATTCCAGGGAGCCTCCGGAGCCTGGGGAGGCCATTTTTGTCTTCCTGAAGGCTCGAGGAAAGCCTCTGGAGCCCGGGGAGGGCAAAAACGCCCTCCTGCCATGGTGCAGGAAGCTGACTAGGCCATGCCCACCAGAGCCACGCCCACCCAGCAACCGGGCAGAGAATCCGTTGCTAAAATTTCTGAAGCCCACCCCTGGGCACAACACCTTATCAAAAAAAAGTTGGGAGGGAGGAAGGAAGGAAGGAAGGAAGGAAGGAAGGAAGGAAGGAAGGAAGGAAGGAAGGAAGGAAGGAAGGAAGGAAGGAAGGAAGGAAGGAAGGAAGGAAGGAAGGCTATAATGACTATTTTTGAATCCTTCTATTGGACATGAATTCTTTCCACAAAGAGGCAATTGATTTATAAATCACTTCAAGGTCCTCATTCCATAGTCATATCTTGGCACAGAACTCTGAAACAGTGCACACAATTAATACAAATAATTCAAGCAGCTATCCAAATACTAGTTCCTAAACAAAGCTGCTCTTATAGTATTCTGTGCCCCTCCTTGTTGACATGGAAATAAAACTTAATTTTTTTTCAAACATACCCTTGAAGCCATAGTACACTTTTGATTAATAATCAAGGCTGAACGATCTCCCTGTGTTTGAAATCGTACAGAAATAAGAGTTTTATAAATGAGTCCAATTCCTCTGTGACTCTCACTGCTCTTCTCCTGCAGTTAGTAAAAGAATGCCTCTTATTTTTACCTCACATAGATTCTAATGCTCTGCTGAACTACTGCAGTAGAGCAATTCCAAGGGGAGAAGTGAAATAGAAAATGAAGTTGTGCTTACACTTTAAGGCAATATTGTCATCCCTCTGTGTATTGGCCATTGACCTGCCAGTAAGCTTCATTCCAGTTATCTTTACTTCTCACCTTATTAATTTGGCTGCAATACAGAAGCTTTTACGGACTATACTACAAGTCTTCACTTCAAAATGCAGCAATAGTTTTCTCACAAAGCCAATGCTCTATGAAAAAATCAAAGATTCTCCTTAAAATAAATATAATCTACTAGAAAACAAGTTGAAATAGCAACACTTTGACTCAAAAATCTGAAGGGACAATCCCTGTGGCCAAGAGAGGATAATAAAGAGACATCTTCTGCCTAGAAGAAAATTATGACAAGTATTAAAATAAAACAAGGGTAGGTCTTGTCAAGGCCAGATGAAACGTGTGTGAAAAAATAATAATATCTGTGTATTATGGTGATGCAGAAGAACTTCACAGAAAGAGCAGTTTGGAACCAACTTCCAGCAGAAGTAGTGGGTCAATCATTAGTAATTGAATTTACACATGCTTGGGATAAACACATGTTTATCATCTGACAAAAAAAAATAGTAAACTGTAACGGCATTAAGAGTTGTTAACCTAATCTTATGTAGCTTTTTCTCTGATAATATTATACTACTAACTAGACCATACAAAACATTTGCTAGACCAATACTCGAATATAGCTCATCAGTCTGGAACCCACATTACGTATCTGATATTAGCACAGTTCAGAAAGTCCAGAAATATTTCACAAGAAGAGTTCTCTACTCCTCTACTCATTGTACAATATCTTATGCCACCAGACTTGAAATTCTAGACCTAGAAAACCTTGAATTACGCCGTCTTCAGTCTGATCTGAGTATGGTATATAAAATCATACATTGCAATTACTTACCTGTCAATGAATACTTCAGCTTCAACCATAACAACACAAGAGCACACAATAGATATAAACTCAAGGTTAACCGCACCAAACTTGATTGCAGGAGTGGTCAATGTTGGAATACTCTACCTGACTCTGTGGTTTCTTCCCCAAACCTCAAAAACTTTAACCTCAGACTGTCTACTATCGACCTCACCCCTTTCCTAAGAGGTCTGTAGGGGGCGTGCATAAGTGCACCAACGTGCCTACCCTCCCTATCCTATTGTTTCTTTTATTTTTCTTATATGTACCCATTTCATGTATTCATAACTATGTATATATTTATACCTATTATCTTGTAAGCGATTGACAAATCAAATAAATTCTAAACAAAGAAGATTGCAATCTTACTTTCCATGAGCTAATCTGTGTTAATTCTAGGAGATCTAAAAGGGGGTACAAAAACCAGCATTTTGATAATTGGCTTAGGATGCCTTTCTTCCCATGTCGTATTTCCTTTTATAGTCAAATAATCAAACAAATCTAGGAACACAGTGACTCGCATGCTTAGGTCACTGGGTTGGAATTTAGCAAACCTGCGATCAAGACCTGAGTGCTGCGATGGGGCGGGGTGAGCTCTCATCCTTCATTCCAGCTCCTGCCAGGAACACAAAAGGAGCCCCCCAACTGGGCATCCCCAAGCAACTATGATGTCACTAGCTAATCTTTTCAACCCGGAAACATCTGGGTGCTTCAGACCCAATGTTTGATGAAATCAAACAAAATTGGACAAGATCACTAGCAAAAAGTCCTCTCTGCAGTACTGAAACTCAATATTTATTTTATTTTAGGAAATTGATATTGCTGCCTATTCACACATGGCGACTCAAGGCAGCTTACAAGAATATAAAAATCTCATATAAAAAACAATAAAACAGTGAATCATATAATAAATTAATAAAATAATATAATAAATTAAACCCCCACCCCACGACAACAGATCACACAAGCCATTTAATGGACTCCATCCCACTCTGTGTTCCCCAGGCCCGCTGTCAGAACCAGTCTTCAGAAGAGTGTTAGAGTGGAGGCCATTTAATCTCTGGGGGAATGATGTTCCAGAAAGAGGGAGCCACCATGGATAAGGCCCTTCTTCTGGGTCCCTAGTGGATGGGACCTACGACATTCCTTGTGGCTTATATGAAGATATCATAGAGACAACAGATACTTAGCAAAAGCTACAATACTTTTTACTATGAGAGAGACAAACCAAAGCCTTCACTAGCTCTAAATTCAGTAATAATTCTCCCACAAAGGCTTATATGCTAAAAAAAAAATCAAAAATACTGTTTGATTCAGGCTTAAAATAATCATAATCCAGTGCGAAAGGACTTCAAGTAGTAACTGTCTTTATGTTGCTAGCCCTAAAAAATTCACAAGAATAGTGAATGTAATGAATGCATGAATTATTATTATTATTCACTCAATTTGTATGGCTGCATCTCATCTAAGTGTGTAGCTCATAATAGATAAACAAATAAAAACAAATAAAAATAATTTACAAATATAAAAAAAACATTCAAAATCCATTTAAAAAAAAACATAATCGGCAGCAGAATCCATCCTTACATCACTCAATGCAACCATTGCAAAAGAACCCCACCATTCCCAGAAGCCCCAGGGATGGTGGCAGAGCCATGCATTCAGGGTCTTCCTGAAAGCTGTGAAGGTTAGAGCCAATCTAAGGTCTGAGGGAAGACAGTCCACAGGAAGGGTGCACTGTTGTAAAGGGCTCTCTTCCTGGATCCTGTTAGATAACCATCACCCCTTTTAAATGAAACCAGCAACATGTGTCCCCTGATTAGATTAGTCAATGGAGTTACATGTTTGCTGTGTTTTAAAACCACTGTGAAATGGCAGAGAGATCCTGTATGGTCATGTTTTCTATCTAGAGGGGAAAGAGCTGAGAAGCTGAGAGTGAAGGTGAAGGGAAGACTCCTATAAATTATTTACTTTACAACCTCAGCACTTCTGCTGGGAAAGTTTCTTTGTAGCTGAGACAGCAGATAATAGGCTCAGTTGCAAAAGAGTTGCTGAAGAACTTGGACATGGTGACAACATAAAAGAAAGGCATTATTTCTGCATCCATTCAACCAGATGTTTGGAGCTGCCTAAGTCAGTAGTGTTGCACATCGATATACTACAGAGGATATAATTCATATATATATGATTCATATACATAGGATATGTTCATATCTATACTTGTTATCTTGTACACATTTGAGAAATAAATAAATAAATAAATTTGACCTTTGCGTAACCCATTTTTTAAATCTCTACTCCGTTGGTAAACTTACTGGATAGACGCTCACAAATTAGACAATCCAGCCTACATCAGAGATAAAGTTAAGTCTGTTATGAAAGCCAATTAATCAATCTGATGAAAACATTAATTGAATGATAAGGGAAAAGGTGCGAGTTCATAGGACAATAACAAGGATAGTCCTTGTCTTTGTCTTCATCCTGCTTGAAAGAGTTTTCAGCAAAGATGTTTATGAATAGTAAGTACATGCTCCTAATATGGCTAAAATATAGTTGAAAATGAGACTTGCAGTTTCCTGATGATGTTTCATTTGAACCACATCTTTCTGAATGAATGAAATATAATCGTCACAAAATAATCTAACTTACAAGAGCAGCTTAACTCCATTTTGTTATATCCATGGAGACATAAAAAAGAGAGATGGTGATAGAGAGATGTTTTCATTTTATTGGAGCATACATGTAGAAGTGCTGCTGATTTATCATAAGCTTCCAGAAAAAGCACACATTCATAAGTCTCATTCTTAGCATTTCCAGTTACAAATTGATCATGTTGGATTTATATTGCCTTATATCTCTTTGACGAGTTAAAAATACTAGAAGTCTAGCCTCATTAATATATTGGACTCTATGTCCTGAACTCGAAGAACTGTAGACTTGTTCCATGATCCCTAGGGAATTGACGATTTGTTTTTACAGCAATCCCTCAACCTATATGACAAACACATTTCAAAATTCAGGAGATTTTTCAAAAGGAGTGTCTGAGATACTAAGAGGGGCGAGTTGCTGCTCCAAGAAAAATGTATGAAATCTCCGGTGACATATTTAAGCCTTTGGGAGCTAAGCCTAAGAAGACTCTTTGGATTTTGGCCTATCTCATGCAGTGCCAAGAATTATAAAATTTCCACAATGATTACTTTTTCCCTGAAACTGTCAGGGGCAGCTACATTCTAAGGAGAAAAAAAGGTTAAAGGAAGGAGGGGAAATCAGAAATGACAAATACATGGCTACTGGATTTTTTAAGCATGTCACAAGAATGTGATCTATGCTCTGTACACATGTCGATGATCTACTTGGAACTGTATATTCTTCACCTGCAAGGAAACTGAAAAAAATGCCATTCCCTCTGAGGCCAATTTTGATTTTTGTCCTGGAATACTCGTTTAAATTTTTCAGAAAACGAATAGCTACATTATTTGTAGACATCGGCTGCTTCTCTTTAACATTTCCTTAGAAACAATCCCACTGAAGCTTTTACAATTACCCCTAAAAGATGTTTTTTGAGGATTGCAATCCTTAACCACTACTATTACTACTACTTTCAGGGGTAAAATAAACTATAATTATCACCATATTCACAAGTGGAAACAAATTCCTAATCTTATTTTCAGACAACAGAACTCCCTGCACATAAGGTTGGGTTATTCCATACCCGTCTGTTTCCTAAGTAGCAGAATTTTATTCAATTAACTACAGAACTGTGAAGACTTGGTGTTCTTTAAGCCAGCCAAAAGCAACTCCTTATTCTCATTGAGAGGTCAATGAACATTGGCCAATATTATAAAGCCTAAAAGGGCATGCAAGATGCTTTCCATCATTCTACAAACCATTCAATAAATGCAAAACACCTGTGAAATAATATGGAGATTGTTATTGCCAAGATTCTACATGCATAGTGCCAAAAATTATTGTGGCAAGCCAACCCATATTTTAAACCAAGCCAAACTTTGATGTCCTTAATTGGGGATGGAGGGTTGGTTGGTTAGTTTTGTGGCAGCTTTTTTTGTTTCTCTGTTAGTCACCTCTTGCTGTATTTTCCTTTGTTCCTTTTATCCTTTTGGAAATAAATTCTGTGATGAGTTTAAAATTTGGACATTTGTGGGTGTATATATTTGGTTTGACAGATTTATTCTGTCTCATCCTCATGATAAGGAGCAAAGAATAATGTGCACTAATAGTCTCAACTGGTGAGGATGTTTGGATCAGCCCAAGATATTTTGTTGAAGGAAGAGGACAATATGGTGCCTTTCACTAGAAAGGACTAGCAAGTCTGGTGTGACTAGAAGCACACCAGGCTTGCATTGGAAGCTTCCTTTTAATATTAATCTATTTAAGTCAGCAAAGGCCTTCAGAGCCATTTTAAAGGGCATTAAATAGACTGGGTAGCCATATAGCTCCAAGAGCTCAGAGAGAGCTTAGGAGAACTACACATGGAATCATGTATTATCTGTTACTGAGACAATTAGCTTCTCTGTCTAGAAGTGGAATTCAGAACTTTGCAGATCTTAAAGCAACAAAATTTCATTTCTTGCCTACTAAAGTCTACTGAATCACATCAAAATTATGCACTATGTACGCCCAGAACGATCTCAAGTGTGTATGCATATCAGTGGTGGGATTCACATTTTTTTACTACCGGTTCTGTAAGCATGGCTTGGTGGGCATGGAAGGGGAAGGATACTGTAAAATCTCCAGTCAGAGGTGGTATTTGCCAGTTCTCTGAACTACTCAAAATTTCCACTACCGGTTCACCAGAACTGGTCAGAACCTGCTGAATACCACCTCTGATGCATATGTGTGTGTGTTTAAGGCAATATTATCAGCTCTGCTTGTATATTTCTCCTATAGCATAAAATTGGCCATTGCTGATAATGGGATGGGTGGATTATATTGGCATTCATTAATTTCCAACAAGGCTAATATTCAAGATTTAGACTTGGGCAAATATTTGTGAAGTTTCAATTTATTGTGACAGGCAATATTTTCTAGAGTCATGAGAAAAATAGATTAATTGTAAAAAGGGAAGCCATTAAATAACATTTAACATGCAATTTTAAGTAACCAAATAAGTTAGCCAAAACCTTGGCCTATTTTATAACATCATTGGGAATGCAAACAGTTGGTGAGATTATCTTCAGCTTTTAAAAAATAATTTAATAGGTTTTTAACAGGCAGTAAATTGGACAATTAAAAAGAAAAAAAGAAAAAATTAAACTTCTTTCAAATGTTAAAACTGTTGTTTTATTTTGATGTAGAAGATGCTTGTCGCTGAAACGATCATGTACCCAGTCTGCCACAACTATAATCATGCTTATAAAAAAATGTGCAATAGGCTTCTTGGCTAACCGTAAAAATTATCAGATTGGGTTTTTTTTTAATTTTCACAATTTTACCTTTGTAAAGTATATAATTTTTAATCTAAAGACAATATAACTAGTTTGTTCTGTCCACTCTCCCAAGTTGATGAAACAAATATCTGGGGCACATTTATTTTCAAAAATCAAAACATGTTATTGTCACATGATTTTAAATTAACTGGAATCCTGACCTTCTGTCACTGTCTGATAAGGAAAACATTACTGCTCAGTGATAAGACATACAGGACATATATTTATGTTAAAGTTGGAACTCAACAATAGGAATATTCTAGACAATAACCCCAAATATTCTACATTCCGTAAGAAATTTGCAATTAAAAATTAAATATTTACCATAGTTAATGAAATTATTTTACTAAAGGAACAATGAATTTCTGAAACTTTTGCAAATAGTTTTGAAATTCATTCTGTGTATATTTTTTAGTTATATCAATATTAACCGTTCAGAATCTTATTTTACTTGCATTCAAAAGAAGAACAAAGGGCCATATGTTCCTCAAAGGGTAACTTCCATTCAATTCATTTTGAATTATAACCCCTCTTCCAACCAATCAGAACATCTACAGCTTTGTAGAACATTACAGGAGGACAAATTATATTAAATGTAGAACTTCTGATGAAAACCGCATTTTCTGCTCTAAATTCTTTGTTCCTTTCTTGAAAAACATCTGACTGAAACATACTAAATCATGTATGGCTTCTAATAATGAGAATAGCTTAATTTTTTATTCCTGTCATAATAACAATTATTGACATGAGACAAGTGATATGCAATTGGAGATAAAATAACATGAGGAAGAAAAGAAATACTTTGCAGCCAGTTAAGTGTAATAAGTGTATAAATTCTCTCTAAAAAAAGAGCAAACTGGTTTTCACCTTATTTGATGGAAAATAACACATTCAATGATCACTGATAAGCTTCCTATTGTAAGACCATTCTATAAATTATAGAATGCAGTTTCCTGAAGAAAGAAAAGCTATTTCTTCTAACAGATTTCTGAAAATATCACCTTTACACCAGAGGTGGTATTCAGCAGGTTCTGACCAGTTTTGGAGAACTGATAGCAGAAATTATGAGTAGTTTGGAAAACCGGCAAATGCCACCTCTGTCTGGAGATTTTACAATATCCTTCCCCTGCCATGCCCACCAAGCCACACCCCACATAACTGGTAGTAAAAAAATTTGAATCTCACCACTGCTTTACACTTTAGCTTAGCTCATACAATTCTTTAGCTTAAACTCACATAACAGTCATAATATGATTTGTTTGCTTTTGATTTAACATGCTTGTCACTACAGCATGTATTGAATTGAGCCAATTGTAGTTTATTTAGTAATCATGGTTAAATAACAGATAACAGATAATCAGAGTTGGAAGAGACCTTGTAGGTCATCTAGTCCAACCCCCCGCCCAAGCGGGAGACCCTACACCATGTCTGACAAATAGCAGTCCAATCTGTTCTTGAAGGTCTCAGGTGATGGCGCTCCCACAACTTCCAAGGGCAAGCTGTTCCATTGGTTGATTATTTTCACTGTCAGAAAGTTTCTCTTTATTTCCAGGTTAAATCTCTCCTTCTTCAGTTTACATCTATTATCTCCTTGTCTAGCCTACAGGTGCTTTAGAAAATAGCTTGAATCCTTCCTCTCTGTGGCAGCCCCTCAAATATTGGAAGACTGCTATCATGTCTCCCCTGGTCCTTCTCTTCATATAAATAAATTATGATTCACCATAATGCAGAAATCCTGCCAGACTGAACCTAATAATCCCTCAAAATAAAAATGTGAAAGTAAACCGAGCAAGTGAAATTGTAAGGGAAGTTTGGTAGTAAAATTTGACTGGAGGAAGAAACAAGGAAGAGAGGAGGATAGGAAAGCAAGGAAAAAACTAACCTGCTAAATTAGAGGTCCCCAAACTTTACCACTTTAAGATTTGTGGACTTCAACTCCCAGCATAGCTGGCTGGAGAATTCTGGGAGTTGAAGTCCACAAGTCTTAAAGTTGTAAAGTTTGGGGACCCCTGTGCTAAATAATTGCGGCTTCCTAGGAGAGTTCTGACAGCTGTTGGTTGCCAGTTGCATGTAATTGAGGGACTACTTCTCCAAAGTAAGCAGAAGAATCTGAATAAAAGGCTGCCAATTTCCAACAAGCAAGCCCTCTGACTGAATGAACAAGAAGTAACATGAATTTGACATGAAGAGTTCAGCAGGGGAGTTTAAGGTAGATCTCTCTAATAAATATTTCTTGTAAGAGTTAGCAAATATACACTAGGTAGCTAATCTAACAAGCTGAAAAAGGAACAAGAAGAAATAAACATTTTTTTTTCTCCTGGTGGTGCCTTAAGAAATAGAAGAAAACATAAATTATGACACTCTGCTGTTCCGTCCTGAAAAGTTTTGGCAAGTTTTATTCCTGCCCCAAAACAAGACTACATATACCTACAGCTAAAAGATTGTGCTTGTATTTAAGCAAAAAGTCAGAGAATGGTGGTATAACGGCCATAATTCAGATCTGAAACTAGAATAAGCCAGTATCCATTATGGAAAAATGCAAGAATGAGGGAGAAGGAACCCCCACAAACTGTCAGCTAAGTATATTGTAACAGTTCAAAAATTGGAAGTATTGCAGTAGTCCAGCATCATAAATACACTGCTTTTTCCCCTGATCCACTGTTTTGAACTGGTAGTTTTAAAGACGTACATAGTGCCTCTTTTAAAGAAAGGGGAAAAAATCTGTCTATATAGCACCAGTCCTGAAGCTTGTCAAAGTGGCTGACAAGCAGAAGAAAAAGAATGGGAGGTAGCACAAGAAGCTGAAGCTCTGAAAAGGCATATACAAAAGACATCCCAAAATAATACTTGCAGATAAGCCAAAACTATAGAGGTGGCCTCAGGAAATATAAAGCTCAGAAGTAGCTGAGGTTAGTGAAATATGCTAAAAATAACAAATAAAGGATTGCTTTATAAATAATAAATGAATAATTCAAAAAGAAAAGAATGAGTACACTAGCTGATCAGCAATAATGGCAAATATTAACAGGTAACGATTCAAAAGATGGAACAATACAACTCCAAATTTGGTGTATTTCTCTGTGAAGAGAGAGCATGTGTTACCTTAATGTTTGAAGAGCAAGTTGAGGTGTGGCGGGATGGAAGCTTGAAACTGACAAAAAAAAAATGACTAAGGAATACTTACCTGCTCTGAATAAATTCTGGAGTATCTTTAAAATAACAAATAAGTGAAGAAAGGAAAGCATTGGCCCTGTTTTCAAAAAGAATAAGAAGAGGATGCAGGACACCACAGGCCAGTCAACAATTAACACCTAGGAAGATTCTAAAGCAAACTAAAATCTCTGTCCCTGAATGTAAGAAACAACTTATGCCACTTAAGTAATTTCTTTAAAAAGATAGATAGAATAGATAGAATTCTTTATTAGCCAACTGTGATTGGACACACAAGGAATTTATCTTGGTGCAAATGCTCTCAATCTATATAAAAGAAAAGATATATTTGTCAAGAATCACTTAATAATAGTCATAGGGTACAAATAAACGATCAAATCATATGAGGAAACAGTCAATATAAATCGTAAGGATACAAGTGATAAAGTTACAGTCATACAGTCACAAGTGGAAGGGGATGGGTGATAAGGAATGTTGAGAAGATTAATAGCAATAGTAGTGCAGACTTAGTAAATAATTGGACAGTGTTGAGGGAATTATTTGCTTAGCAGAGTGATGGCATTTGGGAAAAAAACTGTTCTTATGTCTACTTGTTTTGGTGTGCAGTGCTCTATAGCATCATTTTGAGGGTAGGAGTTAAAATAGTTTATGTCCAGGATGTGAGGGGTCTGTAAATATTTTCACAGTCCTCTTTTTGACTCGTGCAGTATACAGGTCCTTGATTGAAGGCAGGTTGGTAGTAATTGTTTTTTCTGCAGTCCTAATTAAGATTGAGGCAATGCTGCAGATGTAATAGATCTTGAAACTATTTTCCAAGTACCCCATGACATCCTGATGAACTAATTAGTGAAGAGTATCCTGGACAATTAAGCTACAAAATGGTGTATCAAAAAAGTGCATGTCTAATTCCTAGAAACATCCAATTATGCATTTCCATTTTTCTGCCCACCATGCAAACCCAAACTGGACAAACATATAGCTCTATTTGAAAGAGTTGACACCATAGAAATGCAAATATCATCATAATAGCATCCCTGGATACTTTAAATGAAAGATTAACTAATCTTGAAAAAAAAAGAAGACACAACACAAAAACCTGAACATCCAATAACTACAAACCAACAACTGCAACCTAATCCAATAGCTACAAAACAACAACTGCAACCTAATCCACAAAAAACCATAAATCCAACAAATAATGATATCTGAATCCTCATCAGAGAAGCTGTCGAGCGTGAACGAAAGCATCCTAACGCCATCTTATTTGGTCTAGAGGACATCAATAACAATGATGATATCACAATTGTCCACAACATCATCAGTGACTATCAAGCATCAACCATCTCCCCTGATGAAACACTTGACATTTCTCGCATTGGCTGAGAGCTCAAAAACAGAGACGGCTCTGTGGCCCCACGCTTCTGCAGAGTCATTTGCAAAAATGAATTAAGCAAACATAAATTCATTTATACTATAAATTCATTCGCCAAAAACAATACCAACCATAAAAACCTCTGATCTCATTCTGACCTAACCTTACAGCAATGTGCCCACTCCCGTATACTATGCACAGAACTCAAAAATCATCTAGATAATGGAGACTGATTACTATGCAGACTGTACCAAAAGAAAATCACACAACCCACAACTCAGCATCCAACCCTACTTCAACCAATCCACCATCACCCAAGACTAGGCACACACGCCCCCAACTACCTCAATTCAAACTACAACTGGCCTTAAATACAAGCTACTCAATGCAAGAAGCCTTGTAAATAAAATACCTGAATTTCTCCTCTTACTAAATATGGCTAAATTCGACATCATATTTGTCTGTGAAACATGGCTCAATGCATCTCTCCCTGACTCCATTACCTCAGTAAGAGACTATCATGTTTACCGATCCGATCGTGAAATCTGTAGAGGAGGTGGTGTTGCTATCTTCTATAAAAAGTTCTCACATCTACAAAACATGCAAGTTACCCAAGAGCTTGCTCTTCCTGAGACCATTATCTGTGAACTGACCTTGAATATCACATTTCGGTTCTTATGTTACAGATCCCCTGATTATGACATTGAACATGTAAACAAGCTAAATACACTACTAACATAGGCAGCATCCTGCCCACATGCTTTTATCTTTCTTGGTGACTTCAATCCACCTCATACTAACTGGACCCTAAACAAATGTACAACTGAACCCATACATGCAACCTTCTACAATGCTAGAACAAATCTGGGACTGGAACAACTAGTAACCAACAATACTAGGCTAAACAACTGCCTCGATCTCATCTTCTGCAATAGTTTGAATTCAATTTACAGAATACAAATTAAAGAACCCTTTTCCAATAGTGACCACAACATGATTGACTTTTGTCCATACAAAAATCATCACAATGACAAAATCCCCAATTATAACTTCAAAAAAGGCAACTATGATCTTATAATCAACAATCTCTCTTCCCTTGATTGGCAATTTCTATTCATTGGTTCAATACTGTTGAAGACCATTACAACATATTCTTACTAGAAATCAAAAGAGCCATCAAACTATATGTACCAATAATATCTCCCAAAACCAGGAAAAACAGACTACCCATAACAATAAGGAAGCTTCAATCCAAAAAGAGATCACTTTGGTGAAAAAATAAATCTGGTCACATTGCCAATTTCAAAAGCTGATACAAAAATCTATGCCACCATATAAAAACTGAATGCACTAATTATTACATTAAACAAGAGGAAAACCTTCTACGTACAAATTCCACCCGTGCTTTCTACAATTTTGTAAACAACAAACTAAAAGATTCAAGGTCCATCCCACCCCTGAAAGGACCTAATGGCAAAGATTGCAACGACAACACCATCAAAGCAAACCTCTTTAACACATTCTTTGGCTCAGTATTTGTAAACAGCAATGGATCAAGCCCAGTAGTTCCTAGTCAAACCACAGACAACTACAATGATCTAATACATATCGATTTTACAAAAGACATTGTTGAAAAAGTACTGCACAATCTAAAACCATCTCTATCTATTGGCCCGGACGGAATATGTGCCTACTTTTTAAAAACGCTATCCATTGCCATAGCTGAACCTCTAAGCATAATCTTTGAAAAAACTTTCAGGACCAGCTCCTTGCCAAAACTATGGTCACAAGCCAAGGTCATCTCCATCTTCAAAAAGGGAGACCCCAGCCTAGTTGAAAATTACAGATCAATCTCCTTATGCTGCATCACCTGTAAAGTCATGGAATCAATTATTAACTAATCCATTATCTTCCACTTAGAGACAAACAACCTACTCTCAAATAAACAATTTGGTTTCAAAAAAGAACTATCCTGTAATCTGCAACTCTTACACTGCAAAAACATATGGACTACACAACTTGATCAGGGCAAAGCAATAGATGCAATCTACATAGACTTCTGTAAAGCCTTTGATTCAGTGGTACATGACAAACTACTCCTAAAACTAAAATCTTATGGTATCTCTGGACACCTACATAACTGGATAGAAGCATTCCTGTCAAACAGACAACAAATGGTCAAAATTGGGAATGTCCTATCAAATTCTGTACCTGTCAATAGTGGTGTCCCCCAAGGCGGTGTTCTAGGACCAACCCTCTTCATACTCTACATAAATGACCTCTGTGATCACATTAAGAACAACTGCATTCTCTTCGCTGATGATGTAAAGCTATTCAACACCACAGACAATACTACTACCCTCCAAAAAAACCTCGACTATGTATCAGAATGGTCAATCAAATGACAACTTCAATTCTCAACAAATAAATGCTCTGTCTTACATATTGGCAAAAAAAAAACAGAAAATAAAATACAAGCTAAATAGTCAAGACGTTGTTGAGGATCCAAACTTTGTCAAGGACCTTGGAGTACTCATCTCAAATGATCTAAGTGCTAGAGCCCACTATAACTACATGGCCAAAAAGGCATTAAGAGTTGTTAATCTAATCCTACGTAGCTTCTTCTCTGGTAATATCACACTACTAACTAGAGCATACAAAACATTTGCTAGATCTATACTTGAATACAGCTCATCAGTCTGGAACCCACATTAGGTATCTGATATTAACACAGTTGAGAAAGTCCAGAAATATTTCACAAGAAGAGTTCTCCACTCTTCTACTCATTGTAGAATACCTTATGCCACCAGACTTGAAATTCTAGAGCTTGAAAACCTAGAACTATGCCACCTTTGGTCCGATCTAAGTATAGTATATAAAATCATACATTGCAGTGTCCTACCTGTCAATGAATACTTCAGCTTCAACCATAATAATACAAGAGCTCACAATAGATACAAAATTCAAGGTTAATCGCACCAAACTTGATTGCAAGAAATACGACTTCAGCAACAGAGTGATCAATGTCTGGAATACTCTACTTGACTCCGTGGTTTCTTCCCCAAAACCCCAAAAACTTTATCCTTAGACTTTCTACTATTGACCTAACCCCTTTCCTAAGAGGTCTGTAGGGGGCATGCATAAGTGCACAATATGCCTACCCTCCCTGTCCTATTGTTTCTTTTATTTTTCTTATATGTATCCATGTATTCATAACTATGCTTTTACTTATACCTATTATCTTGTAAGCAATTGACAAACCAAATAAAATAAAAAAATAAATAAATAAAGAATAGATCTTACTTGCCAATTATTGGTAGGGAACTAAGTTCTCAACAGAATTGTTGAGCAATTCATAGATATCTCTTGTAAAGATAGTCTACCACCATACAAAAATGGCTCCCACATATATGTTTTTATTTTTTTATTTTTTATTTATTTATTTATTTTGTCAAGCGATTATAAGATAACAGGTATAAGTATAAACAAAGTTATGAATACATGAAATGGATACATATAAGAAAAATAAAAAGAAACAATAGGACAGGGAAAGTAGGCACGTTGTTGCGCTTATGCACGCCCCCTACAGACCTCTTAGGTAAGGGGTAAGGTCAATACTAGACAGTCTAAGGTTAAAGATTTTGGTGTAGGTAGATATATCCTACTGGACAAGACAAAGTTCCTAATACCAAGCTTGTCCAACCAATAATTATTCTGTACAGGTGTGCGTACTAGTTTCAATCTTTCTCTTATAGAAACATCACCAAAAATGTTGTATTAACTGAAATGTAATCATCTTCGCAAAACCAATTATTGTAAAGCCATATTCTGATTCAAATTACAATATCAGTGTGGGCTCTTAATACTATAACTTTTATACTTGTTATAGTTTTTAACATCTGTTTTGATATATTTTTTGTTTTTTCTTTTTAATTAATACTTATATGCCATCTAGAGTTATGCATTTGTGAGAGGGGCACCA
The DNA here is from genome assembly GCA_023653725.1 of Bungarus multicinctus. Lineage (NCBI taxonomy): Eukaryota > Metazoa > Chordata > Lepidosauria > Squamata > Elapidae > Bungarus > Bungarus multicinctus. Next base: position 20,325,305 of record CM042844.1, on the reverse strand, counting down.
TGTAAATATGTTAAACCATACATACATACATACATACATACATAGTTTTGTTTTGCTTTGTTGATATTTGTTTTAAAGCACATTAATTGCATGTCAGCATATGGGAGTAATTTATGACAAATAAATATATTAATCCTTTTTCCAAGAGATCAGAATTCTCACAGAATTTAGAATTTCCATCACATGCTTTCCAAACAACAAATGTTAGAAAAGCAGAGCAAAGAATTAGACAGCCCTGTGTGTAATATTCAGTTAAGACAACTTACGCTGAATTGATTTATACCAATGGCATTGATGAACCTCATATTTCATTATTGATCTGCCTTTAAAACCTACCCAGTGACATATTTCAAAACTCATCTCTCCCACAATTTCTTAGCTATATGGCACGTAACAATCATGCTTTTTTTCTTTAAGAAATGCAAATCAATATTAATTAAAATTAGACAAGGATTTGTGATGGAAGGGGTCTGTGTACTCAGAGGACATAGTGGTCATTAAATAAACTTTAAGACTTATTACTTAAAAGACTTTAAAATGAAGTCAATGCATTGTATGTCCTAGGGGAAACTTCCAGGTCTCTGTTCCATGGTAAAACATTAAATTATAGGTGCCACAATCAAAGGCAAATACAATTAAGAATCAAGCAGTTAAATGTTATGTGTCACTCTCTAAAGAATCTATATTAGAACATTTAATTAAAACTTTAAGGAAAATAATTCCACGGTGCTAGTTAAAGACCAAAAAAAATATGACTGTTTCGCTTTCATTAAACAACCTGCATACTTTCCTGTTCATTATCATGAAGGCAACATTTGCAATTTTTGATAGAGTATTCCATTTTTTTACCTCTTTTTTTCCCCTTGTCTTACATCAGTCAGTGGAAAAAGTGCCACCACAGGCATCATTAACCTTCCAAATCTGCCTCAAAACAAATAGTACAAGAGCTCACTAATTTGAAGATCAAAAAGCCACTTGTCCATTATATAATTGGAATGAAAGGCAAAATGTTGCCATTCTGAAGAGCCTAGTAATTACTAGCTGTTAATTGCTCTCTCGTGGTGGCTCACTTTTAATTAAAAAGAACAGCTCGTCGCAGGCCGATAAGCAGTGGTAGAGTCCACTGGTTTAATCAACAAAGCAAAAAAAAATTGTTTCTGCCATGGCCAACAACAGCTTGAGAAATCTTCAGATGTCCAATGGAGATTAAAAACTGTCTATTTAGTGCAGTCAGATTTTATTTTAAACCAAGGAAATGACTATTTGAAGCCCTCCAGTATGAGGGTCCCTACAACATCCCTGCTGGTGCTTATTGGACTAATCGCTTACTTGTGGTTGTGATCATTCAAGTAAAGAAATTTAGCTACTTTTCCCTTGACTCCATCGTTCTTGGATAATTGGCCTGTCTGAGGTGAGCACTTTTTTTTTAAAGGGAAAAAAGGGGGGGGAAGAAAGTGCTTTAAAGTATGGAAGGCCCACAGACTGTGCATTTAATTACTGTTCATATTTCATGCAGTCAAACAGAATTTCATTTAAGAAGAAAATGATTTACCTATCTTTAAAAAGCCCTCATGTGCACAGCTCTGATTCCCTGCCCATCTTTTTACATCCTACCATCCTATTTACATGCCAAAAAAAATTAAAATGTTAGCATTAATACTTTAAGCAGCTTCTGAATTTTTAATGTATAAAACAAATGACAGCTCTCATCAAGGCAAATAATTCTATTCCTAACAAATGTTTATTTAATTAAATGCATTGTGTCTTGTTTAAATAAAACCATTTTTGCTCCACAGTTCGGCTCCTCTCTCTCTAGGCAGAAAATTGTTACGTACATAACAAGTTTCTGTTTCTTAACCTTTGCCTTTATAACTCATAAAACTCTTAAAAACAGTTCATAATTTGTTCTGGTGCTTGTTTGCTAATGATGAATGAACATTTCTGTTTCATTCTATTGGATGAAACAAATGAAAATCACACTAATAAATGTACCGTGTGTATGTGTGTGTGTACGTTTGTATTTGTGTGTGTGTGTGTGTGACTATCTGGACTAATACTGCTAGCCCAGAAAAGAATTTGGCTTGCTTAATAGATTTAATTCTAACATATAGTGATTTGATACTAATGTCTAATGAAAGTAGACAAGCTTTTATCACAATTTAAGATACTGGTAGCCTTGAACCTACTTTGAAGTCCTATTGCTTTCACATCTGTCCCCATAAAATCAATAAACGCAGGTTTGACATTTCCTGGATTCTTGTCATACTAAACTGTTAGTCTTTGAACTATTAAACTGAAGAGTTTAAGAATAAAAATAAATGAAAATATGCTCCAGATTAACATAACAGTAAAAGAGAGAGAATAATACAGAAACATCAAACTTTTACTTTCTTTATTGGATCTATTACCATTCATTATTGTGTTATTAATTATTCACCTAGTATTAATTAAGTGAACTCATAACATAAAAAATTATATACACAGCAGCAACAGGCAAGATAAAAATGAATATATTGAACTATGTTACAATGTAACCATTAGAAATAATCAACTTGTAATTGGAACATGTCTTTAATATTTTCTTTTTGTAATTCCCTTTTCAAGCTTCAAACAATGAATTATTACAACAGAGATTACAGTTCTGATTACAAATATCCCTTTCTCCCCTCGCCAATAAAATATACCCCAATATGTATTTGTTCTATTAAAGTTGAAAGTAATAAATTTTAACTTCAGTTGACTTATATTACATAAAGTGTATTACTATTAGACGTAAGCCCCACAGAATTCAGTGGGACTTATTTTCAATTAAATGTTGCATTTAACTAAGCAGTTTCAGAATAGTGTCCTGGGACAAGGGGAAACTTGTATAGTATTTCAGAATTTTGACATTATCCTATTAAATGCCCTGTCATAATTTTTAAAATGCACATTTATATTTTATACCATTTTGAAAACCAATAAAAGAGATAAGTAGTTCAGGATTGGAATGAGCTTGGTTGTTTTCTTTCAGATGTTCCATTACCCAAACTAGCCAATTACATTGATGATTATATCTAGTTTGGATAATGAAACATCTGCAAGAAAACAACCAAGTTCAAAGAGCATCAAGGACCCCTCAGTTTGGAGAATGCTAAATTTGGCTACTGAATGGCACAATCCTACAGGTATTTCCATTTCCTGAAACTTATACATTACAGTATTCACTAAGGATATAATCCTCTCACTTTGTATCTCACCTATTCAACTTGAATTTACTGTTTTTTTAAACATACCAAAACAAAAGCCCCTACTATATTATTTAAATTGACCTATTACATAGGTAATAAATAGTCTCATTTCTCTTATTTCCATCAGTGAGGTGCCTGTATCAAATATGAACATCTCTTCCTAACTTTTTGTCAAGACAGTAGCTTAGTATGGACTCATGCCTTGAACTTGTACTTAGAACCAACCTTTGCCTTCTCTGCAGTTTTAAAATTACAGCCTAGATAAACATCCAGTATCTCTCTAGTGCTCCATTCTATGAGAGATGCTACCCATTATTACATTATATTTTTTCTTTCAAATTGAGTGATTTTTTTAAATTTTCTTAATCTCTTACATTTTCCAATTTTTAGGTAGTGGGTCTTTTCCAAATGTGGACTTATCTTACATAACACACTTAACGATCACACATGCTCCAATCATCACAGTTTATTGTGGATATTTTCTGTCCCTGGTATAATTTTTTTGCATATCATGCTCCTATGTTTCTCTGTTTAAAAATAAACGAGTTAGAAAAGAGTAAGAAAGTACAATATTCTTCAAAGTACTTCCTGCCTATGTCTTTAGAGGTTACATTTTGTAGGGCAAAACTCAGAGGTATGAATGAGAAGTTACACCTGCTTCAAAAGGGAGTTGTAGTGATTAAACCATTGGTATCTTCTGTGCTCCTTAAAGTCCAGCACCAGGATTTTAATTGATCCTTAGTTGAATTAACCCTGTGTCATTTTAGGTGCTTCTGATCCTTCAGATTCTGCAATCAACCAAGCCAAAAAGACTTAATTTTTTTCTACTGCAACATCTTTCTCCTTAAACTAACTTTAGACTATCAGTCATTCATTCGGATTCAGAATATACTGCAGGAGGTGCTAAAAGAGAGCCAGTTTGATCTAGTAATTAAGAAAGTAGAAGACAGAGAGTTCAAGTCCTTCCTTAGTCATGAATGCCAGTTAGGTGGCTTTGGGCCAGTCACTATCTCAGACCAACTCAACTCACAGGATTGTTGTTGAACCAAGTTGTTATTCTTGCTTCCTTCAAATTCTCCCTCGCTGTTTAATTATCAGCAGATGTCAGGCCAAAACTGTTTGTTTTCCTGATTTAATTCCTACCTTGTTATATAGGTTTAATAATATTTATCAGTTTTAGAATATTACTGAGACTCTACAGATTTCCCATATGCAGACACAGGAACCATTTTGAACATTTTGTCATTGGCCAAAGGGAAAAAGATTGTCTGAACATTAGTAGGCACAGTCATTAACTCACCTATAGTAAGTTGCAAAGAATAAAAAGAAACTGAGGGAAACAGTTGGTCTCTTCTTCACCCCCCAAAATCAAACTATGTGGAGCTTTTTATCACTTTAGACCTTACATATAGCTGGTCCAATGATTCTCCACCTAGAAATGTGGTTTAACCTTGTGAATTCAAATTCCACTTTAGCCAACTGGATGTCTTTGGGCCAGTCTATTAACCCAACCCACCTCACAGGGTTGTTGTGAGAAAAGTAGGAGGAAGAAGGTGTGTTGGATATGTTCGCTGTCTTGAGTTATTTGTAAAAGTAATAAAGGCAGGATATAAATAACCAAATAAATCAATAAATTTCTTACTATTTGGGTATTAGTGCTACTCTTACAATAATTTCTAGCCTTAGTGTAAGTGTATGGGGAAAAAATTACTTGTGTGAGGGCTCATCTATAATTTGAAGCAATCAGTCAGATTTACTTCTTTGACAATGGAACCATTCATATTCTGGAGGACAAAGAGTGTTTGTTTATTTTCTATCTGTTCAGCATCATTGTGTAAAACCAGCGTATATCAAAGACTCCATATATCTCCAGGATTCTTGCCTTATGTGATGACTAACCAAGTAAACTCCCTCTTTGGTGAAATGCAATAAAATGAATATCACAATAGGGCATGAACCAAAATCAGTCATTCTCCTGAAGTATTAACTCCGCACCAGCTGTAGGGATACTATCTTCCTCAACCAATAATCACTGTCTTCATCAGGACTCCACATTAACCTCTCCATTCACTGAAACACTGGCACTTCCTTCAGGTTGGCCATCTGCACCACTGGGAAATTAGTCTCACTCGATAAATTCCCATTCAGTGTTTCCATCTCAATCTGCATCCTCCTCCGCCCACATACCACTAGATAACACCACCTTGCAACAATGTCTTTATCAGTAGATTTTTCTGCACCTTCATTTTCCTGTGTTCCTTCATGCAAGCCTGCTGGCCCTCTCTGGCTGCGCCCTAAAATGATAACTCTGACCTCTTATGTTCACTTTGCGATAACACAGCTGGCAAAGGAATTTTTCTCCTCTTCCCACCCCTGTTACCAATCTTTAGTCAGCACCTGTCACCAAACTCGGCTTTAACTTTTAAAGATTTCTTTTAGTTCTCCATGCTTTTTTCTTCTTTTTCCTCCCACTCACCTCCCCCCATCTCATTTTTAAGGTTTATCAGAGGAAACACTTGCACTCTGAAGGATGGCTACCACACTGTGACAGATTAATCCAAGTTGAGTGAACTTCCTTAATAAAGAGGGCTTTAATTATTATGAAGGCACTTAGAACACAATGAGAGCTGACATCTGACAGAACATTCTCTGCCAGCTCCACATTGTCTTAATGTCAGGCTCGGTCAGTTCCCAGCCTTAATTACATCCTGTTTACAAACATTAGGCCTGACTTCAGATGAAGTCTTAACAAAGGTTGACAAAGGTCAGGGTCACATCACAAGGATGTTATCTGTCTGTGTGTTCCTACTGATAAAGGAGGAAGAGAAGAAAGATTGGAAATTATTTGGGGAGATAACTTTGCTACACACATAGACACATCCACAGCCTCCTAAAAGTTTTGGATAATCTGAAAGAATGCACATAATTTTCCCACTCTTGTGTTCTCTAGATCAATGGGACAACCACACCCAGAAGAATCTCTTCCACAATGAGATCTTTTGGGAAGATTGTGCTTAAAATTCCCTGTTTGTTATTCAGATATTACTTCACTAAGGTTAAACTATGAGAATACAACAGCCAACCCTATCAGCGCTAACAAATGACTACTTTGGGGAGTGGATTGTGTTACGAGAGGGAAACAAACCAAGGAACACTTGAAAAAAAAAAAGCAAGCTGCATTGTCCTAAGACACATAAGTAAATTTCTATACACATAATTGATGGAAATTATAAATGTGAAATAGAAAAGGTTGTACTACACAAATTATATTGTGGCACTTAAAGTTAAAATAGTTGGTGATTAAATATTGTAAAGATGTATGTTTAGATAAAACAACTAATAAGAGCAAAGAACAAACAGCTTTTAATCACTGTGTCTATTGTTATGGAGTTTTCAGTAATAAAAAAAGGGAAGAAATGCTTATAGGATTTTCTATCACAAGGAGCCAAAATTAATGGAGTGACACAGGAATTCTTCTGGGAGATATAGAATATCCTAGTCCTAATGATGATACAAATGCGGATAAAAATAATGACTTGTAGAAATAGTCCAGGTCAATGTTCATTCTTCCGTCACCATCATAAAAGGTCTGAGGCTAGAGGAATGTGGTATTCTACTCAGCTAAAGGAGATCCATCTAACCAATTTCTCATCCATGTCCATTAATGTTGTTGTTGTTCAGTTGGTAAGTCATGTCTGACAACCCCATAGACCATGTCATGTGAGGTTCCCCTGTCATCCAGTGTTTGCTCAAATTCATGTTCATTGTGTCAATGACACCATCTAACCATCTCATCCTCTTCTGCCCCCTTTCTCCTTTTGCCTTCAATCTTTTCCAACATCAGGATCTTTTCCAATGAGTCCTTTCTTCTCATTAGATGACCAAAGTATTTGAGTTTCAATTTCAGTATCTGTCCCTCCAAAGAACAGTCAAGGTTGATTTCCTTTTGGATTGACTGATTTGATCTTCTTTCAGTACAGAGGACTTTCAAGAGTCTTCTCCAGCATTATAATTCAAAAGCATCAATATCTCAGCACTCAGCCTTCCTTATGGTCCATATCTCATGGACCATACATTACTATTGGGAAAACTATAGCTTTGACTATACAGACCTTTGTTGGCAAGGAGATGTCTAAACTTTTTAATATGATGTCTAAGTTGGTCATAACTTCCCTCCCAAGGGGCAAATATTCCATGGCTACAGTCACCATCTGATGTCCATTGATACATAAAGAAAATTTTGTCACCAAAGACATCCTCCAATATATTTATTTATTTATTTATTATTTAAATTTATATACCGCCCTTCTCCCAAGGGACTCAGGGCGGTGTACAGCCCATCTAAAACCCACAAATATACAAAAATTAAAAAACTATTAAATTAATTGGCTGATTACTGAGACTAAAAAGACCCCCCCCCTTAAAACCCCAATTTAAAATTAAATATGAGCTCATCTCTACTGAGACTTGAACAATATCCTTCCTACATGAAAACTAGTTTAATTATGCTTTTATAGAGTCTCAGCTGAAGTGGTTTTTAATTCTTTAATACTTCTATCTTATGCTAGCTATAAAAATGTAACAGTCATGGCCCTTTAAATACATAATCTATTGTGACATTTGCTTACATGGACTAGAGTCCCATGTTAGGACAAATGAATGTCATTAACAAAATTGCTAGTCTTTCAACTTGAAAATTTTAGACTATAGTCTTCTACACCTGAATTGAATTCAATGGAATTGACTCATATTTGGGCACAGTTTTATACTCCAATAACTATGGCTTTAATGAATGAGAATAAAATGTTCAGGCTATGCTGAGTATAATTAGACAGTGAAAACTATTGAATAACAATTTATGAGATCTATTTATTTATGAAAATTCTGGGAAACATATACATTTCTTTCATATAACTTTATAATTTATAAAACATATAAATTATCTTAATTAGATAATATTTACTTCAGAATTTGTATTCTCACCTTGCCATAAGGGCCATTTCACAAGATCAAACAATTTTTACACTAGAAACAGATAATTCAACTTCTTTGACAAGAGCAAGATACTGAAGAAGAAGAAACGATGTAGAGATGCTTGAATGCTATTGTCTGACAAATTGCCCTGGGCTCCAGATTATTAATAGGCTTCTTTGCATGCCCGGATTGCTGTGTGGAGACCATGAACTCAATAAATCCATGAATATTTTTTTCTGTGGTGAAGTCGACACCTGATTGCTCAGAATGTGTCAGTACATAGTCTAGTCCTATGTGTTTTCTATATACCATAAGCTTCTTGAAGGCCAGGGAAATGGGAGTAATAAAAAGGGCTGAGCTGGGAACTTATGTATGGTACAATAAGTTTTGTGGCATACTAAATTCTGGATGCTTTCATCCAGCCTTTGCGCTTAAAATATCAAATCCTTTTAACTTATTACGGAGAGAGGGGAGGGCAAAGAAGAGAAAAGCAACAAAAAGTCCCAAGTTGCTGAAAGGTACTCCAACCTATAAAGCAGGATAAAATACATATGTACAACTTAAGTTCAGTGTTTAGTACTTTTGTTTTTTTCTGGGAAGCTTCAACAGATAAAAAAAAAGCTGAAGAACATGAAGACCAAAGAATACCTGATCAAGAAATGTCATCTAAAAACAAGGAAGATTAAGAAAGTATTGGAAACAATACAGCATCAAATAATAGCTATAGCCAAGGAGATCAACAGATACAAAGCTCAAATTGCATACTACAGGCAGAATCTCCAATTTCAGGTGAAAAAGAAATACAACAAAAATGCAACTTGGATAAGGAAGGTAGATAAGAATGAAAAGGAAGTTGAAATGAAAGAACAACAGAAATGGTGGAGAAAAGGGTAAGGGAAATCAAGAATTGATCAGCTCCAGTTGAAGTTTTTGTACAGTTTTTGATTGAAACGTCTGACTGGTCTACACCCTTCATTGCCAAGAAGTTTTAACAGTCAAGGAGATTAAATGAAAAATAGATTAATATCTGGCAAAACCTAACTGTTAATGAAAGAATCAAAACAAGTGCCAGCACCAGACAACTACAGATCAATTACCTGCTTACCAACATCTTTCAAATTGCTAAATGGTATGGGAGCTGACTGAGTCCAATAGCATCTGGTTGAAAGCAAGCTCTTTCCACCTGAACAGAAAGAAAACTGCCCAAACAGCTGAGGAACAAAAGATTAGCTCCTAATGGACACAATGTTTTGGAAAATTGCAAGAGAAGGAAGACCAACTTGAATGCAGTTTGAACTGAAAGCATTCAACTCCCTGCCATACAATTGGGTAATCAAGTACTTATAAATAACATGAGTCAATAAAAAAAATCACAAGGTTTGGGCAAAAAAGAAAAAATCAGTGGCACAATGGAAGGACCAGCTGCTGGTCAATGGAGATAGACTAGATAGGTTAATAAGAAAAGGACTATTTCAAGGAAACTCACTATCACTACTATTGTTTGTTATTGCACTGATTTCTCTGTCAACAATAATAAACAAGCCAGGCCATGGTTATCAAATGTCAAAAAGACCTTTTAACAGGGACAATCTGAAGCTGCCTGGAAAAACATAATCTGAAATAGAATTGCTGCTCAACACTCAACAGTCAAGATATTGCATGGAGTTTGGACTAGACAAGTGTGTCATCCTCATCATCAACAAGGGAAAATAGTGAAACTTGAAGGAAGCACAGTGCCCTATGGACTCTGGATGAAGACTATCATCACAAAGGGCATCCTTCAAGCTGACAACATAAAGCACACTGAAGTCAAAAAGAAGTTTAGCATGAATACACCATGACAGTGAAGAACACCTTAAAGTCCAAACCCAGGGGAGGAAACACCATCAAGGCAATTAACTAACACCTGAGCAATTCCAGTCAAGAGATACCACAGTTGTAAAAGTGGACAGGTTTCACGCAGAACTACTTTACTGAGGACAAATAAGTGGGTGTAGAATATCATAAGTATATCAGATAAAAAAGAAAAAAGGGCATAGAATTTTGAAGGATGGTGAAGAATATCCACTGAAGCTAAGGCATGACAAAATAGCAGCAATGGTGCATTGGAAGATCTGCAATATAATTTGCCTGCAACCAAGATTGGTGGGACCACAAAATAGACAAAAGTCATAGAAAATGAAGAAGGTAAAGTGGGGCTTTAGAATTTAAACTGCAAATCACCAAGCCCAAGACTTAACAACTGTTGATAAAAACAAAAATGTCTGGATAGTGGATGTGGCGGTATGTGGAAACAGCAGAAGAAAACAAAAAGAACTAAATAAAATCATAAAATACCAAGACTGTGACGCCTCTCCTGCGCGAGCTGCATTGGTTGCCGATGGCTCTCCGGGTTCGCTTTAAGGTTCTAGTTTTGACCTTTAGGGCGACCCATGGCATGGGACCAGGTTACCTTCAGGACCGCATTCTGCCAACGTTCTCCAACAGGCCGGTGCGTTCCCACAGGGAGGGTCTGCTCCGGGTGCCGTCGGCCGCTATGTGTCGTCTGGCGGCGCCAAGGGGTAGGGCCTTCTCTGTGGGTGCCCCCGCCCTCTGGAATACTCTGCCACCGGAACTTCGTACCGGCACGGACCTGAGGGCCTTCAGGCGCGCGTTAAAGACTTGGCTCTTTGAGCAGGCCGGCCTGGGCTGAGATAATGATTTTAAATTTGATCTCCATTTTTAACTTTAAATTGGGTTTTAAGGGTAGGGGGGGGGTTTCCTAATTTTAGTCTGCAGCTGATTCAAATATTTAATTACTTTTTAACTTTTGTATTTGTGGGGTTTTTAGACGAGCTGTTCACCGCCCTGAGTCCCTAGGGAGAAGGGCGGTATATAAATGTAATTAATAAATAAATAAATAAATAATAAATAAGACTTGCAAATAGAAGCAGAATGACTGTGGCAAAAAAAAAGCAGAGATAGTATCAAAAGTAATAGGCATCTTTGGGCAGAAACCTGAAACAACTGGAACATAATTTGAACACTATCGACACTGATAAAATATCTGTCCATTGCAAAGGCAACTTTTTATTTGGAACAGCTTATCTCTTATGATGATACCTTAACACCATCAACCAATAATATTTGCTCATCTCATTTTCTTGAGAAGGACTCAATAGGTGACTAAAAGTGCCAAATCTTGTCTAACCATCTGGTTGACTATGCAACCAGCCATTATAACAATGAATTAAACTTGCACACTTGTCTGACTCTCAAAAACTCTGGGACCTTGGTGAAAATCATGAAGTTCAGAATCACTGCAAATATGGAGCAACTGAACCATTTCTGACAGATTATAGTACTGATGAATTGTCTCTATCCCATACTGACACAAATAGCTAGCAATGCTGTACCGGGGTGATATTACTATATATGAACCACTGTATCACTATATATGAACCACAGTGGCATGCTGGTTAGTGTGCAGTACTGCAGGCTACTTCTGCTGACTGCCTGGCTGCCTGAAATTTGGCAGTTCAAATCTCACCAGGCTCAAGATTGATATCCATCCTTCAGATGGAAAGACTTAAATTGTTGGGGGCAATATGCTGACTCTGTAAACTGCTTAGAGAGGGCTATAAAGAACTGTAAAGTGGTATATAAGTGCTATTGCTATTTCTATATCAATAGTGTTGAATATATGGCAACCATTGGGTACCAGGCCTAGCCTACTATATAACCTTTTGCAGCAAAGATCAATAGATGGCAGCAGAATTTTCTGTATCTCTTTATTGTTCTCTAGTGCTAAGTTTGTAGCTCAGGACCCAAATATATTAAAGTAACAATTATCCTGCAAAGATATGAAAAAGTAGCTGAGAAAGTGACTAAAACATCCTGAATTTCATGAAAGTTCAGTCATTGTCCTTAGTTATCATTTCAAGGATAACAGATGAGATTCCAGAGCTATTGAAATGCCATCTAACATTATACCATAATCTCTTTTCAATCAGGATAAATTCAAACCTGTGTATTCTAATCTGTGATAGAATGAGTGAAATCAGTGTATCAAGTATAGCTTTTTTACAATGAATAAAATTTAAAAAATGAATTTTTTTCAAAGGTCCATATAAAGATGACATGTGCATAACATTTTAAGCATAAACTTCACAAAAATAAACATTTATAATCATAATTTTAGAAATGATATATTTGATAAAATGTTGTGGCACTGTGAAATTGTGAAAAACACAATTTCAATAACGGATTTAGGGAACTGAGCATCTGTGTGAGAAACAAGGATCAGTTCTGTTCCATTCAAAATGCAAATCAAATGAAATTGTAGATAACCCTATGGTATTCTTTTTGCAAAACCAGTTTAACAGGAAAAGTAGACCTTAATTAGCATAAGCACTAAACATTAATTTTATGTATTATTTCTATTAGCTGTTTTCTAATCAACTAAATTCTGTGTCCAAATAATAATGGCCTTACATTTTATATTGAAAATTGCATCCAAAGAACGCTACATCATACTTCTCATATTTACATTCAATGGGAAATAACTCCATTAGATTAGAGAAGCATGTTTTTATTGATGTGTCCCAAAGATTGCAATGTTAAGTGCAAGTGAAGGAACATTTGAACAAATTGAGACAAAAGAACATCTGTAACTGATTTAAACATGATGTACTGTATGTCTGGAAGCATAGGATTCTCTGTCAAATAAAGGATAACTAATAAATGACAAAAGGTTTTATATCAAAGGAAAAGGAAAGGAAAAATATACCCAAATCTGTGGAACTGACTTATTGTTCAGTCACCTTGCAAAACATTGCTAATCATCAATACAATACAATCATTAATCTGGAATGGGAGTGAAGATTACAGAAATATGTAATGCTGTTTTCGCCCTCCAAAACTACATAACATAGTTCCCTTTTTTCCATACTACAGTATATGCAGCCCTTTTTAATTAATAAATCCACAAATCACCAGTTCCATTTTGAGCAAAAAGTCCACAAAAGATTTCCAATCTTTTATAAAAAGTAGTTACTGTTCTTTTCTCTAATCAATCAATTTAGCCATTTCTTCAAGTTCTATCACTTTTAGAATCCATTCTTCCATTGTAGATACTGTATCCCCATTTTTTTTTATTCTATTTTTCATGAAAAAGTTTCTTTTTCTTCCTCTTCCTCCCTTCCTTCCCTTCTTTCTTTCTATCCACTTTTTTAAAAAGTACATTTCATGTTTTTACAGTATGCTGTCTTGCATTTTATAGACATCCTCACCACACCAACAGGAAAAGTGGTCCTTTCTAAATGCCACTAGAAATGAGGGACAACTACAGCCATAACTTCTCCCCCCACCCTTCCTTTTTTTGCAACAAACCACACTATAATCTCATTTTATATTAAAGTAGTAGCATTTAATTTAATTTATCACATTTCTGTACCACTACTCTCCCTCAAAAAGGGACCATTTCCTTAGTTATAAAAACAAGTCAAGGTTGGTCATCATCATCAAACTGAATATAGTACAGAATTGCTAGATTTTGTTTTAAAATGATAAATTAACAGCTCCTTTCTTTGATCCTTTAAAGAAAGCAGGTTGTGTAGAAGGAAAAAAATCATTGATTTCTTTCAATCGCATGTCTTTCATATCACTATACCTAGTGAACAGAAAAAGTTGTACCAATATATAGATCGGTAGCACTCAATATCTGACACAGTCATGTTCCGGGGGGGGGGGGGGGGGGGGGAGGGAGGGAGGAGTATTGTTCTCTGTATGGCAAATCGAGTAATTTTTGCAATATGCTTTATTGCACAGAATTCTATAGGAATTGCTATAATAATACTGCCCCAGTATGCCCTCAGTAAGTTTACAGTGGGCCAGAAAAACTAAACTTTCCATACAAATATTAAGGTGACCAACTTTTTTACAATAAGAAGGAGGACACAAATAAATTGAAGAAAAAAACAAAGCCACTTGTGCACAGCGCATTCTTGTGCATGGCACACTCTTGCACACGGTACACTCTTGTGCATGGCACACTCTCTCAAAATAATTGTCCTGTGTGGAGCGCATGCATCTCTCATAATCGCGTCTCGCCACATTGTACCGAGCCTTGACGAATCACCATGTCAAATACAAATACGTCACATCACATCAACGGATCGGATCGGCATCAATCAAATACGGAGATTTACAGATTAGTCTTCAAATATCAAAAAGGAGGACATGTAGGAGGACATTTTTCGAAAGAGGATAGAACTTACAAAAGAAGGACTGTCCTCCCTAAAGGAGGACGGTTGGTCACTTTACAAATATGAATCCACTTTTGATGTAATATGTGAAAGACCTCTTAAAACACTTTCCGATATTAGAAACAATTCAATTTGAAACTAGTTGAACTATGCTGACTAACAAAGGATGCTGGGATTTCTTAATCCATTAGGCATTTCAGCTAATTAAACTTATCAGAGTAAATCTCTAATTGGAGCATATGCAAAGTAAAATCAATGGGAGTTAAGTTATGGCTCATTTCCCAAGGAAAGGGAGTTCGTGTGATATAGTCTGAATGCAATCTTGATTACCTGGATGTTACATAGATTGAACTCCTGGCTTCACTTTACCAGAAAGGTAAACATGTAAGTTGACGGCAATATAATTTCTTTCCGGATATTGCATGTTTAACACAGAACTATTTGTAAATTTACCCAAAGAAGGAGTGCCAAACCCACATGGAGCCTTCCTCTATATCTATACCCTACTTTGGCTAGGGTTGCTAAGGCTTCTTTTTTGTCCTCAAGTCCTCCATGCAGCAGGCACAGCCTTAAATCAAATACAGGTAGTCCTCAACTTACAATAATTAATTTAGTAACCGTTCAAAGTTACAACAGCACTGAAAAAAGTGACTTATGACAGTTTTTCACACTTATGTCCTTTGTAGCATCCCCATGGTCATGTGATCAAAATTAAGACACTTGACAGCTGACTCATAGTTATGACAGTTAATCACCTTGTGTGACCTTCTGAAAAGTTAATGGGTAGGTCAGATTCTCTTACCAACATGTTATAACTTTAGCAAGAAAAGTCATTAAATTGGACAAAATTCACTTAACAAATGTGTCACTTAATAACATAAATTTTGGCCTCATTTATGGTCATAAGTCAAGGACTAACTGTATTGTACCAATTTTAGTATGGAAAAAAGCACTATTCCTGAGCAGCTTTTATCTACACACAGGGCTTCCCTAAGAAGTTATTACCCACAATTTAACAAGTTCTGTTAACAACTTTAAGCTTAGCTCCGTGAGTTAATTAGTTGATTAGTACTCCTGTCAGCTACCTGAAATTAACAAGAACTTAATCAGTTACAATTTACATTGAAACATTTTGCCTTCTAGACACTGTAGCAAATTGCTGGGACTGAAAAAAATACAGTCTTTCTGATGCTGAAAAAAATAATTTCATATACATTTTGTACAAATACGTTTTGGAGAGAATGTGCACTTTTTCACTGTGATTTTGTTGTAAATCAGGAAGTAAAACAGTTGCTATGTCTTCTTTTCTCTCCCTTTGTCCTCTTTCCAGTTGTCCATGTCTCCTGTGATTTGACAGATACCTTGTAACCCTACCTTTGGCATATGTTTGCAAATGCCTGGTAGAACAATTATGTGAGGTCTTCAACAACCAGGCAGAATTATACAAGAGGAAAGCTTATATGCACCTAAAATGCTTCCCAATTAATAATTTAATTATTCCATAATCTTCATTTCTTGCCAATATTCTAATCCTCATTTTGCAATCTAGTTTGTCTTCCTACGGAAATGGATAAAGAAATCCCATGGCCAACTTGCCACAGTCAACTCGCCATGGCCAACTCCCCATGGGAGAACTCACTGTGGAACAAGAGTTATACTAACATCAAATAAATGGTAGAACAGAATCATTAAAGAAAGGATGCAAAAGGAGGGACAGAATGAAATGTGAATGACAAATATTAAAATAATTGTTTATTTATTTTAGATAATTGAATTGTTAAATTGTCCTGCAGTGAGTTGTCCTATGGTGAGTTGGCCATGACAAGTTGGCCATGGAGACTTGGTCACAGCAAGTTGGCTGAAGGAAGTTGTCCATTCCATTTTTGCTAAGCAGTTCCTAAAACCCTACTTCCTTCTAGCACTGATGATATTCCCTAGTTGGGTAATGAAACATCTGCAAGAAAATAATCAAGCTCAAAAAGGACCAAGGACCCCACAGTTCAACCTGAGCTACATATGTTCTTTTCTATCAGCTTCTAAAAGTTAATCAAATAACCTTGTAGTGGTAGGAGTATATTAGAATAAACAATCCCCTAAGCCCTGCTACAAAGAGAGTGAATGCTAACCCAGTTAAACCTGGCTGATGTTCAAACCTACAATGGCAATTAGGATAGCAAAATTTTCTCACTTCTCCATTCTTACTGTAGTAGCAGGTTGTTATCCAACACCCCTATTGAAACCTACTCAAAGATAAATGGGGTTATCTGCCCCTTGATCAGCATCGTGAGTTTTCACACCATTCTGCTGTGATAAAATCATTCTAATTCAGCATAAAATAAAAGTATTGCAATTGCAAGAAGATCCCCATTTTGATGTATATTTCTGATCACTGCATGGGATAAAATCAGAATTTGAATTCAGGAAACCTGGGGTTTTTCCTATTCCCAAACCAGAGAACAGTACATTTTACTAAAGTTGGAATGTTTTAGCACTGTGCAAAATGTAAACTGCCATTGGCTGCCTCCAAGCGAACATGTACAACAGCTTCATTTCTGCTCTATCATCATCTTCTTTTAACAACACCATAATGCACCTCAGTAGCGCAGTGGTTAGAGTGCAGTACTGCAAGCTACTTCTGCTGCAGCCAGCTGCCTACAATTTGGCAAATCGAATCTCACCAGGTTCAAGCCTTCCATCCTTCTGAGGTGAGTAAAATGAGGACCCAGATTGTTGAGGGCAATATGCTGACTCTGTAAATCCCTTAGAGAGGGCTGTAAAACACTATAAAGTGGTATACACTCTGCTATTGCTATTATCTCTTGCAAATCCCTTGCAGGGTGGAGTCTGGGCAACTGAATGGAGCAGCAGAGTGTTATAATGGCCGGATGCCTTTCCTGTCACCAAAGTGGAGTTTTGTTTAGCAGATGCATTTTCAGTGTGCCCAGAGAGAGAAATATCTGCCTCTACCTAGGATCAAACTCACAGCCTCCTGATTGTGAGGCGAGAGCTCCACCATTAGGCCACCACACCACTCCTTCATTTCTGCTCTATCATTGCGGGAAAAATATATGGTTTTTTTATCCACTTGAAAAGATGTTCCTCGGATACCTACTCCAAGTGAACATGTATACTCCCTATTCTCTTTTCAGTAATCCATTCCCAGGAAAGATCTATCATTTTTGCAAAAGTCTTTTAAAGAGCCATATTTATAATGGCAGAGGCCATACAGCAAGAAAACTTTCTATCTTTTCAAACATTATGATCTCATTAAATTGTCATTCATTCACAAACATTCTTAAAAATTCCCCTAACACAGTTTCAATCATTGGTTTGAAGCATGAAAAACGTTCATCAATGAGACCATCACAATCACACCTTTTAGAAAAAACGGAGAAGGAAGTTCTTATGAACTATCAGCTCATTTTACATCAACACAAAAGATTGCATTCAAGGACCTCAGCTTGAATTACGGAAGTCATGGTTGGCTCAGAGGTACGGTAGACTGCCAAAGAAAAGATAATGTAAAAGAAAGGAAGGCCTGAAATTATCATTGAATGATGACATTGGAGATAAGGAAATACAATAATAGAAAGCTGCCTGCTACCCTACTATGAAATCGATTTAAGCTGACAAGCTAAATTTATTTACTTTATCGATTTTAAATTTTACATGTAGTGCAATATAAGTAAATATTTCATGGCAGTTCTAAATCCTGAAACATACTGTAAATAAAAACAACAATGAAAAAAGAGTCATTGCCTAGAACAATCATTTCTTTGGACTGGAAAAGCATTATTCTTAAAGCCCAAGTCCATTTTTTTAATGAACACTGCAATCATTCAGGACTGATATTTTCTTTGAAGTAAGAGCTGCTACAAGAATGCCAGTTAGCAATTGCTCTTTAAGGCAAAAGGTAAAGTAATTAAATTGATCCTCTTGTCTTACACATAAACAGAGTGTGGGAGACAGCTTTGCGGCAATACCACTGAGAAGGAGATCTCTAATCAAGTAAAGGTTTAATGTTTTAAAATAAATGCATTCGCCGAGAAAGCCCAACCTGTCCACTGCTGAAAAGTCTGAAAAGTCTGCCTTATAAAAATGAATGTTCTTCATAGCTCCTTGTGTTACACTTTTTAAAAAAAAAAATATTGAAATAAACATTTAAAAATCATGAATGGGTGGACTTTCTCTGACATACATATCAGTCTTTACATTATTATACTAGAAAAAATTCATTAAGTAATATAAGCATTTATACACATATATATACATATTTACATTTGATCTTTGTGTCATTTTATATCTTAATTATTGTGCTGCATTTCAATTACATCTTAGATTCTAACTTACATTTTATAGATTTCCTTTCATATCCCTCCATACATATAAGTTGTTCCATACTTCATAATATTCAGATACGTCTCGATCTTTAAATTCTAATGTCAGACTGTCTAGTTCAGTGCATTGAAAAATCTTGTCTATTATTGCTTCATCATTTGAGATTTCTTTTAACTTCCAAGTTTGGGCAAGCAATCTTGCGGCTGTAGTAACATGAATAATTAGGTAAATATCTGCTTTACTAAAATTCTCTTATTATTCCTAATAGGAACGACTCTGGTATAAAGTTAATTTTTAAACCCAACATTTCTTCCAGCCATGTCCGGATTTTATGCCAAAACTCTTGTATTCTCTTGCAGTCCCACCACATGTGATAATAGGTACTCCATTCTTTCAGACATTTCCAACATGTGGGCGATTGAGAACCATACATTTTTGCTAGTCTAGTTGGTGGGAGATGCCATCTATAAAACATCTTAAACAGATTTTCTTTGCAAGATGTGGCTAACGTAATCTTTTTGTTCCGGTCCCAAATTTGCTGCCATTGGTCTAGGTTTATGCTATGGCTGAGATCTCTAGCCCAGGTTAGCATTGGTTCTTTAACCTGTTCTTCATACATTTTGTGGTCTAGTAGAAATTTGTAGTTTCTTTGTTTGTTTTTTCTCTGGTCCTAATAGTATTTTATCTAATGTTATATTTTGGCAGTAAGCTTGTGTTACACTATTGAAGGCATTATTTGCTATTGTTGTCTCTTACTTAGAAAAAAATATATTAGCATATCTACAGGTAGTCCTCAACTTACAACAGTTCATTTAAGGACTGTTCAAAGTTAAAATAGTACTAAAAAAAGGGATTCATGACCATTTTTCACAATTACCACTACTGCAGCATCGTTATAGTCACATGATCAAAATTGGCCACCGGTGCATATTTATGACAGTTGCTGTGTCCCCATGTCAGGTGATTACTTTTCGCGGTCTTCTGACAAGCAAAGTCAATGAGGAAGCCAGATTCTCTTAACAACTGAGTTACTAACTCAGCAACAATTGTGACAAGAAAGGTTATAAAATGGGGCAAAACTCACTTAACAAATGTCTCACTTAATAACAGAAATGTTGGGCTCAACTGTGGTTGTTAAGTTGAGGACTACCTGTATTTCATGTATTTATATCTCAATAATCTCACTATTTCATTCCATTTGGACCAAGTTTCAATCTTGATGCCCATCAAATTTCACATGGCTAAGTAGACACATCTGAGCATTTACTCAAGTCTTGATCATTGTCCTGCTTATTTGGAGATTGTGAAAACAGGACATTATCGAGCATGAAGTAGACCGCAGTATGTCTACTTTAGCTCAGTTCTGCACCAATGTCACATCAGGAATACTGCTTGCTCGGCATATTTGCTAACTTGTCCCAACACTGGAAATCAAATCAAGACTGAATGACTTGATCCTAAAAGAATGATGCAAGATGCTCACAGGAAATTATTGTTCCATCTTCCCATTCCAACATTTCACAATAAAATAAATTCTCACAATAAAATCTCTCACAATAATATATATATATATGTATATATATATATGTATATATATATATATATATATATATATATATATATATATATATATATATATATATATATATATATATATATAATGTCAGCCTGCTCTGTTGCACATAAGTGTGTAAGGGAACAGTATCACCCACTTAAGCCTTGGAGTCTTTAAGCTGGCACAAAAGGCGCAAAGAGACTTCTGAGAGTTGAAATTCCACTTTTGAGTCCCTAGGCTGGCGGAAGCCCCACCACTTAAGCCTCTGAGTCTTTAAACCAGCAGAAGCAGTGCACAGGGAACTCTGGGAGTTGATGTCCTGCCCAGTTAAGCCTCGGAGTCTTTAGGCCAGTTCAAACAGTGTGCGGGGAACTCTAGACGTTGAAGTCCCACCTCCAAGTCCCTTTTTTTAAAATTTCATTGTACACTCTTGTGCATTGACAATAAATATTTGATTGATTGATTGATTGATTGATTGATTGATTGATATCACTTGTCCCCATCACTTGCTTACTCCAGGGGTGAGATTCTGCCGGTTCAGCCCAGTTCTATAGAACTGGTTGTTACCATTCCTGGTAGTTCGGAGAACTGGTAAATCAGGCTTCTGGCTGGCTCTACTCCACTCTGCCCATTTCACTGCTGCCTGCCTGTCAGTCCTTATCACACATGCACTACATTGCACGCATGCACAACACTGCTGCCTGCAGCCTGCACTTGCACACCCACCAGGCCAGCCATTGCTGTCTGCCTTCCATTGCAGCCCTGCCTTTACTGATCTCCTTGGGTAAGTGAGTTCTGCAAGCCCTGGTCACTTCCCCCCCCCCCCCCGCTTGCCTTTTGCTGCTGACACTGGTTGCCTTCACCCCCACCTGCTTTTTGCTGCCACCGCCGGTTGCCTTTCCCCCCCACTTGCCTTTTGCTGCTGCTGCCAGTCGTCTTTCCCTCCCCACTTGCCTTTTGCTGCCGCCACCGGTCGCCTTCCCCTCCACTTGCCTTCTGTTGGTGCCTCTGGTCACCTTCCCCCCATTTGCCTTTTGCTGCCGCCACCAGTTGCCTTTCCCCCACCACTTGCCTTCCACCGAGGAACAGGTGGAGAGGTTCGTGTAGGATCCGGGCAGGTCAGCAACTGCTTCTCTCACCTGCTGCTGCAGCGGAAAGCTTCCAAGTCCCCCCTCCCATTAGAAATGGCTTCTGGACAAGCAGAGAAGCAAGCCAGGTTAGATCCTGGTTCTCTCTGCTTGCCTGGGATCCGTTTCCGATGGGAGGGGATTCAGAAGCTTTCTGCTGTTTTGGGAAACTCTTGCTCTCCCAAAAACAGCTGATGACAAGACAGCTGATAGTGGTTGCAGGGAGCAGAGCCTCAAAGCCCCGATGCACCATGCGTGAGCCTGCATGGATGGCAGGGGGGACGGACTGGTCCCGGAAGCCCTGATGCCACCGGAATCACCATTGCCGCCTCGCTGACGCTGCATCCCCCATCCCCCTTCGGGTATGGTGAGTGTGAGCCCCAGGATGGGTGACCAACCACCTCAATTGCTGCTCCCACTAACTGTTTTCTGTGCCAAGAATGGAGGTGAGAGAGAGAGAGAGAGCAGCCTTCTCGGTACAGAAAAAAGTGGCGCATCTCCCCATATTCCTCTCACTGCGAGCAGCACTTTTAAACTTAGCATGCTTCACAAATGAGGAGGGGGGGACAAGGCTGCTCACAGAGAAAGGAATATGGGGAGACGCACAACTTTTATCTGTGCTGAGCTGTTCTTGTCAGTGACTCCAGACTGCTTTGCCCAGCTAGATCAGGGGTCCCCAAATTTGGGGCTGGAGAATTCTGGAAGTTGAAGTCCACAAGTCTTAAAGTTGCCGAGTTTGGGGACCTTCCTCTATCAAGGAAGAAAGTAACATGCAGCAGATGCCTAGCAAAATTTAGTAATACTGCAGATTGGCTGCTTACATTGAAATCAGGTGCAAGATAGTGATGGTAGGTAAATTATTGGGCAGTTTAGTTTGGTATTTATTTCAGTAAGCTGATTTTAGAAAGCTAAACAGGATCAGACCTGATATGTACTTGGCTGGGAAGCCAACACAAAATAGGGTGTGGGGTGGAATGGGGTTGGGAAGGAAAGAAGGAAGATAGGATAAGATAACTTTTATTGTCATTTTTTACTGTAAGTAAACTGGCACACATTAAAAGTGAAGCATATATACATATCCATACACATACATAACACACATATACACATGCTACACACACACATCATTACCCATTTTGAATACATAACAGAAAGGAAGAAAGAATATTGGATACATATACACAAACGTGTGTAAAAAAAACTGCAAAGAAATAAGATTATAAAAAACACCTTCCAATCTTAGCAGTTGTAGATGAGAGAGAGAAAGAGAAATGAGAAACAGAGAAAGGGAGAAAGTGAAAGAGAGATGAGGTAGAAAGAGAAAGAGATGAGAGAGAGAGAGAGAGGGAGAGAGAGATGAAAAAGAGAGGGAGAAAGAAAGAAAGACAGAGATACCTGTTTAAAAGAAAATAGAAAAATGGCTTTTTGAGTGTTTAAGGTTGCAGACCCCTAGGTTAGGCAAACACCATGGTTGTTAAGTGGGCCTTGTGGTCATTAAGCAAACATTGGTTGTTAAACAAGTCCATTTTCTCCAATGGGCATTTTTAACTGGAAAGCAGAAGGAATTGTTGGAAACTAGCAAAAAACATAGAAAACCTCAGTCACAAGACTGTGTGGGATGTTGTAACTGGTCATAAGTGTGTGTGTTATTATGGCTGTCAAAACACCAAAAACAGGTCAAAGTCAGTCATAAATTAGAACACTTGCTAAGCAACTTGCCATTAAGTGAGGACCACTTACATTTGGTTTGCCAGTCACATGACCACCTAGCCATGCCCAGTCAGCAAGCCACGCCCACCCAGCCACATGATCGCCAAGCCACACCCATAAATTAGGCCACACTCACAGAACTGATCGTTAAGAAATTTGAATTCTACCACTGGTTTACTCTCATGGATTCCCATACAGAGATGTAGGCACCCTTTGCTGCCTTAATACAATGGCATAGAAATTCAAATGGGTTTCATTCCATGCTTGGTCAGATCCCTCTCAAGAGTTCCTTCACTTGTGCTACGGCAGTCAGTCTGTTTGCTTCATTGCTCTCAAGTCACTAGTAAACCAAAGGGCTGATTTATCTCTGTGAGAGCAAGAAAGCACTTAGGAGTACTAATATCAACTTCCTAAGCTGCCTCCATATGCAACAAATCAATGAGGTTTTTAACAGTATTGCTAACAGTATCTCCAAAAGTTCATTAAGGAAACTACCTGGATCCATTTGGTCCCTGGGTCAAACCTATTAATCAGTCCTCCCTCCTAGTAAAAGTGTGTATTATCACTAATTTAAAACTGACCAAGGAGTGGCTGATACATTACAACAAGGTCACACAAGCTATTTCCACGTTCAAATCTTCAGCTAAGCCAAAGAAAATACAAGGTTCAATTATGCTGCAAAAGTGGATATCTATATCACCTTATCAGACTTCTCTTCTTCTCTAAGATAGACTAGGAACATTTAATCCAAAAGAGAGTAAAAAAAATCTAAGAGCTTTAATCGATAGTATTTATTAAAGAGAAAGATGAGGCACAGCACAAGAATTCCAGCTAATATTCTACTATCAAGGAAAGTAAAATTTGAATCTATGTCCTCCCCATTTTTGACTGCAGATCAGAACAGGCTTGCCTGTTTTTTGGAGAAGAGACAGTCTGCATTTGCACGTTGCTTTGGAAAGTTTCTCTTATCAAAATGAGAAAAGTGGTCTCATACTTCTGAATGAACAATTTCAACATGGATATGAAAGTCCTCCAAAGCACTAAGCTTAGGATAATTCAACATCACTAAAACTGAACTTGATGCTGTAATAAAGTCATTAACAGATTACCTGTGATTTTTTTATAAATAGTAATCATTAATTGCTATGCACAACATTTTTTGTTCTTATTGCTTTTAAATGCACTGTACAACCCTGTCCTTTGGAAGGGTAGGGGTAGTAAGCCTTCTCAGCAAATTGAATTCCATTTCCAAAAATCCTTTGAAGGTTGCAGGACTGTGGACTTAGTACCTACATACAACACCTTAAAGCAACTGTATTTCCTCCCAGGATGCAGTTTTGTCCTAAGAAATGGAAGGCTGTAGGTTATTGTAGTCTGAGTTCACTCTCCTATGCCCTTCAGACCTTGTTTTGGAGGCTGATTTTGAAGAACTGCACAGCTTAAAGAGATAGAGTCAAATCCTGACTTTGTAATATAGCTCATCTTAATGTTTATTTATGTCGGATTTTAAGAGAGAACTCAAATATTCAATGAAGTATTTCATATGATCTTTCCAGTGGCCCTCAAGAACTATGGATTTTCAGTTTAAATGTGTATGTCTGATAAGATACCATAGCCTTGCAGATCAATGATTCTGCAACAACATATAGCTTTGAACTCTCTGTTCTCTTCTGAGTCTTTTCCTAATAACAGTTCAATCATCTATTTATTTATTTATTTATTTATAATAAATATATTATAATATATTTATACCGCCCTATTTCCCTGACAGGACTCAGGGCGGTGCACAGCCGAATTAAAATACAATTAAAAAACCAAATATAAAGGCTGAAAAGTTAAAAAATATAAAGGGGTTAAAACCTAAAACCAAGTAAAACCAAATTAAAAAAAACCCTAAAAAACCCTAGGGCAGATCGGCTTGATGAAATAAATACGTTTTCAACGCGCACCGGACGGTCAAGAAATCAGGAATGGTCCTCATCTCTGGGGGTAATTCGTTCCAGAGGGAGGGTGCCCCCAACAAGAAGGCCCGCACCCTCGGGGTTGCCAGCCATCCAGCCAACAGCACGCCGAGGAGACTGACTCTATGGGAACGTATTGGCTGACGGGAGGCCGATAATGGCAGGAGGCGGTCAATATCCGCAAATATCCTGGTCCCAAGCCATGGAGCGCTTTAAAGATGGTAACTTGAAGCGCACCTGGAGGACCACCGGGAGCCAATGCAGCTCACACAAGAGTGGCGTAACATGGGAGCCCTGTGGAGCTCCCAACACCACCCACGCGGCCGCATTCTGCACCAGCTGGAGCCTCCAGGTGCTCTTCAAGGGAAGCCCCATGTAGAGAGCGTTGGCATAGTCTAGGCGGGAGATTACGAGGGCGGAGGTGACCGTGCAAAGCGCACCCCAATCCAGAAAGGGCCGCAACTGGTAGATCCTATGGACCTGATCAAAAGCCCCCCTGGCAGCGGCCGCCACATGGTCTTCCAATGACAGCCGTATGTCCAGGAGGACACCCAGATTGCGAGCCCCCTCTGTGAGGGCAAGAATTTCCTCCCCCACAGCCAATGATGGAACCAGCTGGCTGTATCGAGGCGCCGGGAAGCACAGCCACTCAGTCTTAGATGGGTTGAGCTGAAGCCTGTTCCACCCCATCCAACACCGCACGGCCCCCAGGCACCGGGCCATCACCTCGACAAAAACAAAGTCCAGTTGCCTTTTGAAAAAGCAATTTTGGGTCTTACTCAAAGGATTTTAGTATGGCAGGAATGCAAATGATGAAGCTCAGGACTCCCATATGATGTCCAAGTTGATGACATATTTTATCGGATCTTGAAACTAGACTGAATAGATATATTTGCTCAACTTTTAAAGCTCAGTTGGTGATAACTTGGTTATATATACTTTTGGTGGCTTACCTAATTTATTTATTTTTGTTTTTATAAGTGTCACAGACCAACAAATGTGGCTTAACTAGTTATGTGAGCCAGATCATTCATGTATTATACCTGGTGTAAAGCCAGAAAATGGGCTACTTCAGGAACTAGATTACATTGTGTGGATATAGATGCAGTGGTGGTATTCTATCGGTTTGGCCTGGTTGTACCGAGCTGGTAGTAACGATAAGCAGCAGAAACTGAACTGGTTCTCTCCGCCACTCTGCTGTTGAGCCCACCCACCTGCCCGGGCTCCCATACTCACCTTTATCCTCTGAATGTGAAGCGCAGCTGCTTTGTACAGCACAGAAGAGTGCTGCGTGGCAGTTGCTGAAGCGACCGGGATCGTGCAGGTTTGTAGGAGGTGAGTTAGAACGCCTCTGCACCTGCGCAAATGCCTCTGTGCCTAGGCAAAGTGTGTGTATGCATACAAAGCGCGCCCACCAAGCCACACTTACTGAACCGATGGTAAAAATATTTGAATCCCACCATTGCATAGATTGTCATTGTCAATAGAGTTTATTTTTTAAAAAGTTTTTGTCAACAAGCAAGTGAACTTTTTCCCATGACAAGCAATAAAGAATCTCCTGAACTCTTATGTCAGCTGCTGATATGCAACAAGACATTAATTGTATGAAAATGGATTCTAAACTAGTTCGGTTTTGCACTGAAAAAAATCATATGATTCAGCCTTCAGTCCAGTAAGCCAATCCCACTGCATCTATCCCATTTATTCCTTAACCATACAAATCATTTACCTAGACTGGAGCAAAACAATAGAGTACAATGCCGCTCTATTTTGATCCTCTGAGTCAACAAACTGAACAAACAAACAAACTCTTGGCTTACCAAAGCTTCCTCATACTGACCCTCAGAAAACATTTCCATGCCCTGATCTTTGAAATAAACCCAATATTATCCAAGGAACCAGGAGTAGCTAATGTGGCTTATATTTTATACATACCACCTTGTCAGTTTACAAAAGAAGATGAAAACCTTTCACACAACATTGAAAAGGCTGGATCTTCATTGGTTTCCTTTACTTTCTTTTTTAAACACAAATGTTTATTCAGTTGTGGAGGCTTTTTAAAAAAATCTAAACCTATAGCTCTTACATACATTTGTAATGGGATGAAAATGTTTCAGAGCAAAGATTTACCTTCCAGAGTAAAAGATTAGGAGGATAAAAATACAACCATGCACACAAACTTACTCGGGTTAGATTTCTGTCAGCTGATGCCTGTTACCTGCAGTTTTTTATTTCATTAGGTTAAATGCTATTAATCTGGGTATATGATTTCAACAGTGAAGAGATGGAATTTGTCATCTGGTAAAGGAAAACATTATTTTTAAAAGAATGAAAGATTAATGTTTCACCGCGGACTCCTTAAAACCTTACACAGCAACAGCACCAAAATATTAATCCAATTTTGATGGGTTTTGCATAAGGCTCATAATTAAACATTTTCCTTTTCAATACTTTATAGAATCCCCATCTGTTTTTAATGGCATAATTTTGATTTTTTTTTTAACAAAACAACAAAAAAGATCATTCTGGCAGCCTGTGCCTGAAGCTTTATTTTTTTGCTCCTAATGACTTCTACGACAGAGCCCTCATTGTACCCAGGTTTGACTGAAAACTTTTGGAAACAAGGCACTATGAACTGTATTGTTTCTTTCTGTACATTCTACAGGCTTCGTAAACATCTGTTCCCTTTATACATGGATGCATAAAGCAATGAACAACTCCTACAGTAGCCTCTCCTTGATACGTTTCAATTCATTTCTTCTTGTCCTGCCTTCTCCAAAGCACTTGAAGGCACAACAAGAATTAATGGATGGAAACTTATCTAGGAGAGACCCAAGCTAGAACTAGTGAGAACTATTAATCAGGGGGACGGCTTGCCTCCAGAAGTTATAGGTGCTCCATCACTGGAGGATTTCAAGAAGAGCTAGACAGCCATTTGTCCAGAACGATATAGCGTCTCCTGCTTAGAAGGGATTGGACTAGAACAGGGGTCTCCAATCTTGCAACTTTAAGACTTGTGGACTTCAACTCTGGGAACTGAAGTTCACAAGTCTTAAAGTTGCCAAGGTTGGAGACCCCTGGATAGAAGACCTCCAAGGTTACTTCCAATTCTGAAAATCTGTTATTCTGTTGTTCTGAAATGGGCAGGCTTAGCAAAGGATTGTCTACAGAGATCCTCAATCATCCAGGTTGTCTCAATGGTGCTTTTTCAAAAACCACCTTTGGGATAGCAAAGGGCTATTTTCCC
This sequence comes from Bungarus multicinctus, assembly GCA_023653725.1. Taxonomy (NCBI): domain Eukaryota; kingdom Metazoa; phylum Chordata; class Lepidosauria; order Squamata; family Elapidae; genus Bungarus; species Bungarus multicinctus. The sequence continues at coordinate 20,296,918 of CM042844.1, read as the reverse complement.
CCAACTTATCAAATCCCCTTCTTTATTGGCACCATCTCAAATGATAAGTTGAAGTCTTTTTCTTTAGCATCACAAAACAATATTATGGTTACTAAGAGATTGTTTGCTAGAAGTGCAAATTCGTGGTGGGATACTCATTCTTAATAATAATAAAATAAATATTTGTTCATGATATTTTACCTTCCCACTTTTTCACTGCAGGCTTTGGCTTACCACACATAGTTTTGTCTCCCCCATTTTATCCTCATAATAGTCCTCTTGAGGTAAGTTCAGCTGGAGGTAATGATACTCCAAGGTCATCCAGTCAGTTTTATGAATAAGTGAGGATTCAAAATCAAAACTATTTGGCTGAAGTCCAATATTCTAAACAATATGTTACAGTGGCTTGAGAGCTTCTGGCTTCCAGAATGCATTCATCTCACCACCTGAAACACAGAGCTTGTGGAATTGTTCACAGTGATGGGGCAGACTCCCCCAGTCCAATTTTCAACTAATCCATTAAAATTCAATTAATGAACCAGACATCTGCATATCTGATCATTAATCTTGATTTTTTTCAAATTAATTACTTTTTTTGCTTCTTAGTAAAGGAAGAGAAGGAGAATAATATTCATGCCAGGAAGGGAATTTGTGTACTACAACAAAAAGTGATGACAGCTGCCACATGTAAGTAATTGAGCATCATGTCAAAACAAGTGACTTCATAGTATCCTTCTGTTCTACATGGAAACCCATCTGACATTCATTTCTAGAAAGTTCTCTCCAGTTTACTCCAAGTGCTTCAATGACACTCTAAAAAGATGCAAATGACTAGCTGTCTGCAAGGCATATAAATCCTTCCATTCCCCACTATCCTGTCAGGGCTGAAGAAACTTCTTAGATGAGAAGTGAAATGTCTTCAAAGAAAAACAAGAAAATCCAGTTGCCTCCTAAAAAAGCATCTTTGAGGCAAGCAGGAGCATCACACCATTTAAGGGCATTCTGCCTAAGAAGATCTAATAATCAGGAAATGGGACAAGAAGTTTATTGTCCTTCTCCAAAGAACAACACTGAAAGTTCTCAACTCTATCCAGATACAACTAAATCCTGTGCCTCTTAACGATTAAACTATATAATCATATCCTTTGCATCTATTCATGTTAAAGTGACTATAGTAACTTGAAATAAAACACTGTCCTTGAAGTGTTCTTCCTATCTTGTATTCAAAGAAATTGATTCCAGTAGTGGTGGTAAGATCAAGATTTGCCTCAATACTTCTGCAAACTAGACTTCAATTTGGAGCTCCCAGGTGTTCAATCCATAAACCAGAACTAATGAACGGATATGGTTACATTGTAGTGAATGGCAGTAGTTATCAGTGCTGTTCCATTATGCTGATATGAAGCAGAACAAGTAAACTTGATCATGCTAACATATACAGTCTGTAGACCAAAGCAATGCTATCCATGTTTGCTTAAAGGTAAAGCAAGAGGATTTGCTTATTTTATTTTGGTTAATTATTATAGGCTGCTTTGGACAGATGGCTTCAAAAGAATTAAAATTATACAGAATGAAAATGCAAAGCCAGACTACAGAGCGACACAGGGTAGATGGTATTACTTGAGTGCCATAGCTTATCATTTGATCGTTTTGTACCCTCCTAGAGGCTTACAATAAAAGCAATTTGTATGCCTTTGAAATAAAACAGATACAAATAATGACACAAAAACAATACTCTTTAAACGAAGCATGAAAGCACTCACTAGATAAACAAAATAAGCTGAACTGATAGACATGTCTGGCTAAACTGTGACTGATTCAAATCAAATTCCATATTCCATATTTTGAAACTGAACTTGCAGCATTTGTAACTTTAAGTGGCAGCTGCTGAACATCTCAACTATCCTTACTGCTCTGTAACAGCATACAAAAAAAGAAAGGTGATTCATTGTACCCCTATGACAAAAAGAACAAAGAATGGTTATTAGTTTGTCTAAACTAATCTCATTCATATGATCCTAATAAATGAGCCATTCGAGGTCCCTAACCCCAAAGAGATGTCATCAAGGGCTGCCATTCAAATCAATTTTCTCACTGGTGATAATCTATGCATTCTGCTGCCAACAACCAAGAATGAACAAAAACAGGAACATTCGTATATCTTTAAAATAGTGCCTATCAGAGGTGGTATTCAGCAGGTTCTGACCAGTTCTGGAGAACCAGTAGAGGAAATTTTGAGTAGTTCGGAGAACCAGCAAATACCACCTCTGACTGGCCCCGCCCCCATCTATTCTCTGCCTCCCGAGTCCCAGATGATCGGCTGGGTGTTCTTTTGTTGCCCTGCACAGGAGAATGGAGCTGGAAAGCAGGTTAGTGGGGTGGGGGAGGGAATGGGATTTTTCCCCTGCCACACCCACCAAGCCACACTACACCCACTAAGCCACACCCACAGAACCGATAGTAAAAAAATTTGAATCCCAGCACTGGTGCCTATATATCCTGAGTCCTCATGTGCCATTGGTAATTTGGGATTGGCAACCCCTTCGCTAAATGATGCAGTTGTAATCTGTGACATCGCATGACCATATTGAATTCTGGCTGTTCCAGTCATGTTAGTCAAATCCTGCCTGGTTGCAATGTCCCGTGGTCACGTGATCACTGCTTCACTTGTCAGAAGTCAGCAGTGACTGTGAACGCTGCAAAAGACCATAACCAGAAGGATCCGTGTCAGTCCCCTTCGTTCAGTGTCAACATAACTTTGAATGATCATTGAACGAGTGGTCACTGATCAAAGATCATGTGTAAAAAGGGTAAATGTCCTGTCAAATATGAACTTAATGCACATTCCAATCAATTTTTTTAAATTGTTTTAAAAAATGAAATTTGTCCCAGTGTGGTTTTTAAAGCACGATGGAAAAGAAAAAAGAATACAAACTTTGCATCCTCTGTTTCTCTATTTTGAATTCCCAACCCTTTAGAGAAAGGAAAAACACATCTACTTGCTAGATATCATAATTCTATTTTCAAAGATAGAAAAGAGTAACACTAGGTTTTATTCCTTATTATCTCAGCTGTATCTTACCCTCTATCCCCCTGTAGTTTCATGCCATTTTTTTAAAAAAGCAAATGGATTTTGTTTTATATTTATATTAACAACATAGTTACCCCCATAATGTTCCACATGACATGACACATGTTTGAAAGTCTTTATTTTCTGTTACAAAACTGTTCGTATTCCAGGATCTGGAAAATGACTTTTCTTGGTCTGGGTAGTTTTGGGCTCAGTAGGTGGCAACATCCAGTTGACCTTATCTGGGCTTGAAAGTTAAACAAGATGAGCTTGGTTATACCAAAATGGGAAACTGCCAAGAAGTGCAAAAACATTCCAGAAAAAATGTCTATGGATATTCTCAATCATCCAGGTCATGGTTGTCCCAAAGATGCTTTTTCAAGAGGCAGCTGGACTTTCTGGGTTTTGTTTTGTTTTTTAGAAGATGTTTTGCTTCTCATCCAAGAAGTTTCTTCAGCTCTGAAGAAGTTTCTTGAATGAGAAGCAAAACGTCTTCAAAAAAACCCCAGAAAGTCCAATTGCCTTTTGAAAGAGCACCTTTGGGAATCCCAGAAGAAAGTGGAATGACAAACTAGTTCCATATTACACCCAGGAACTTGACATGGATGAACTCATGAAATCAACAGGACTCAAACCTTGATCTAAGAGATTATTTGAGAGCATTTTGGGGGGGACTAGCAATAGCGATAGCACTTCACTTATATACAGCTTCACAGTGCTTATACCCTTCTCTAAGCGGTTTTACAGAATCAGCATATTGTCCCCAATAATCTGGGTCCTCATTTTACCGACTTTGGAAGGATGGAAAGCTGAGTCAACCTGGTGAGATTCAAACTGCCAAATTGCAGGCAGCTGGCAGTCAGCAGAAGTAACCTACAGTACTGCACTCTAACCACTATACCAACACGGCTCTAGGTGTTCCCAGATTTCAGGGTGCTCTATCAAAGTTAACCTCCTATTTTTCTTGTGCCAGTAGCAAAACCATTCAAAACCCTATATTAAAATGCAATATCATGAAATGTTCCTGTGCAATATTTCTCAAACTTGACAACTTTAAGATGTATGGACTTCAACATACTTGCTAGAGAATTCTAAAGTTGCCGAGGTTGAGAAACACTGGAGTGGTACAACATTTCCCATTATGGAAAGGCCTAGAATGTAGCCTAGAATTCTGGGATTTGTTGTCCTACAACATATTTGAAGGGCACCAGGTTGGGGAAAGTAATTCTTCTAGCTCTTTTCTTTGACTCAGGCATATTCACATCTCATACCTTTGAGACATAAAGCTAAGTGTAAAAATAACCAAGGAGACCTACCTCAGCTATGTGTATTTTCTGAGATAATCACATTTCTCATTAAAAAAAGAAACCTGGAAAGTCAGCCATTTTGTCTTTTTTAGTTTAAGCAGCTGTGTTCACAAACCTACCTGCACCTTCCTGTTTTGATTATTGTAATTCTTTGTTTATTGGCCTTCCAGGTCACTCATAAACAAGAACATATGGTCCAAAGCTCTGCTTACCAGGGTTCTCCTACCAGATTATGTTGTGATCAAATTCGGTGCCCTGTTTTAAATCAATTGGATTTGGCATTGTGTCAGACAATGTGTTACTTTTTAAAACAGCTAGGCTTGCTTTTTAAGATGTTTTCACTTTGCCTCTGGCTCCATAGTTTACTCAAAGAAACTTTCACCAACTTCAGTGTATTTAATATTTGTCTGACAGTAGCTTGTTATGAACTGCCCCAACCTCATCACCACCTCCTCCCATCCCCAATTTTCATTTTTTTTTCCTAAGTCAAAAAGTTCTCCTGGGAAGTTTTTCAGAATTCCCTTTTTCCTCGAAAGCTACCATAACTCTAAAAGTAGTTTCAAGGCCACTTAAGAGACTTGTTATCTTTAGCTAAACATCTGTATTTACATATGGATGGATGCTAAATCTTTTGCCAAAAATAGATCATTGTACAACTGGCAGTATTGTATTATAGAAGCATGCTTTGGCCAATTAGGGTTAGAAATGGCAACAGCTTATATAATGCAGCCATTGTAAAGAATTCCCAGAGGGGAGCAGGAAAACATACAATGATTGAGTCACTCTGGACCCCAAATGCACTGAAATCCTTCCAAAAGGTAAAATATTAGAAAAATTTTTTAAAAAGAAAGAGAAATGTTTAGCAGTTAAACACTGGCGTACTGTAACCAACTTTTTTTTCCTGGCCACAGTTGTTTCTGTTGTATGCTTGGCACCACAGCCAAAATTTTCCAAGAGGAAAAGAGAAAAAGATTATTTTCACTCTAGGTACCACTCCTATTTGAGGCAATAACATCATAATGGAAGAATAATCATTTCAAACAATCCTTTGGAGATTGCACATGCTACAGCCAAGGAGGAAAGGGGCCAATTTCACTGTTTTCCTGAACTACATTATTGCATTTTGCCTAGTACCTATGCAGAAGAGAGGCATCTCACTGGGCTGGTTAAAGAAAAGTGTTAATGTGTAAGGACTTAACTTTGGGGGAATGAAATATCTGGTCTATTCTTCCAAAGTGTGCTAGTTTAACCATTAGTTAAAGAGTCAAACATGTATATTCATTCCAAAGGTGCTTTGTCCTCAGTCTACAGCCATTGCATCAATTGACAAACTTTCTACAGGGCTTGGAAAACTTTGTTATTATATTTCTTGTGGGCTAGAAAAGTTTTGCCATAGCAGTTAGCCAGTGACAGCTTCCATCAACAAATAAGGAACATACATGTCTATGCAGATTCTTAATCATCCAGGACATGGTAGTCCCAAAGGTGCCTTTTTTTCTTTCCAAAGATAACTGGACTTTGTTTTTCCTTGTTTTGCTTCTCAGCCAAGAATCTTCTTCGGTTCTGACTGAATGGTGGAGGATGGAAGGATTTCAATTCCCAGTACTCTTCAACATCTTTATCAATGATTTGGATGAGGAGATAGGTGGGGAACTTATCAAATTTGCAGATGACACCAAGCTAGCAGGAATAGCCAACACAGGGACTGCCACAAAGAAGATATTCAGGCAAAGTTTGTGTTCCAAATTCATTTTATAAGGGCAGGAGAAGCCTAGTGGTTTTTTTACTAGGGCCTAATATATTAGGATGCCCTTTTCTAGTTAATTTGAAAAGGGAATAGAACTAATCCTTTTTTTTTTAAAGATAAATTGTTACATTTCTTTTCCAAAGAATTGTTGAGATAGTTTAATCAAATTGCTGTTTCTTATAGTGCTAATAATTTATATTTATTTTGTTGGGTATGATAAACTTTAAATTGTTATTCTCTGTTTATTCCTTTAGAACTTGTTCTTAAAAAGTCCCAAAAGAAAATAATAAAATAGTTCAAGCTTAAATACTGAACAATAACTAGTTATAACTGGGGAGGGGAACAGTACTACAATTATCAGATATTTTGAAAACATTGACTAGAAGTAGACAGCAATAATGCCTTAATCTGAGGAGGGAAAATAGGCAGCCCAGTCTTTCTCTACTTCCTGTAATCTGTTTTATTGCAACAATTGCTGTGAAAACATTCAAACAATGAGGTCTTAATAATCATGGATCTCTCTATAGAATGACAAGTTGGCAATTGGGCTTCTAAATTTCAGATATTCAGAAGAGGGGTGTAGGTGAAAAAAAAACCCTCCCTTATCCACCCAATATTTCAGACATATGTCAACTGTTGTTATCATTACTGATCCACTCTTAAAAATAGAGTCACTTGCTGGAAAGCTGAGAGCAGGCCAAGCCAAATAAACCAAGCAAAAGCCATAATTGTACACTGACAAGCTGGGTTGCACAGGACAGCACATAATGGGAGTTTATGTGTATATGCACACACACTCTTACACACTCTCTCTCTCTCTCTCTCAAAATGCAGAGCCTTCCTCTTAAACCCTAAAGCGTGACAGCACTGAATTAGGCTGAATCACAGCAGAGAATTCTGCCCAAGTATGTTTAAAGTCAGTGTATTACAATAAAATACATGCAGATATTTCAAAATGCTTTAGAACATGATAGGCAATCTCCAGTTACTGAGCTGAGCTAAGTTTCCCGCCATCCCTAGCCAGCCTGATCAGGAGTGAGGATGGTGGAAGATGCAGTTTAGCAACATGACTTGACTTACAATCGGTCACTTAATGTCAGTTATAATGGACCTCTTCAGGATATTTATAACCTGGTTCTGAAGTTCCAGTAGCCAACCCTGTGGTCACCAACCCCCATTTGCAATATTCTATGGTCACGTGATCACATTTTACAATTTTCCCCGAAAACCAGCATTGACAAAACCAGCCCATAGGGAACAATTGTCCTGCTTAACAAATGCCACATTCAAAACGGTCATAAAATGGAGTCAGTCACATGGGTGACGGTCATAAAATGGAGTCAGTCACATGGGTGACCTGCTTTACAACCATCATGAATTACTACCATAATGTCATAAGTCAAGAGCTACCTGTACTAGACATTGAATAATCTTGCTTTGTACAAAGAAAAAGAAGAATGATCTTCAGAAGATAAATTGCAAAGTGTTGCGTATGATGGATCCTTTCTATAATTCAGGAGGACATCTGGTTAGGCTTCATCTTTTATCTACATCACGGGTGTCAAACTCAAGGCCTGTGGGCCACATCCAGCCCACGAGGTTGTCCTGGTCCACCCAATGTGAAGAGGAAAGACTGGCCCAGCCTGACTTTAGCCCAGTCAACCCAATGCAAAGAGGAAACATGCCAGCAGTTTGGGGAGTAGAATCAAAGTAGCCATGCCCCACACTTGGCCACGCTCACCCAGTCAGCCATGCCAACATCCCCTACCCCAAGGTCAACCACAGTGAGTTTGACACCCCTGATCTACATCAAACACATCAACATCCTAATGTTTATTACAATAACTTTATTAAAAGTTATTAGCCACTGATATTATACAATGCTGCTACCTGTTCTACCTGTTGCTAGAAGACAATTTAAAGGCAGAAAAAGCATTACCCCCCCACCTTTGATTGAAGATAAATAGAAAGAATAGAATAGAATAACAGAGTTGGAAGGGATCTTGGAGGTCTTCTAGTCCATCCCCCTGTCTAGGCAGGAAACCCTACACCACTATAAATAAATGGTTATCCAACATCTTTTAAAAAACTTCCAGTGTTGTAGCATTCACAACTTCTGGAGGCAAGTTGTTCCACTGATTAATTGTTCTAACTCTCAGGAAATTTCTCCTTAGTTCTAGGTTGCTTCTCTCCTTGATTAGTTTCCACCCATTGCTTCTTGTTCTGCCCTCAGGTGCTTTGGAGAATAACCTGACTCCCTCTTCTTTGTGGCAGCCCCTGAGATATTGGAACACTGCTATCATCTCTCCCCTAGTCCTTCTTTTCATTAGACTAGACATACCCAGTTCCTGCAACCATTTTTCATATGTTTTAGCCTCCAATCCTTCTGTATCTAAGTGATAAGAAACCACAGTTGTCCTAGGCCATGGATGTATGAACATGAGGTTTAGGCTCACATGAACCATCCTCATATTTCTTGCAGAACTATGGGAAAATTGGAAGCCATTCTGCAGTTGAATACCCAGAAATTGATCTCAAAGGATAGTTGTTTAAAGTTATGGTTTTCAAAATAAACTATATTTAGAATCTATGGTTTTTGTTTACCTTAACCAATAAAGCTTAAGTTTTAGTTCATCTGAAGTGTGAATGTAAAGGAAAATTATGGTTTGTCTGCGAATGTTTCAATACCTTCCTTGCAACTATGCAAGAGAAAAATTAATGATTGGATTGTACAGTGTTACAATTAGACTTTAATTTTTTCACTGAATCCCTGCTTCCAACTAATTATATTGCAGTCTATTCTGGCAGGCCTTACGATTGTGAATATTTCAATTGTTGTTCGTGACACGGATTATTTAGGTTGGCCTGATGCTTGCGGTTGTAATGATATGTGGGAATAATCATGACAGGCAGGAGGAAGAATTGCAGCCTAGATAAAGGAAATTTGAATCCAAAGGAGGAGTAGAAATGAAAAAGTGTCCAGAAAGACCCTGCCTAGTTTTGGGGGAGAGTAAAAGTGATGGAGAAGAGAGGAACTTTCTGTTTTATAAGATTATCTTCTGTAACTTTACAATAAAAGTAGAATTAGTGTTCATTGTTTAGTTTCCTGGTGTGGGCTGCCTCGAAAGGCTGCCATCAATCTTGCCAATCTGAAAATATCTCTCCCTTCATATTAATGTCAGGTTCGGCACTGGGGCAAAGAGTGTTACATCTTCGCTTTGAAAGACATGTCCCGGGCTATTAACTTGGTCCTCAACACCAATAAGACCAAGGAGCTTATAGTGGATTATAGAAGGAACAAATCAGACATCCAACCCTTGCTTATCAATGAAGACCGAGCGGAGCAAGTGACCAGTTTTAAGTTTCTGGGTGTTACCATAAAAGAGGACCTGACCTGGGGTGCTCACATTGCAGCACTGGTTAAAAGGGCCCAACAGAGATTATACTACCTGAGACTTCTCAGAAAACAACAACTGAATGAAAAACTGCTGGTGACCTTCTACCACTGCACCATGGAGAGTATCTTAACTTACTGCACCTCTGTATGGTTTACCAATTGCACATGGGCAAATAGGACAGCACTCCAGAGGATTAACATCATTGCCAAGAAGATCATTGGTTGCCCTCTCCCCTCTTTGGAAGACCTTTATACAGTAGTTCCTGCTGCCTTAAGAAAGTTCAAAACATTCTCAAAGATCCATCTCATCCTGGGCATCATTTTTTTGAACTATTACCATCTGGCAGACAGTACAGAATAATAAAAACAAGGACAAATACACTGAAAAACAGCTTCTATCCCAGGGCAGTAGCTCTGTTGAATTCTATTGTATAGTGCAGTGTTGATGCAGTGTTGGGGGGTTTCAATTCAGTGTGTGGAGTGTGAAGGATGTGTGTTCATGTTTATTTTCATGGTCATGATGTGCACTGAAGATAGTGTTCGATTTCGTTGTACAAGGTGCAATGACAATAAACTAAACTAAACTATTATTTCACTTCCTTACTCTAAAAGTAGAGAACAAGGGCTTGAAACACACCCATTCATCTTTTATTCATCTGCTCTCATTTTAGAAATTAAGCCTCAGGAATGTGTACTGATTTCCATTTTCATTGCTCATGAGGCAGCATACTGGGACAACATAAGGGCAGTATGTCAGTCTTGGATTTCCTGCTCCAATGCTGGCTTGCTCCATGTGTTAAGACTTCTAAGAAGAGCCCTACTTTTCATGCAATCCTTTGAAATAACACACAGGTGCCAGCAGCTGCCATGGCTCAAATGGCAGAAAAAACATTCTGGCGTGTCCTGTACTCCACGGGACGATTGCCTCATGCATGAGCCATGACAGTCTATGGCTTGGGAACAATAAACAAAGTAAATGAGGTAAGGGAGGTCGTTCTTCAAACTGGTAGACTTCCAAAAAATAGCTGGAATCCAAAAATGAGATACTTGTTGACGTGATGCCCATGAATTAGTTCCCCAAGCCAAGATAATCCATCATTCTACTACTTCTTGTCTGCAAATTAACTCAATATTTTTTGCCATAGGAGCACTGAGCATGATTAATGATCAGGATAAATACACAACAGAATCCTGGGGATTCTGGGAGATGTAGTTTCAACACCTGAAGGATGTCAGGCTGTGGAAGATCAAGTTATTGCTTCAACCAGCCTTATTTGTTCCAGAGATCAGCAGGGATTTCAGACACTGCCACCCTTGAACAATATAGCAAATAAATAAATAAATTCTCACATTTCAAACAATGATCACATCTCATGAGAGTTTGGTGGTCTCGAGTCTCACAAAAGAATATATTAATATTGTGACATTTCAGATTTAATTTAAGAAGTAGACTGTCTGTGCGTGCTATTTAGGATCTACAGAAGTGGTTAATTCCTAATTTTGAAGCAGCTTTCCTAGGTTCTGAGTAGTAGCATTTCTCTACATTAGAGCTGAGACCTTTTATCTCTGGTTGCTAAAGACAGAGTTAGGCCTATCTATTTGGTGGCTTCTTCAATTACACAGTTGTTTTATGCATTGCATGGCTTTTCTCACCTCCAGAAAGCCCAGTCTCCCTAGATGATGGTCACATAACAGAAAAGGATGCAGAACTATCTTGGCCTTTTAAACACTGGGGAGCCCAAGGGTGTGGCTGGGGAGAAAATAGAATTATTTTTTGCAATTGCAACAATCCTCTTCATTATTTCTGTGTCAATGCATCACTGATTTGTCAAGGTGGTGTGAGAGTTTTTCTTTTCCTTGATGATTAAAGTAGCAGTTTCCTCATTAAAGCTTATAAATCAAATAGGGGGCAGCTGGGTTTCGACTGCTTCTCACTATACCAGTCCTTGGAATCCACCTTATTTAATGCATTGGTTGGGGGCAGTCAGAGGTGTTAACAAAAGGAGAAAAGACTGTCAAGAAGGACCAAAGCAAATCATTCTTAAAACTCTAGCTCCTGGCCTGCTGTTAATCCCCAATTCTGCTTTGAGAACAAAATATTTGGGATGATGTCAAATTATGCTCAAAAATTTGTTCTCATCATTGCAACCTTCAGCAGTTTTAAGGAATGCTGTTGACAAGCAGAATGTTCCATTCCAAAGGATGGATTAGGTCCATAATGAAATGGAAAGCACAAGAAGGCAAAATAAGAGGACTGCAGACAGTGGGATTCCTAGATTCCCTTTCCTTAACCTGATGACCTTTGGATGTGTTTGCCTTCAACTCCCAGAATCTGCAGTTAAGATACTGTCATTGGGGTTTCTAAAGACTTAAAAGAAGGGAGGAAAGTCATTCAAAGTCCCAAGTTGTTTTGTGCAAGATTGTGAGATTAATAATCAGACAAAAGATTTTATACATACCCATTTCTAAAATCTTGGGAAATGATCTATTGATTCCTTGTCAGCCCCACTAACTAGAGCAGACCAGGAAATCAACTCCACAGGAAATGTAAAAATATTGAGTTTGGCTATAGTAATAGAATCTGATTGTGCTGTATCTCCTCATTCTTCCTATAGTTCAGTGAATTAGCGTGGTATCTAAGCCACTTCCCAATGTCAGCTTTCTAGACTTAATACCTGCTCAGTCCCTTTGGCCTGGATCAATGCTTCTCAATCTCAGGAACTTTAAGATGTGTGGACTTCTTTTACCAGATGTTGTCCTTTCATTGGCAGTACAGATGAAAAAAACTACCTGTGCACCTAAAGTTCTTGACTTTCTTGTCTAGATGCTTGTAATCACTTAATATTGTTTCAAGTCCTTTTTTCTGTCATTTGTCCCTACATGTAGTAGTAGAAAAGGGTAATAATTTGTGGGTGTTATTATTTTGGTTAGGTTTTCAACTACATCTTTGATTTTAGCTCAGGGAGACAATATACCTCTCTAGATTGACTGTCTGGTCCAATGGTCACCAACCAGTGGGCCGCAGCCCACTGGTGGACCATGAGAAAATTTTGGTGGGCTGCAGAGAAATCTCACCCCCAGAGCAGCCCCCCCCCAAAGCAATTAATCCAGGCTGCACAGAAACACAAGGCTGCTCAGCCCACATGGCCCGAGGGAACCCTCCCCGCCCACTCACTCCTTACCAGGCAAACTTGTCTGCTAAGTTGCTATTTTTCCTTTTTCTAACCATCATCTGTTCTGCTGCATCAGGAGATTTAGATTAGCTAGCAAGCAGGAAATGGTTGGATTTCTTGCTTTCTAGTTAAGCACAGCCAAACCTCCCTTAGGATTGAAGGTTTGTTTGCAAGCAAATTCAGTGCAGATTCACAGCAAGCAAATTTGAGAGACTGAGCTAGCCGATCACTGAATGATTCTGTGAGCAACTCAATCTGCCTGCTTTGCCTGATTTTGGATAAAAGTTGCTGTTTTAAAATAAAAAATTCAATATTTACATGCATGGTGTGTTGTGAGTTAATTTTGTGAGTTTGCTTGCTAGCAAATTTTATGTGACAGACTCAGCTAGCCAATGGCAGATAGATGGATTTCTGAATGAATCTGTGATTCTGTGAGCAACTCAATCTGCCTGCCTGCTTTGCCTCATTTTGGGTAAAAGTTGATCTATTTTATAAAAAATTCAATATTTATATAAATATTTATAATATTTACACACAAGCCATGCCCAGCCAGTCACATGACCACCAAGCCACACCCACAAATTAGGCCACGCCCACAGAACTAGTTAGTGGTCCCTGGGATCTAAAATTATGAGTTTGGTGGTCCCTGAGATCCAAAAGGTTGGCGACCCCTGGTCTGGTCTATAGACAGCTGGTTCTGTTCCCTTGAGAATTGAATCTATCACCAATGCTCACCTTTTTTTCCTAGGGAGTTTTGGGGTATTTTTCTATCTATCACAGAAGCATTTAATGGTGCTACTTTTTAGGGACATTTGATGATGCTTCTTTTCTATGTGTCTGCATGTTTTCAATTGCAATCGATTGCTTAGCACCAGTGGGGCTGCATCAGAGTGGGTTGGTTTGGACAGGGTGTTGGTATTAGGTTTGTGTTTTTTTCTACGAGTGACGTGTTTTATTTCATCTTCTTCCTCCTCCTCTAGAGGGCTCAATTCTTTTACAAGTTTTTTTAATCATTATTATGTTCAATTTGGGCATATTCTTTTTGCAAGGTTTGAGGTTTTTTGTTTTATAGGTTGAGTTTCTGGGAGTTTCAACTCCCAGAATTTCCTAGGCAGCAACGATCAATCTTAAAAGTTCCTAAGGTTGAGAAAGACTGGCCTAGGTAGTGGTTCCTGCATATTATCTTCAAGACATTTACTTTATCCCTCAAGATTCCTGGCTAAGGAAAAGTTACCCAGGGCATTCCATGACCAAAGCAATAATACCTAAAAACTAAAACAATGGATGTTCCATGATCCAATTAATACTTCTTCACAAAGTGGAGCCTATTCAATTTGTAGCTTACCATGCCAAAACACAGCTTGGAGACAGCAAGGTAAACACAGCCTGACAGGTATTTGACACAATACATGTTTTTTTAGGACAAGAAATGTAGTTTATCATGATCTGCATGAGCCAACATGCATACATGGGAAGCAAGATTTGACTGGGGAAACCCTATCCTTGTCCTCAAAATGGACATGCTGTTTCTCAAAAATCCCCTTGCAGATAGTTATCCAAGTTTTCTTTCAACGCCTCTAGAGAATGAGCAGCCTCTTTTGACAGCTTGTTCAACTGATGAATTGTTTCTACAGTAGGAAATTCTTTCTTAAATTTAACTCATAAAGAGCTTTCTAAATGTGTTCTTTATATAGAACTCTTCAAAAACATCTAATCATTCACTCTAGAATTATTTTCCAGTCACGTTACTAATTCCAAACAATGAATATCACTTCCACAGATTCTTCCATCATGATCAATGATGAGAGATGCTGGAGCTGTTAGTTCCTATCCCTGATCTAATTTGAAATCATTTTATTATGCACTATATTATTATTATTTATTTAAAATATGTTTGACCATGCTAGCTCGATAACCTGCTAGCAAAACATCCAATACATCAACAGGAGTGGATGTTTGAATATATGTGTAGGTACATTTATAAAATAACCAAATGCTCAGGAAAATCAAATAATAAAAACATGAATGACTAAGATGAATGACACCAAATAAAATGCAGGAAGAAATATTAAAGCAAAGTTCCTCATAAAAAAATTGCATACAGTTTTATAGCCTATATACTGTACAAGGTTGACTCTATATTTAAATATTTTCACTGTCTTCTAACAGTCTGTAGACTAATTTCCTGACAGGTATTCTTGATGGTGACATTCTCATTTCATAGATCACAAATAATGTCCTAACATATTCATCTACCATATATTGAGAATTGCACACAAATTTAGCACAACAGTGGGTACTTGAATCTGACAGATAAGTATTAATATTATGTGTCTCAAGAAATCTTAATCTATTTAATCTCATGAATTTTACTAAATTGTTCAATTAAAGCTGAATAATATTAAGCAGGAAAAAAGTAATATTTCTGATGAAAGAAAATGTTTTTAGATTCTGCATACAATGTTGCAGATCTTCTAAGTAAGATTTTGCAAACGAGTTTTGCAATATTGATTTGTTTTTCTAAAATGTATTCATTTATAGCATTCCTCCTAATTAATTCATCAGAGATGATTTTAAGAAGTGCTACAGTACTAAGCATAATTAGAGAGTAAAACTCCTTGATATGATTGTGATATTAATTTTGATTGTGCATGTTTAGGATCTACTTATTAATTAATTGTAATTTAAATCATACGGATAAACTGAGGTCTATATTATGTCTATCAGTATTACACTATTTACAATTTTCTATGACCTTCTGAAATATGTAACTGGTAGAACTGCTGGAAAAAATATACAGATGTACAGTGTATATATAAAATCAAACAATCAGTGTGTAGAACTAAGGAAATGTTTATTTTAAAGAAAACATTTTCAAAATTCATTAGTTGGGTGTGTCAGCTTTCTAATTTTATGGAATTGGCATCCTTGCTCTGTTGGATTGTTTCCAAACTACAATGAATTTCTTGCTCCAACAAAGTAAAACAAAAACACAGATATGCATCTAAAAACCAGTAGAATAGAAGGTTTAAGGATAATTTACAACTCATCCCAACAAAAATAGGGTAGATGGATTAATGCATAATTATTATATTTTTATTTTCAACAAAATTATTTTAAATTCTGTTCCTACATTCTATATGTATGTTCTTTTAAATTAGAATTACCCTTAAATTTTAATGATTCATTAAAATTATTACTCAACTATCAAAATGAAAGTTAAGTTAGTTTTTAATTGTGAAATTATAATTATTCTGGTTAGTTTTTGGCTATGCTTTGATTGTGGCAATTTAGAGTAGACATTCAAAAGTCATCCTCTGAACAGCTGAACCTATGTTGGAACATCTGATCTATGGAGCCCTAATGGCATAGGGGTTAAAATGCAGGATTGCAGGCTAACTCTGCCCACTGTCAGGAGTTCAATCCTGACCAGCTCAAGATTGACTCAGTCTTCCATCCTTCCAAGATCAGTAAAATAAGGACCCAGAGTGCTGGGGGCAATATGCTGATTCTGTAAACCACTTAGAGAGGGCTGGAAAGCACTACAAGCCAGTATATAACTCTTAGTGCTAATGCTATCTTTGACATTCTTAGGTAGAGTAGCTTTGTACAGAATGAACCATCAATCCTGAGATCTATGCAAAAAAGTGAATTAAAGGGGACATTACCTCCAACCTCCTTTAGCCCACACTTCTCCAAAGCCTCCATGAAAAATGGTGAAGCCTCATTTTTATATATATAATGTTATTAAAATTTAGAATATAGAATAATAGAAGGAAGGAAGGAAGGAAGGAAGGAAGGAAGGAAGGAAGGAAGGAAGGAAGGAAGGAAGGAAGGAAGGAAGGAAGGAAGGAAGGAAGGAAGGCTCTGAAAGAGCTTTCTGGCTTCTCTGGAGTTTTGCTACAAAAGGTCCAAATTTCTGATTAGAATCTGACTCTGGATTATCAGCATGATAAATGTTTGTTGGCCCAGCCAGGGACACCTAAAAGAAACTGAGAACAAAAATAAGATATTCCTTCAGGTTGAGTATCAAAAGCCCTTATATGAAGAAGGAATCCCTGGAGATATTGTCCACTTGGAACTCCCTTTGATTTTTTTTTTTTTTTTGGCATCAGGTCAAAAAGCCCACAATGTACCACTATATTTAACATTTACAAGAAGTTATATTCACTTAGCATTTGGGGTTACAGTTTTATATGCATCTTTTTTCCTGCTGAAAATCAGTGGAAGATTGGTATCTTCAATGATCGGTGTTTTTCCACCAAATTTCACAGGTATAATCAAAGTTTTTGAGCAAATTGGAAAAAAGAGGTTGAGTTATTCTTGATTTCTTTCCATTAGAAAAATTCATTTATTGTTCTCCAAAATGTTGCTCCTCTGGTGCACTTTACAACCCAAGCAATTCTCACTAGATAACTGCTTATTTTTCTTAATACTCTTTAAACAAATTCATTTGCAGTCTGTTTAATTAATTCTAACACTTAAAACAATTAAAGATGATAATAGCAACAGCATTTGCATAGCAGTTTGCACTTATAACAAAAAGCAATGCAATTACACTAATTAATTAAATTAATTAAACTAATGCAGTACTCATTTATCTACCACTGCTACATTTATACCAGTATTTACATGTGGTTCTTCTCTATTCTTGAGACAGGGCGGGAGAGGGGGGGAGAGAGGGAGGGAGGGAGATTGCTTGTTTAATTTATCTTTATTTCTAGGTTATATATACACAATCTCAGTGATAGTTAAATTGTTTTGATAAATAATCTAAATACAAAATAATAATACCACTCTGGCATGGAAGAAATCAAGATTGCTGCAAAGTTAACAAAAATTAACTGAAGCAAATCTTAAGGTTGGTTAAGAACTGTGATGAATCAGATCAAATGCCTGTCTGGTTCATCATTCAGATCCCCAGTGATCAACTGTATGCTTATGGGAAGATTACATAGTGCCCCCCTATCTGTTTTAAGCATAACTGGTATTTGTTCTTCTAGGGGTAATATATAATCCCCAACTGTAGTATGAACCGGTATAGTTTCAATAAAGCTGTAACATGTGGTTTTTAGATATGTACACTGGCACTAAAAGGTCTTACTGAGATCTGACATGCAGACTTAAGAGCCTACAAGGAAAAATATGAATGTGGGCCATGTGCCAAATGAGAGACAGAAAGGAACAGTGTAAAGAGATTGCAAGACCTAGTTCATCTTCTGAGGGTGAAAAAGAGAAAAAAATTATGAGGAGAGAGGGTTAACAAGGGGAATCAACAACAAAGCTTGAAATCATGGATATATCATAGTGATGTTCACCAACCTGGTGTGCCCAGATGTATTGTCCTAAATTTCTTGATCATTATGTTGGCAGAGGATTGCGGTAGATGTAGCCTATAACACTTGAAGTCCTCCAGGTTGACAAAGACCACAATAAAAATGTTTTGTTGCAGTTTGAGGGTCTTTTATATGCAGCAAATATCTTGCTCTAGTCCTTCTATCTGTATAGGCATACAATAATCTCAGTCAACTCACATCCACCAAATCAGCCATGACAGAAGAAGAACCACTCCAAAGCCAGTTTGCAAGATTCCAAAAACAATTTTGCAAAAGCTATGTATTTTATTTTATTTTTAGATTGGCTGCCTTTACGAAACCACGTGGTTTGATCTCAAGGTGTTTCTGAAAGTTTGGGGGTTGATAACAGTCACAAAACAGAGGTGCTGTTAATCTGTGCATGACTTTTGAAGAGGTCCAAAAAGTCATGACTTTTCACATTGTGATTTTAAAGAAAAATAGCAGCAAGAGCATTCGCTCTTGCGGAACAGAAGCACCAAAAATTCACAAAGGTGTTTTTGTGCTACAGCTTAACATTTCTAAACTGTTGCTTCAGCTTGAATTGAATTCAAAATATCTATTCAGATGTAGTTTTAGCATTGAAGAATTGCTGCAGAAACTATCAAAACACTGAATGTGAATTGGAAGCCCCCTTGTGGAATGTAACTATTTAGAAGGAACACAGTGGATTTTATTTAACTGCGGTTAGACTGTGGGCTCTGGTATCATTTCTGCAACTTTAGATGATCTTTTTTTTTATTATTTTCATTTAAGCTGCTACAGGGTTGTTGTTGTTTTCTTCATTCATCATCCAGCAGGCCCTCTGCAACTCAGTTTAACCCAGAAGACTTGGAATTAAGCTGATTTGGTGCCATTGATTTAACAGGACAAAATCATCTTAAATCCAATTACTTCAGGTTAACTGAGTTGTGGAACAGTGGGTAAAAGACGGACAGCAGTGAACAAAAGCAAATGTAATTATTATGAAAGGGGATAAAAATAAAGCCCCCAAAACATCAGAATTCTACCCGGTCATTTTATGGAGCATCAACAGAATTCAATAATTCTACTTGATACTTAAAGGGCTTATATTGTTTGAAGTGTTTAAGTGAGAATGAAGACTTGACTGATTTCCAATTTATATCTGCTGGAATCCAAGAATCTCCTAGTTGAGTTTTGCTGAAATGATATGCTCTACATATGGAGGGTACTTGGACCACCCCTACTTTTAAAATTACTTTATTAAGGGATAATGCTAAGAATGGTCTTTGGGACAGGATCTAAGAAACTCTACCATTCTATATATTTTCCCCATCACAGCTGAGGAGAAAACCCATCCCACATAGATTACTGTATTTTTTTTTTTTTGCAGACTTTCTATAGCATCAGATTTACGCAAATTTTGCATTGTTTTATTGTTTATTTATTTATTATATTGACTATAACTTTGTTGCTTGTATCCTCTGTTTCCTAGTATGATTTGATGTTGATTGTACCCTATGACTATCATTAAGTGTTGTACATTATGATTCTTGATTCTTAACGAATGTTCCTCCTTTATGTATACTGAGAGTATTTACACCAAGACAAATTCCTTGTGTGTCCAATCACACTTGGCCAATAAAGTATTCTATTCTATTGTGCAGATTCCCCAATGGTAAGCTCCTGAAAGCAACTGTCAATCAATATAACTATCTTACTTTTTTTTCATTCCTCACAGATGCAGCAAATTCTTTTAAATTCACATACAAAAACCTGCAAACATTTACAGAAGGTGAGCAGCTTCCATAAAACAAAGGAAGTCCATCCAGCTACAAATGTTCATCGATCAAAAACAGGTCAGAAAGCGATATCCCTAGAACTGAGGAACCATTGTGCAATAAGCTTGGAACTTGCATGATTATTTCTATCCCCTGGGAGATCGATGGCATGAAGATTGGGCAAGTTCAAAACAAAGAAATGTTTTTTTAAAAAACACCTCCACTTGTGTGGAGTGACAGCCAAAATGAATTTAGGAAAGGATAGGGTTTTTTTCCCCTACCACTCAGTGGTGATATTCAGCCAGTTCGCACCGCATTGGGTGAACCGGTAGCAAGAATTCGACGTGGGTTGCCAAACTGGTAGTAAGTTCCGCCTGGTCACACCCCCAACCCGGTCGCGCTCTCATCCGAGGCTCACTACACCCTACCCACCTGGCGTTCCCTAAGGTATTTCTTTCTTTTTTTCTCTCCTGAGAAATCACCTGTACATACAATCAGCTGTGACAGGATTCTCCTTGCTGAGACCCAAGAAGGCAAAAAATGGAGGGAGGGCTCAGCCCCCCTTCCATTTTTTGCCTTCCTGAGCCTCAGGGGAGCCTTAGGGGAGCAAAAACGCCCCCCCCCCGAGGCTCTTCTGAGGCCAGGAATCTCCCAAAACGAGGGAGGGGTGCTGCATGCCCCTCCCATGCTCTTTTTTTTTTTTCTTCCTGAGCCTTAGAGGAACCTTATGGGAGCAAAAATGCCCCCCCCCCAGAAGCTCCTCTGAGGCCCAGACGGCCCAAAAAATGGGTGGGGATGGTTGCAAAAAAGCAACAAAAAATCCATGCCCACCCAGTCACATGGCCACGCCCACCACACCCACAGAACCGGTAGTAAAAAATTTTGAATCCCACCACTGCCACCACTTCTAATTAGACTACTTCATATGGTTCACAAACTCTGGTGTAACAATAGGTGGAAAAAACTCCAGAAGAATACAAGGTCTTTTATGGGAAAACATTTTCATTGGAGCTCCTCTTTCCCCTTTCACTTCCTTTTCATTGCCTTCCCATGAATCCAATTGTTTTTTTCATTGTTCTTTGACAATGGAAATTGATAGCCCATAAAGGACTATGGGTAAAGTGACTAGGGAAGTCCTGTGTGCTCTCTGAGCTTTATTGTTTGCTTGTGGATGTTTCATAATCCAAATAAGTAGCATCATCAGTGGCTGATGATGTTAGCTAGGTGGATCATGAATGTCCACAAATGCAAAGAAAACCAAGGTCCCCATAGTTCAATGCTGAGCTTTCTCTTCTGTTGAAAGTTATTAGCTTCACTAATTTGCATGGAAAATATCCCTATCCATTTATTTCAGATAGCACCAGGTTTTAGAGGTTATCCCAAAGGAGTGCCTTGGTAACCTTGACTGATTTAAGAAAGCTGAATAGGGACAGGTAAGATTAGTATATGGATGAGAAATATTGGGAAATCTCAGAAGGCAATGGCAAATATTGTTGCCAAGATACCTATATAAACATATCAATGATATGTTCCTTGTTTTCCTTCTTGATGCTCAAGCAAGATTTTGGCAGCTGGGACAATGGTTAAATATGGAAGGTGTGGCCAAATTACTACATGCAAATAACATATGAGCTATGTCTGCTATTTCTGGAGCAATGCAATTATGTTGTTCCAGAGACAGACGACATAGCTCATATATTATTTGTACCATATACAAGTTGCATAAGAAAGAGAGAAATCAGTATCTTGAACCACTCATTAGATGAATGGCTCATTGACATCCATATTGTAAACAGTATTATATTTAACTGGAAAATAAATGTTAACCACGGCTAAGAATAACAGAATTGGAAGAGACTTTGGAAGTCTTCTAATCCAACCCCATGCTCAGGCAGGAAACCCTATTCCATTTCAAACAAATTGTTGTCCAATCTCTTCTTAAAAACTTCCAGTGTTGGAGCATTCACAACTTCTGGAGGCAAGTTGTTCCACTGATTAATTGTTCTAAATGTCAGGAAATTTCTTCTTAGTTCCAGGTTGCTTCTCTTCTTGATAAGTTTCCATCCATTGCTTCTTATCCTGCCCTCAGGTGCTTTGGAGAATAGCTTGACTCTCTCTTCTTTGTGGCAGCCCCTTTAGATATTAGAACACTGCTATCATGTCATCCCTGGTCCTTCTTTTCATTAGACTAGATATACTCAATTCCAGCAACCATTCTTTATATGTTTCAAGTTCTAGTCCCCTAATCATCTTGGTTGCTCTTCTCTGCACTCTTTCTAGAGTCTCAACATCTTTTTGACATCGTGGTGACCAAAAATGGATGCACTATTCTAAGTGTGGTCCTACCAAGGCACTGTACAGTAGTATTAGCACTTCATGTGATCTTGATTCTAATTAATGCACCCTAGAATTGTATTGGGTTTTTTGGCAACTGCAGCACATTGCTGGTTCATATTTAAATAATGTCCATTAGGACTCTAAGATCCCTCTCACAGTTACTAGATTGTAGTTTTCTGGATCTATTTTTTTCTCTTTTTTGAAGATGGGAACTACAGCTCTTTTCCAGTCCTCTGGTAGTTCCCTGGTCCTCCAGGATCTTTGTTTCACACATGCCCAGAAACCAAATATTGCATATAATGCAGTTCCTTATCTGAATTACTAGAACTGAAAACTGCATATGTGGATCTGACTGGTGTATATTGTAGTAGTGATACAGAAATAGGATTTGTATTTCCTTTAAGCTCTGTCTTTTGTTACACATAGTCTTATTATTTTCTATTTTGATATGACCTTACACCTAATCAATAAATTATGGTGGTCACATAGTGTCTACACTGGATTTGGCATTTTTATCTCCTTATCAAATTCTTCCCAAGGACCTGGGATAGGCAGATATGGATGTTTGATGATGTTAAAGGTATCATTGCATGATGCAAGCTGGCCCGAATAAAGGTGCCTTTTGCAATTGACTGATGTTGAATTTGTCAATGCCAATGGTGTTCAAGTGGTGCTCCAGTTGTTTTGACATTGCACCCAAGGCACCTATTATTATTGGTACTATCTTTGCTTTCTTTTGCCTCAGTTGTCTTATTTCTATTTACACATCTCTGTATTTTGTTTTCTTTTCCCATTCATTCTCTCCTATTCTGCAGTCTCCAGGTATTGCAACATCCACTTTCTTATTGACAATTGTTAAGTCTAGGGTGTTATGAATCTAAAGTAGCTACTGCTATTGATACTATCTTTACTCTACTCCACTGTTGTTGAAACATCCTCGGATTGCTTTTTAGCCTACATCACATCATTTACCTCTGACACCTTCCCAAATCTGGAATCATATAAATATATAGGACTACTGGTCTAAAACATAAGGAGTTGTGTTAGGATCCACGGGTTCTAGGATCCTTGGTGCTTTCTGAATTGGTGTTTTTCTTGTAGATAGCAATGTGCACTGACACTGTAACCAAATTTGGCAATGAAATGTCTGCAAACACCCCACCATCAAACTCAGAGAGCACCAAGGACTCCACAGTTCAGCTCCAAGCTACAAATGTTTTCTCTTTATCAATGTAAGGGTTGTATAACACAGTTAACCATGATTTAGTCCATTAATCCAATTTATGGTTCATATGCCTGACAAAATCATAAACCAATCGCATGGGTTGGGTTTGCACAACATGGCAACTTAAAATGTTGATGGCTAGTTTGTAGTTCAGAATGTTCTTCATCATGACCTCAAGCAGAACCAGAAAGCACTGGACTGGGGAAAGTTGACACAAGGAATCTCTGTTCAGCTCTACCTCTTAGGTTTATCTTACAGCCTGACTCAATTTAAACTCGACTGCTCTTGTTTTGTTTTCTCCCATAGCTCAATTTGATATCATCTGTTTTTCATCAGAAAAGCAGAACAACAGAACACTAAAAGTTTTCCCTGCACTGCTGGGAACATAGAATATTGCACACATAGATAACATTCCACTACCTGGGAAAGTATGCTTCTATGACTGGACATCAGATTTTAAATCACATAATGACTCAATTCACATGTTATATGCTGAACCATTGTTGTTAAATAAAACATTTAACAACAGTGGTTAAAAGAATGTGTGAATCCAACAATGTGAGACTACAGTAATTTAGGTATGGGCAAATGGAATATTTGATAGTATCCAATTTTTATACATGCAGTCAGTATAATATAATCCACTCCCCATTGAGTAAAACATACAAACAGAGTAGATAGATGTGTGAATATGTCTAACTGTGGTTAATTTAAACTTCCTCTCATTTGACCACTGCCACCCAGATAATAGCTGGATAATAATTGGCTGCCTATCTGCTTCCAGGTGCAATTCAAGGTGTTTACTACTTTTAAAGCTCTTTATGGCATGGGTCTAGAATATCTACCGACCATCTTTCCCCAATGGGATTGGTCCATCCCAATGGCAGAAGGGGCCTATTGCAAATCCCATCAGCCAAGGAGTTCTGGCTGGTGAAATCCAGAAGGGCCTTTTCTGCCTTGGCTCCTGCTCTTTGGAACACCTTGCCACAGGAGATAATTTTTAGAATTTTTAGAATTTAGAATTTATTTGATTTGTCAATCGCTTACAAGATCATAGGTATAAGTATATACATAGTTATATTAATACATGAAATGGGTAGATATAAGAAAAATAAAAGAAACAATAGGACAGGGACGGTAGGCACGTTGGTGCACTTATGCACGACCCCTATAGATCTCTTAGGAAAGGGGTGAGGTCAATAGTAGAAAGTCTCAGGTTAAAGTTTTTGGGGTTTGGGGAAGAAACCCCAGAGTCAGGTAGAGTATTCCAGACATTGACCACTCTGTTGCTGAAGTTGTATTTCCTGCAATCAAGTTTTGTGCAGTTAACCTTGAGTTTGTATCTATTGTGTGCTCTTGTGTTGCTATGGTTGAAGCTGAAGTATTCATTGACAGGTAAGTCATTGCAATGTATGATTTTATATACCATACTTAGATCAGACTGAAGACGGCATAATTCAAGGTTTTCTAGGTCTAGAATTTCAAGTCTAGTGGCATAAGGTATTCTACAACGAGTAGAGGAGTGGAGAACTCTTCTTGTGAAATATTTCTAGATTTTCTGAACTGTGCTAATATCAGATACATAACATGGGTTCCAAACTGATGAGCTGTATTCAAGTATTGGTCTAGCAAATGTTTTGTATGCTCTAGTTAGTAGTGTGATATTACCAGAGAAAAAGCTACGTAGGATTAGGTTAACAACTCTTAATGCCTTTTTGGCTATGTAGTTACAGTGGGCTCTAGCACTTAGATTATTAGAGATTAATATTCCAAGGTCCTTTACAGAGCTTAGATCATCAACAAGGTCTTGGCTATTCAGCTTGTATTTTATTTTCTGATTTTTTTTTGTCAATATGTAAGACAGAGCATTTATTTGTTGAGATTTGAAGTTGCCATTCGTTTGACCATTCTGATACATAGTCAAAATCTTTTCGAAGGGTAGCAGTATTGTCTGTGGTATTGAACAGCTTTACATCATCAGTGAAGAGAACGCAGTTGCTCTTAATATCATCACAGAGGTCATTTACGTAGAGTGTGAAGAGGGTTGGTCCTAGAACACTGCCTTGGGGGAAACCACTATTGACAGATACAGAATTTGATAGGACAGTCCCAATTTTGACCATTTGTTGTCTTTTTGACAGGAATGCTTCTATTCAGTTATGCAGTTGTACAGAGATACCATAAGATTTTAGTTTTAGGAATAGTTTGTCGTGTACCGCTGAATCAAAAGCTTTACAGAAGTCTATGTAGATTGCATCTATTGCTTTGCCCTGATCGAGTTGTGTAGTCCATATGTTTTTGCAGTGTAAGAGTTGCAGATTACAGGTTAGTTTTTTTCTGAAACCAAATTGTTTATTATAGAGTAGGCTGTTTGTCTCTAAGTGGACGATAATGGATTGGTTAATAATTGATTCCAAGACTTTACAGGTGACAAAGCATAAGGAGATTGGTCTGTAATTTTCAACTAGGCTGGGGTCTCCCTTTTTGAAGATGGGGATGACCGTGGCTTGTGACCATAGGTTAGGCAAGGAGCTGGTCCTGAAAGATTTTTCAAAGATTATGCTTAGAGGTTCTGCTATGGCAGACCAAAGATGGCATAATTCAGATAAGATCCACACCTTCTTTTTTAGCCTTCAGGAAAAGCCTTAAAACTTGAATATGCCAGCTGGCATGGCATCCTAAAGAAGAAATATACACTAACAGAGAAGGCACCTCCACTCTCTCCTCCAATCTCTTGATTTTTAGTTGTTTTAATTTTTGTAAACTTAGTCAGTTTTTATATTTATCATTGTCAAAGGTTTGTGTGTCTCATCTTGCTGTGAACCGGTTAGAGTTGCCCTGAACTGCAAGATGGGCAGCAAATAAATTTGTCCAACAAATAAATACATGAACAAATAAATAAATGTTATTTATGAAGCAGGCAAAATGCTTCTGAATGACCCAGGCATAAAAGTTCCAGAGCTTGTACTTAAATTGACATTAACTTTGGCTGGATCATATTTAAGAGAATTAAATATGTTATTCCTTCACATAGATGTTATAAAATGTATCAATATGTAAAAGAATCATAATTCATAGGGGAAAAAACTTCCTGGACTTTCATTTTATACACATAGCTATTAATTTCAAAATCATTTTACAATTTTGGTTAAAAAAACCACAAATATCTATGTATGCATATATGTAAGCAAGGAGAACAAACCCGTTTTGTATGAAAATTTATACAACTCCATACATTTTTATGCTGTTTATTTGAAAATTAATTTTGGTTTAGGGCTCCGAGACAGCAAACATTGTCAAGATTTGAGGGCTACCTGAAAAGCCTTGGGGACAGCATTACCCTTATGCATAAGAAACAGCAAAATAAAATAAAAATAAATGAATTTTCAAATACGTCATGGCTAATCCCTGGAGCTGCCCTGCAAATGAATTATGGAGGTTTGGCAATGGGACTGAGTCGATCTTGTGAGTTTCACAGAGAGATTTATCTTATTTTCCCAACTTATTTTCATATCTTATTTCCTTTTTTTTTCGAATTAGACTGTAAATTAAAAAAAGCAAGCAAGCAAGCACAAAGATGGAATGAAGTCTCCTTTCTCTGCTCTCCTACTGGATTGATAAATTAAAATGGCAAGATGAGTTTTTGTATGACCCATCCTTGAGGATTTGGGAAAATTTAGCTGATGCAAAACAAGGCATTAATTTGAAGAGGCCAAGCCTCTTACAATGCTTAGAATTCTGACAATGATGAATGGCACCAGTCCAAGCAAATGGTAATTTCACTTTTTGTGACAGTACTTTAGAGCAAAACCGACTTTCTTCACACAAAGAATTTGCAATCCCATTGAAGAAAGGCTGTACCTGAATATCAGAAATCCTTCATTGTTTAAGTATCATCTGATATTCTTGATTGGCTTCAGACTGAAGGTTGCAGTTGAATTAGGAGAGAACGGAGGTTAAGTCCTAACCTTGAAAGATTTAGCAGCCATTGAAACACTGCCTTTGGGCACTTATTGGGTCTGTATTTATTAAAAAAAAACTTTTCAATTCAATGAGGGGAGGGAGAAAGCACAAAACTTGTCACATTCATCAAGTGAAGCCACTGGAAAGACATCTACAGAAGAACACCCAAAAAGCATAATCTTTCAGAAAAGCTGATAGAAATGGTAATTGGATGGGTAAGGGATAATGCCACTAAAGCACGGGTAGGAAAGAATATAGTTAAACAAAACAAAACAACACAGAGACAAAATCAAGGTCATTCACAGAGAATGTAACCTTTTTAATTTATGAAAATGTACATTTGGCATTTGTATGGTAAAAAAAAAAACAGTATTTGGGCAACACATAAACCATTATGTTGATAGGAAAATTATTTCAAGAGAGAGAGGGAAAAAAAACCAGGTTCTTTCTTTTTTAAAGAAGCATATATTGTAAGGCAGTATTAAGGGCATCGTTTTTCTGATAGTTAGCAAATTGACATTCTGAAATGTGCATCCTTGTTTTAAAAAAACACTGTCCCCAAGGCATAGAAAAATCCTCTTTGACGACTGCCAAAAATTCTAACATTGTCTCCTTAATAGGGAGCAGAAATGATGAATCATAAAAACCTTATTGCCGACCTTCCTGCTTTCTTACGAACGAGCTAATCAGAGCCAGCAAAGCAAGTGACATGTATAAACAGATGAGCTGGACATGGATGCAAGATTGTCCCTTTGTTATCTTACACAAACACCTCTTGCGTGGAATATCAAGTATTTCTGGCACATTGCAGAGCCTGTGTGTCATGGGTCCCAGCCAGCTGTGTGCAAAGAGGAAACACTCAAGTGTTATGTCGATTCAACTTGGGTTTTATGGCACGGATGCAGGTGTCTCCTTTTCTGACGAAGACATCAACCAAGGAGATAGTTTTCGAAAAAATACGTGCACAGGCAGAGAAATCTGAGAAAAGTCAGCTTTCTACAGAACTCAGACTTCCTGAGAGATGTCTTGAAATTTGAAAACTGTAAGATAAGAAAGGCCCTGAATTCTTACATAACCTCTGGAGAACTATAGTTGGCTTTATCTACCTCAGGGGTGTCAAACTCATGTCCTGGGGCCAGATCTGGCCCACAGGGCTGCCCTGGAAATAGCAAGGGACCGGCCCATGGTGCCTGTCAGTGAAAATGGAGCTTGGGAGGGCCACCTACATCCCTCCCAAGTTCTGTTTTCACTGGCAGAGGGTTGCAGGAGACCATCGCAGCTGAAAATGGAGCTCCAGAGCCCATTTTCACTGCCAGAATCTCGAGCTGCTACAGTTGCCCCCGACATGAGTGACATCGAGCTGGCCACACCCATCCTAGCTACACCCACTCTGCCCCCCCAAGGTCAAACACAACCCTGATGCAGCCCTTAATGAAATCCAGTTTGACATCCCTGATCTACCTGAATCAATCCGTTCCTGGATATTTAGAGTAATAGAGCTCACCATTAAATGTGATCCCCTCATTCCCCATCAGTACCAGTGGAATCTGGCTGTCACACCAAAATTAAAAAGCTTCAGAAAAAGAATGTCTTTAGGATAGTGGAAAAATAAGTCAAAATGCTCGACACCATGATGCGATCAATATCCCGTTTCTTTATAATATAAAAAAGATGAGATGGTTACAGCCATCATGCTGACTTTTGACACTGCTCCTCTCCCATAAGCATCCTTAATGCAGATGGACTTTGCAATAAAAACTGCATTGACAGTCTGTCTGCTTTCTATTTATTTATCTACTCACACCCAAAAGGTATGTTTTCCCTTCTATAATGAGCACAAGGTTGCTCTGCCTCATGTGAAGAAGAAAATGGCATTCTTCCATTCCATGTACAAGTAGCAACTGGAATTGAGGATTATTGTTTTCATGCTAGCAATGGGGCAGTTTCATCTATGCAGCTAAAGGATAGTTTAAGGTACCCAAAGATCAGTTTTTCATTGTTTTTAATTGTCTCCTACCTTTTAGCTCTGCTAAGGAAGGTTTTCTCTTTTAGCCCTGGATTAGAGACTTTTTATGTTTACTTATTTTGGTTCAAGAGCCAAGGTTTCTGATATAATGAACATCAAAGTGAAATCAAGAAATTGAGGAAAAGGTCTTAAGGTTTTGAAGATTGGATTTGTGTGTGTGTGTGTGTGTGTGCACTTTTGCTTTGTTTTACTTTTTAGTTGTATTAGATAATTCCAGTCAACCTATTCTCCAAAGCACCTGAAGTCAGGATAAGAAGCAATAGATGGAAACTAATCAAGGACAGAATCAACCTAGAACTATGGAGAAATTTCCTGACAGAACAATTAATCAGTGGAACAACTTACCTCAGAAATTGTGGGTGCTTCAACAATCAACGTTTTTAAGAAGAGATTGGGCAACAATTTGTCTGGAATGGTATAGGGTCTCCTACCTGAGCAGAGAATTCGACTAGAAGACCTCCAAGGTCCCTTCCAACTCTGTTATTCATTATTATTTGTAAGTTATGGAAAATTAGTTGTGTTCTCATAGGGAACTCTCCAAGGCATCTGGAATGCCCAAAAAGAGAATCCAAGATTCATGTGGGACATAGGACTACATCTCTGTGGTATCTAGAGAAGTGTGTGTCAAAACATTCCATCTAACCTCCATCTTGCCAATTTGGACCTCTCCACACAGACACCACTGCTACCAATTCCTGCTCTATGATTTAAGATGGCGACTGACCTCTACTTGGCATATGCATGAATGCAAAAACATCCTTAATTTCTAAATTGCATCAATAGCTAATAAATGGTGATGGTTTCATTACTTCAGTCACACCCTTCAAAAGTCCAGATTGGTCTACCTTGGGGATTCTTAGAAGGATTATAAGGTTAAAATGTATATGGAGAACTTAAACTTTCATTAAGTGCTTGTTACTGGGAAATTACAAAGCACCATTATTCTCTTTATAGACTTCTCTTTATGTGTCATGGAATAGCTGCCATTTCTGATTAGTTGTTGGTTTCAAACATAGTGATAACTGGATGTGACAACTGTTCTGCAATATAGGCAACCTTATGCAAGAGTTACCGTTACAGCCATTTGAAACAGTAACTGTCTCATTAACAAACTAAAGGGTCTGAGTAGACTACCCAAACACATTTTGTACTCATCATGCATTCATCTCAGATTAAGAATAGCAAGGATTTTCAGTGACTAAAGCACACTGAAGAAGAAATCTTAGGTAGTAAGAAACAACCTCAAACCTAAGGCAAATATCCAGTTAAAAAGCTCAAAATGAGAACAGTTTTGAGAATAACACACTGAATCTGAAACCTTTGTTAAAACTCAAAGCATCAGAATTTTAAAATTAGGTAATTCTCACTATTTAAGATTTCTCCTTCTGTATGTGAGGTTTTTATATGAGGTTTTGCTTTGTTTGTTTTTTGCCAGGGGAGAGCTTTGAGTCTGTGTTGGACTATTGGTATCTAGCTGAACAAGTTACTGCAGCTTTCTTGGTAAGGTTTCCAGAAGTGATTTGCCATTGTCTCCTTCCTAGGGCTGAAAGAGAGTGACTGGCCCACAATCAACCAGATTGCTTTGCGCCTAGGACTAGAATTCATGGTCTTGGTTTCTAGCTTGGTATCTTAATCATCACACCAAACTAACTTTCAGTTTGTTATGTGAATTTAGTTGGTAAAGCTGATAAGTGAGTCAGAGTTTAAGGCATGGATAGTTGATATTAATCAGCAGTTTTCCACATGCAACCTACTGGCTTTTATGTGAAGATTTATCCTAAAGTTATAGCCCTTCCTTTTCTTCTGCAATAAGACATTTCAACAAAATCTCTTCTTTTCTTGGACAAGAGATAATGAAGTCACATGTTTAACTCCAGAAGAAGAAGAAAACCAAACACAAAAAAACATGTGTGTTTTATTGCATATCTTGGAAAGGAAAGAAAAAATTCCGTATTTTTTGGTGTAAAAGATGGAAAGATTCATTTATGGCCAAATTCCTTAATCAAATTTATACTGATTTGTGCAGGACAAGGCTAAAATGAGACATAGCTACTATTTTACCATATTACAGTATGTGAACCAAGATTTATTTCAAGTTTGAAAATATCTTAAAGTTATTTCTGTCCACAAACAATATTCAATTTATAAATAATCTGAAAAGGTTGAAACTACTTCTTAAAATGTAGTCATTAAGAAGTTACTGGATTTGCCTGAAATAGAAAAATAATCTGATAGATTCAAGGGTATTTTATGAACCTCATGAACACATTACAAAATGCCCTAGTTGGCACAACTCACATAAATTTGGTTTCTAAACTAACACAATTTCTAAGGACAAATATTATATGGTTTGTATAAAACTCCAAGTGAGTTAATATTAAACTAGCCAAAGTTTGCCTGTTGTATAAATGCAAGTGCTACGTCTTTAATTATCCTGGTTAATTATGATATATAAATACAGCGGAGGAATAAACAGAATGAAGGATAAATTCCCCAAATATAAATATTTATATGACTAAAGAAATCCCAATCCACCTCACTGCATATGCAAAGAGGAAAATATCTGCAGAGGTAAGGAAATCCAAAGTTTGGCAGAAATATGAAAACATCTCTAGAAAGGACAGTGTAGGAAAAAAAAATAGGACAATGAGTATTCTCTAGGCTAGAAACTGTGAATTTAGTCCTGCCTTAGATACAAACCCAGCTGGGCGACCTTGGGCCAGTCACTCAGCTGTTGGTAGGAAGGAAGCAATGGCCACCTACTTCTGAAATCTTGCCAAGAAAACTGCAGGGACTTGTTGAGGTAATCATCAAGAGCCAAGACTGATTCAAAGGCACCAAACTGTAATAGTAATATTGTAATAAAATTGTGGAATAAATGACTGAAAAATAAAGAGGCAAATGGAGGGGACTGGAAGGTAAAGCATATGAAGAACCATTGCAGGAATTGGATATGTCTAGTTTAATGAAAAGAAGGACTAGGAGTGACATGATAGCAGGGTTCCAATATCTAAAGGGGTTGCCACAAAGGAGTCAAGCCAAAACATCTGAAGGCAGGACAGGAAGCAATGGGTGGAAACTAATCAAGGAGAGAAGCAACCTAGAACTAAGGAGAAATTTCCTGACAGTTAGAACAATTAATCAGTGGAACAACTTACCTCCATAAGTTATAAATACTTCAACTCTAGAAGTTTTTAAGAAGATGTTGGATAACCATTTGTCTGAAATAGTATACAGTTTCCTGCCTCAGCATGGGGTTGGACTAGGAACTTGAAACAGAAACATCCCATGTTACATTTGCATTTTCAGAACATCTTATCTTTTTTGTTTAAGATGTAAATTTTACTTAGTCCTTTACTTTCCCATCTGACACCTTTGGCTACAGTGGGTGGACATTCTGGGTGCAGTAGTCCAATACCTATTGATGTTGGACATTTTTATATTTGATGTGAAATAATTATTTGAGCAGTATGGAGAATTGGGATGCCTCTTATTGATGAATGGTTATATGATCGTCAGTTCTTTCCCTTCCTTCTCTATTCTGCTATCCTATTCTTCTGAAACTATCTAGTCATCTTACCCAAATCAGTATGGCCATTCTAGACAAATATGACTTCTGTTCAGATGTCCAAGTTGTTCAATTAAAATTTTCCATTTCCTATTCCCTAAAGAAAGGTACTTTCTTAAAGCCTATTTTTATTTATTTATTTATTTATTTTTGTCAATTGCTTACAAGATAATAGGTATAAGTAAAAACATAGTTATGAATACATGGATACCTATAAGAAAAATTAAAAAAAATAAAAGAAACAATAGGACAGGGACAGTAGGCATGTTGGTGCGCTTATGCACGCCCCCTACAGATCTCTTAGGAAAGGGGTGAGGTAAATAGTAGACAGTCTAAGGTTAAAGTTTTTGGGGTTTGGGGAAGAAACTACAGAGTCAGGTAGAGTATTCCAGACATTGACCACTCTGTTGCTGAAGTTGTATTTCCTGCAATCAAGTTTGGTGCGATTAACCTTGAGTTTGTATCTATTGTGTACTCTTGTATTGTTATGGTTGAAGCTGAAGTATTCATTGACAGGTAGGACATTGCAATGTATGATTTTATATACTATTCTTAGATCGGACTGAAGATGACATAGTTCTAGGTTTTCTAGGTCTAGAATTTCGAGTCTGTTGTTGTGCCAACCATGTTTTATTTTACCTTTCTATCAGTCAATCCAAGTGTTAAACCGCTATTTATTTTTTTCCCACTTTTTAAATTTTTTTAAATTCTTTTTCTCTTTTCCAAACCACATTCCTATCAGGGATTTGGAAGTGATTTACCATCATCGTTTGGATCTGAGACCAGACTAGTCTAGCATGCAATATGGGACTGTGGTGTGGAGTCACACAATTAGAGACATGACTGAGAATGTAACAAATATGTCTTAGTTTCTGGCACACAACATAAAATATCGGGCTTGGATTGACCTCGCTTGATATAAATGTTAAGAGCCTGGCCTTCTTGGACCATCCTAAGGAAGACTATTGGTGTACTACACTGACTAGTAAAAGATCTCCAGGCTTTCAAATGAAGGATTAAAAATAATTTTGTTACGGAATCTGCTGGAAACAAATTTAAGTATTTTGCCACCATGGACATGTGCTGGATTCATGGTGGGATAAATGCTAATCTGAATGAAATGTAGCTAGCATTCAGAGGTGGAAGTTTAATTTATTGTTAAGATGCATTAAATAAGAAATCTCTGTTATAGCTTTTTAGGCTTGTAAGTACATCTATACATTTAAGACATTATTTCTCAACCTTGGCAATGCAATTTTTAAGAGGGGTGGACTTTAATTCCCAGAATCTCTTAGTCGGCCATGCTGGCTGAGGACTTCTGGGAATTAAAGTCCATCCCTCTTAAAGTTCCTAATGCTAAAAAACATTGGTTAGGAAAACACTGAAAAATAAAGTTGTCCCATCATTTCTAGGATTGGTAATGTCTGTGCAACATCATAACCTCCATTTGTATCTAGAGCTGGAAAATCCTTCTAAAATTTTAGTTAAAAAAATAAAAGTGAAAATTTGTCAAACTATAAATCTTTTCCAAGATACAGAAGTAAGCATAAAGGATCTATCTTGGTCTCTTTCAGTCTAAGCTAGGTTTTCCCAGCCTTACCAGAGATCAACCTAGGCCAATTCACATCCCTGGTCTTGGCTGATCAACCACCTTTTATTTTTCATAGACTCTAGCTTCTCTAAATCATGAGTATCAAACTCATGGCATC
The DNA here is from genome assembly GCA_023653725.1 of Bungarus multicinctus. Taxonomy (NCBI): domain Eukaryota; kingdom Metazoa; phylum Chordata; class Lepidosauria; order Squamata; family Elapidae; genus Bungarus; species Bungarus multicinctus. The sequence goes on along the minus strand of CM042844.1, from coordinate 20,262,321 downwards.
ATATTGCCATCACATGACATATTGCAATGTTTTTCCCTTTTGTGGAGCTGGTATAGGCGTGGCCTGCGCATGACGCACCCACCCCTTGGGCCACCAGTTTGACACCCCTGCAGTCTAATTCCAAGCGATTGGGTCATTGTTATGAATTTGCCATATTCCATGGCTGAATCCTAGCATTAGAATCAGGAATCAATGGCAAGGAGACAAGAAATACAGATTTTCCATACTATCTCTGCCAAAAATTGATAGAACAGAATATCATGCAAAATTCTGCTGCATTAATGTGGAATGGAAGAAGATTCATTTCCCATTCCTTATTCAAACAACCTTAGAAACCCAAATAAAGGGGACATTATTTATGAGGAAAATGTGGTCACAGAATGTGCCTGTCCAAGTTTTATGAAAGGGCATTTTGTGGCCAACTACTGGATGAATTATAAGCATCTTTGTGACATATTCTCTTATGATTTCAACATGCCAATTCATATTTTGTTCTTCATAGCCTCAACACCTGCCCAGTTTATTCATTCATCTTAACACTGCAAAAAAAAAAAAAAAGAAGAGGAGAGAGAGAGAGAGAGAGAAAAGCACAATTCTGTGCCTACAATTCAACCTCCAAAATCTGAGAAAGCTAATGATTAATAACCGCCAGCAAGTCAACCAAACATGATGCTATTTTCATCTCCGAACCCACCGTGCATAGCAAGGGCTGAGCCACATTAGACTGCATGTTAATAAGCATTATTTAATTAACAGATGAAGAAGCCCTTCAAAAGCCGCCCAGGCAGATTTTGAACTTGATCTTCCCTCATTTGATGTCCTGCAAGACCAGATAAATGACAAGTATTTCAAGAGTCTGAAAACGCCTTTCGAACAGCTGCACAGAGTTCACCTCTTCTTTCCAGCAGGTTTCTCACTTAAGAAAAAAAAACACGCTTCATTACATCGCCTCTTACTTGAGCTGGAAGGCTCTATTCAGAGAAGATAAGCCTCTTAGAAATGAAGTAGCGTTGAATATAGGTTTTGAGTGACGGCAGGAAGGTTTATCCATTCAGCAGACAATACTGCTTTCTCTGCATTAATCTAGGAGGCGGACAATGATCTGTTTTTAAGGCCGCATCTCATCTCTTTTCCCACAGCAGAAGGTGATTAGAGTTAGGAAACAGGGGCTGTGAAAGAAAACTGAGCGCTATCTCTCCAGCCCTCCTGTTTCCTGGATGGGGGAAGAGGGAAGTTCTAGGCCAAGGACATCAATCACAGATTCACAATCAGGATGTTTCTGCTTTATCTGATGGGGCTGAACAGCTGAACAGCCTTGGCAAGATGGCACAGAGTCCATGACCCTGTGGCGCAAAGTGGACTTCTCTTTGAAGAGCATGGCATAGATAAGAGAAATGTTCATCATCATCACCATCATCTTTGGTGAAAGGTGTCTATACATCATAAGTTCAAGCTGGGTAAACCACTAGTCCAAACATGAACCTGCTTGCCCAGTTGACTGTCTTGTGCCTTTTATTTATTTATGTGTTCAACATCTAGATAAACTCTGTTCCAAAAATGACTTCAAAATTAAAATTAGGGAAAATAAAGATATAATAAGCAGCTTTATCCCAAAAGGAGCAATGAAAGCAATCAACTGCCCACACCATACCCAGTCTTGAATGGCCCACTGTACACACAAGACCTGAGGGCACACCCTTGTATTTAAGATAGACAGCATGGCACCCAAACAAATCTTCAGAGAGATGCTAGCCCAGAAAGAATAGAGCACTGTGACAGAGAAGGTCCCTTTCCTGGGTCCTGCTAGATAAGAATGCTTACTTGACAAGACCAGAAGCATGCCTATCTACATTTATTTGTCTGATGGTACAGCGTAGGCAAATACTACAAGAGACTACTACAGTTGTGTCAGGAATGCCAAAGCTCTTCCAAGTTGAAAGGATTAAATGGTGATATTATCAGAGGTGTGGGGGGGGGGAGGTGAGGGGGCAGGTGATCTGGATGCACCACGTGGGCTGTGAGAAAGCTGAGTCTCAGTGGGCTGGATTCACATAAACAGGATTCACATAGCCTGTTTCCTCCAGAATCCTCTGTGGCTACAAATCTTCCCCAAAAAAGGAGAGGTTGGAAACTGTACAAACTATTATAGGAATAGCATTTAGACTTATGTACTACCTCACGGTGCTTTACAGCCCTCTCTAAGCAGTTTACAGTGTCATCATATGGCCCCAAACAATCTGGGTCTTCATTTTACCCACCTCAGAAGAATGGAAGGCTGAATCAACCTTGAGCCAGTGAAAAATTGAACTGCTGACCTGCTGGAAGTCAGCAGAAGTAGCCTGCAGTACTGCATTCTAACCACAGTGCACCCATAGCAGTGACCTTTTATACACTATTAAGTCTATAAAATGAACTGTGAAACCTGTTCTTGCTACTGCATCCATTTTCCAAATCCTTACAGAAAGGATATTAATGCACCACTTCATCCCATGTGAGACAAAATTAAATGTTAGTAAGAGCTGTGGCTGAGTTGCTTGTGGCCCTTCTTTTCCAATCCAGTCAATAGTGTTTTTTTTTTTTCAGTAGAATGAAATTACAAAGGAAGTGGTGGAGAAGTTGGCAGACTAACACCATATCCTTCCAAGTGGACCTCAACCACCTTCCATTTGCAAGATGTGGCTTGTTCTTTTGTAGTTGGAATAGATGATTGGATGGCTGGATGATGCAAGTCATGGGTTGAATTTGGTTGATCTGTAACATATATTCTCTGCTGTCTTCTATTTCTCCTGGGATATGAGAATTCATATAATTAGAATGGACGATCAGGATTGCTTTGCTAAGAAGACTATGCCATAGCTCAGTGATGGCATCTATTTCTATATATGAACCAAAGCTGACCAAACTAGCACCAATCTGATTCAAGCTTTGAGACTATAATATCATGTACCAGAAGAAAAACAGAATCTACCAAATTCAGTCCTCAAATTATAACCGGTCCCTTAGCAACCTTTCAAAGTTACAGATCTATCCAGAGTCACTCCCAACCCATTTTCAAGTTCTGATAATCTCCCTCCAATGGCCATATGATTGCATTTTGGGTGCTTGGCAACCAGCTTGCATTTACAGCCATTTACAGTATCACATGACCAAGATTTACAACTTTTTTTGCCAGAATCCAGCATTTCGTTCCTGGACCCTGGCTAAAATGGGCTCGCATAACAAATGTGGCATTTGCTTAATGACCAGGGCATTTGCTTAACAAACAAAGTATTTGCTTAATGAGGGTGGGATTTGCTTAACAACTGCTGTCAAAAAGGTTGTAAAATCAGTGACCTGCTTAACCAGCAGCATGACTTAACAATCATAATTCTGGGCTCAATTACTGTGGTTAAGTTGACAATTATCTCTATTTCATTGTGAAGCCCTGAATGTTAGTAGCTGTTGTCTGAAGCAGTTGCTTATCTCTATTTGCTGGATGTCCAGCCCAAGACTCATGGCTTCAAGAGCTAGCTGACTGATTGATTATACGCCATCAAGTTGGTATTGATTCTTTAGCAACCAGGTTCTTCAAAATGATCTTCCAAAGTAGCACCCATTGCCATTGTGAGTCCATGCAGTTTGGACTGATTGTGCTCTTTTCTCCTTTCCTTTCGTATTTCCCAGAATTATAGACTTCTCCAGAGAGCTAGGTCTTCACATAATATGTGCAAAATAGTATGATGGGAGCCTGGTCATTTGTGCATCAAGTGAGAAATAACTGTTTTTCTTATTTTCAAGCCATCTTGCCTTTGCCCTCTGTGTTCTTAGCCTCTTGCAATATCCATCAGAAACTTCTACACCCTATCCTAACTTTAAAATACCTACTGATCAATATTTTCAACATATTAAAGAGCTGGAGTATACTTATGTAATGTGCTTACAACTCGCTTGCTTTGAAACAAAAAAGCCAGTTTAAACTGTATTGCCTCTTTTGTTATTCTAATAAATAGGCTGGCCATGAGTTTCAGTTTCTGGAAACTCTATTTGAAACATTTTAAGGATGAATGTTGTTAGAACGGCAAAGCAGAAAGTAGGGCTTGAATCTGAATCTGAACAGTTGACTGAGAGGGAATAGATGCAATTTTGTCACCATGGACATAATATTATATTTATACATTTAAATTATACCAATTCCTACTAAATTTACATCTGTGTGGTTAAATGTATATGCCTTGATTATCTTTCCAATCAAATTTTGCAATTGTTGCAGCGCAATTGTGTTTTTCAAGTATTTGTGCTTTCTTGACACTTTCAATCAATTCTCAAACTACCAATATAAGCACATTGCATATAATAGGCAGAATTGATCTTGCATGCTGGGTCTTCAAGATTAAGAAATAGGAAAAGGATAAAGGGGTCTAATTTTCCTTAGCAAAATACAGAAAGTTATAGCAATGTGATCTGCACATGCATCTATTTAAAAGCTAAGAAAAGCCTGCTGTTTAAAAAAAACAGCCACCAATGTCTCCATAAAATAAAGGGTATTGCTGTTTTCTATCGTCCTCTTTCACGCTCCAGCTCCTGAAAGTGGGAGCATAAAAACTCATGTAATATACTCCCCCCAATGAATGGCGTTTTTGTTACCCTTATCTTTGGGCCTCCACATTCCTTAAAACACATCTGTCACAGCACAGCATGATAACCAGTTGCTAACAACTCCTGTGCATCAACTTCTCTATCGCACTAAAAGATACTGACCTCCCAGAAAGATGCAGATATCAAGCTAAGGAAATCTTCAGTGTATCGAATTCTGCCTTGTTTACCTAGCCAGCACCCTGCTATTTATGATATTTGATTCACCACTGCAGTCATCACTCTCTTCCTCCTGCCTCATTTTAAAAAAATATATATATAAGACCCAACTGTATTGTCTTGAGATGTTATGTCTAATCTCAGGAAACGGTGCTATATAGATATAGCAAACAAGTTTCTGGTTATTTCAATCATTCCCTTATTATGAAGTCCAGCCAGTTAAGAATCCCATTCATTTGCTCAGGCTGAAATCTTGATCACGTTTGAACGTCTGGGGAGCAAAAGGTGCTTAACAAGCCCTGAATTTCAAAAATGGGAGCAGAAAGTCTAGGCAATATGTCGGAGACCCTGAAAGTTTTCATTTTGACTCCTTAATGAGGCCGACCTTTGACCAAGGCTGATGAGTTCCATACCTGTCCTGGTGTGTTTTCTGAAAACATTTGACATGGGTTGAAGCTTTGACGGGAGATATGACTAATGAAGTCTTGGTATAAAAATAATGGGCTGCAATTGCAAATAATCTGTGTGAAACCAAACTCCTTAAAAAGTTGTCTCTGCTCACTCTCTGTTGGTTAAATGAGTCAATAATACGAATCAGATGGCTCCAAGGACTAGACTTCCAAATATTTCCTCTCTCAGTCTCTTTTTTTATAAATTAGCTGCCCTTTTGTGCAATTTTGTTTGCCTCCAGGCTTGTCTTAAATTGTAGTTCCTGCGATTGGAGCTATTGCAAACTGTGTAGACTAATACATAATGCTTTTGGAAGGTTGTTAAATATAGAGTAACAGCTCTTCTTGTGAGGTCAAGAGGCCCATTTTGCTACTACTAGAGGACAATTATATGCAAAGTGAGGGTGGGAAAAACATATTGAGTATTTGATTTCTGGAGCAAGTCATAGAAGATCAAAACGTTTTTCACCATCTCCTACTTCCTCCTCTGGGGCACAGTCATCTCAGGCTCTGTTTAGTGGTTGGCCCTTTCCCATCTGAATAAAATGTTATGAATACCTTGAAAAAATTGGTTCAGTTGCCTGATTCAGTTATTCTCCATTAAAGACCCCACAAGCTGTATCCTAAAATGTTTTCTTCCTTCCATTATTAGAAAGATTACATTATCTCTTTGATACTTATAAACATATGTAGCAAGGATTGCATCTTTTAAAATGGCATAAATTTTGTTATCAGATAAGGACACAAGCTAAATGAGAAGGAGGTAGTAGGAAGCAAGAGCATAACACGCAAACTGTTTGTTGTGCAGAATTATTCAGTGATTATTCAGAGTCACAGTTATTTCCCAAGACACGCAATCTATGCTCCAAGATTTTTAAAAAAATTATGTATTAATTTATGCAGACCATTTCACTGTTCAGGTGACTTATTTTTCTCAAGAACCTAAAACAAATAGGCAGAAATCAGACAATGATGTTTTGAAACTCACTGGTACCTGTAATTGAAATATTAAAGGTAAAGTTTCCCTCACACATATGCGTTAGTTGTTTCTGGCTCTAGGGAATCTCTGTTACAAAGCCGAAGAGCCAGCGCTGTCTGAAGATATCTCTGTGGTCATGTGGCCAGCATGACTTAATGCTAAAGGCACAAGAAACACTGTTACATTCCCACCAAAGTGGTCCCTATTTTTCTACTTGCATTTTTACATGTTTTCGAGCTGCTAGGTTGGCAGAAGCTGGGACAAGTAATGGGAGCTCAATCCATTATGCGGCACTAGGGATTCGAACCGCCAAACTGCTGATCTTTCTGATTGACAAGCTCAGCATCTTAGCCACTGAGCCACCACATCCCTTAATTGAAATATTATTGGTTGCCAAAATAAATATGACTTTCTAGATTCTAGAACCTATTTTCCTATAGAGGAGGAAGGATGTCCTTAGCTCACACTAGAAATCTGGTTGTTATGAATCTACAGAACAACAGTTGCATGTGGGAAATATGACATTGGTGTCTTGCATATAGGAGGGTCTCCCGAGTAGCTCTTGTGACCGTTTTCAAAAAGAACCACAGGTTATACAATTATTCTTGATTCATGCCTAAAAAAAACATGTTGCAGTAATTTATGTGCCATAAACTTTTAGGGTCATTTTGACAACTGGCCCGGAAGCCAGAACTAGCTCTACAAATGATGCAACAACCATTGATTAATTCCAGTTTCCCACTATTCCATCTAGAGAAAATGAGTGATATGAATCATTCACGGAACGTATAGAATTATGCAATGGGTGGAGAGAGGACTGTTTTTATCCTTTTCTTCTAATTTTAGGATTAGTAAAGTTAAAGAGGAAGAGATTCAAAATATTCAAAGAGAAACCAATCTTCACCAAGGGTGCATCTCCTCTTTCAATTAATCATGGTAAAATCATGTATAAGAAACTTCTGAAATGGTATAAGTTCTCCTGCTTGAGCAGGGGGCTGGACTAGAAGATCTTCAAGGTCCCTTCCAGCTCTATTCTATTCTGCATGAGAGTATAGTCTGATGACTCAGGGATAGTAAGGGTAACTGGCCCAGTAAGGGTTTTTGGGGTTTTATACCTAATTTTGGGTTTTAGTTTTTAATCTTCCATTTTAAATTTTTATTAATCCCGGATTTTTAAATGTGTAATTGTAGTTAGACGGGATGCAGCCGGTTTATCTATTTAATTCAGTTTTAAATTTATTTAAATTATATTTACTCTATGTATTTTTATTAGGCTGTACACCGCCCCAAGTCCCTTTTTTGGGAGAGGGAGCGGTATAGAAATATAAATATAAATAAATAAATAATAGTTCTACATGCCATAATGACTATACAGTACACCACTAAATTTGCTACAACACTATAATTTTAAAACAAGCAGGATAAATTAAGGCTATCAATGGCTGTTAGTCAAGACAGCTGTAACTTGCTTCTAAAAGCAGAGGCAATATATCTTTGAATCCTAGTTGCTGGGAATCAACAAGAGAATATGATGTTACTTTTCACATGCATCAACTCAGCTACTGAGGTTAACTATCTAATAAGGCTGTGCAATGCTTTGAATTCAAAGGAAGACAAGATGCTTCAGAATGCATGCAATGATCATACAACACCAATCAGCAGCTCTTTAAAGCAGCTGCATCATATTCTGCATAGCTGCTGTCCCAGGTGGGATATTTTTGGTTTAAAGTGCATTTGGGTCAGTAGCTCTGGATTCATCAAAGCACCTTTTGTGATGGACAGCCATGGCTTTCTTTCAGTAAACTGGCAGTCATGGAATAAGCAGGTGGGATTATATATACATTTTAATAGGTTGGGGGAAAGGGGATGCAACTGCTATTCTCTGCTACAGTGAAGAGTATATTACATTCCTCCTGAAAAATAACCTCTGTGTCTCTTGGTTATTTATGTACCAAAAATGTTAAAATACAAAGCAGATATTATTGCCAATGTAGTTGTTACTTTTGCATTGTGGTTGTTTTTATAGCTCTGCTTAAGCAAAAGTCAATTCCAGGTTCACATATTAAAGTCCTTCTGCCTAGATTTGTCACAGATTCTTAAGCTGCTCTATTGAAATCCAGTGATGACATTGGAAAGAAGCTAAAACTCATTAATGAGTTAATGTGCTAAAACAAGACCCATGAAAAATATTTATTCCTTCTTTGGAGAAGAAGGCACAAGTATTCCTCAACTTACAAACCATTTGCTTAATGCCCATTGGAAGTTGCAGCAGCTCTGAAAAAAAAGTAACTTATGACCATTTCTCACACTTACCACCATTGCCACATCCCTATGGTCATGTGATCAAAATTTACCCGCTTGGCAACTGACATATTTTTATTATGGTTGCACTGTTCTGAGGTCATGTGATCACCTTTTGCAATGTTCTGACAAGGAAAGTTAATTCATTTAACAACCATATTAGTAACTTAACAATTGCAGTGATTCACTTAGCAACTGTGACAAGAAAGGTTGTAAAATGGGACAAAGCTAATTTAACAACTGTCTTGCTATGAAATGGAATGGAAATTTTGGTCATAAATCAAGGACTACCTGTAGAGGCTGATTTGGGACCAGTCTTTCAGCTGCTTGTCATAGGGCTGGTTGTGCGGAAAATATGAGAAGTGACATCTACTATACCTTGATCTTCTGAATGAAATATACATACATATGTATATACATACATATATACATACATACATACATATTATATATAAATAAAAGAAGCACATATATCATAAATAAATAAAAGAAACACATATGCCATGAATGAACATTGGAGAGAAGACTGAAATCATTGTACTTAATGTCCCCCAGCAGTCCTGCTAATATTATCATGCCTTTCCAAATGAACTAATAAAAACATACCATTATAAAGCATGTCCCACCATATCCAATGGCAATTTTCCCCACTACACCAAATGTGAATTATTCTTTTATAACCACATGCACATTCAATATCTCCAGATTTGTCCTGGTTAGCATTTAAGCAGTGCTGAACAGTAAGTCAACAGCAGTATTCTGTAAACTCTAATAATTCAATACAGTTGCCTCAGAAACAAATGTGCTATACTTTTCCAGCAAGTTCAATAGGCTGCTTTGATAATTTCACTTTTTTCCTATTCTATTTAATTTGGTATTTCTTGCAAATTCTTGATCCTTTAGCATGGGAAACTCCAAGTCATTTTTTTAAATTGTATTTCTTGCTCTTATGAACAGTGATTAATTTGAAAAAGGTTAGCACTGGACTGAGATCTCTGACTTGACAATCTACATTCCCGGAGGCTGTCTCTGTAATCAGCCCAACTTTTTAGCAAATGTGTGTTAACCTGCTCATGCCATTCTGAGGATTAAATCCAAAATGATTACACAGCTGAATAAAATTCAGAAATTGAAATAAGACTAATGTGATTTCTAGAAGTAAGGGGAATCCAACAGCATTTCTGTCATACTAAAAGTGTACATTTTTTCATTCTCAATATCATGCATGCTACTTCCACCACAAGAAGAAAACCTTCAACCAGATAAGCCATTGAATTACAACCATTGTAAGCTACTGTAAGCATTGTAATCAATGGCATACAACAGAGGTGTCAAACTCAAGGCCCAGGGGTCAGATCCGGCCTGCGGGCTGCTTAGATCTACCCCGTGAGGCAGCCCTGGAAACAGCAAAGGACTAGCACACAGTGCTTCTGCCAGCAAAAACACAGGGTTGCAGGAGGCCATCCAGGCAGAAAACGGAGCTCGGGGGCACATTTTTGCTGGCAGAGTGCTCGGGCCACCACAGGCATGCCTGACACAAGTAATGTCAGTCTGGCCACACCCACCCTGGCCACGCCAACTCCAGCTCCCCAAGGTCAAACACAACCTTAATGCAGCCCTCAATGAAATCGAGTTTGATACCCCTAGTTTAGAACCATTCACACATTTGTTTTTACTCTACAGCACAAAGTTGAAAAGATCCATATTTTGCTGTAGGGAAATCACATGCTAACACAATGAATATACAGTACAATAGATGGGAATTTTTATTTTTAAAACTTTATCTCTTGTTGATTTTTATTTTATAAAATTATGGGGGGGGGATCTAAAAATAAGTACACAGGAATGCAGACTAAGTTCACAAAGGAGGCAGAAACCATTTTAAGACTTGCATTAGCTTATTCATCCTGGGTTTTCATGTACTCCATATAGAAAAATTGCCAAAGCTTATCGTTTCCACCTTAGGTACATTTTCTATAATTAATTAAACACCTTTTCATGTGATAAATGGGTCCTTTTCTGTCAGAAAAGGCATGACTGCAAACGAAGATCAAAAGGGCATTATATATTAAAATGGGTACTGGAAATCTATTTTATCTTTCTTATTATAATATGAAAACATCTTGTAAGTTTTATTCTCTCTCTCTCTCTTTCTCAGCAATTTTTCAGGTTGGTCTCACTCTGCCTCAATAAAATGAAAATGTTTACCTGAAGTTTTAAAATAATACTTATACTTAACGTCATGACTTTGCTGTGGTCACTCTTTTCCATAGGTGTTTTTCTAACTGGTTTACAACTCCTGCTGAAATAAAAAAATCAGTATTGTTGTATGTGTGCTGGCTTCAGACTTCAAGATTTGCATAGCTCTCTTTTAAGAACATAGTTCCCTCTCACTTTTTCTACACAAAAAGCACAAAGAGAGAAAAAAAATTATGGATGGATATGCCATTCCACTTAAGAGCCTGAGTACACAGGTTATGCTAACTTGGGTTTTCTTTTAATCATGGTTTGTTAACATCAACAAAAGAGTGCAGTCCAGTTTCCATTAATCTTTCTTTATCAGGACATTCTCTCCTGTAAGACGGAAACACCATATTGCTGCTGTGAGCTCTCCAAAATGTCTTCTCCTTTGAAATAATCTCTACAACAAAATATCCCTCATATAGTATTGTCATACATCCTACTTTAGAAATAAAAGCATGAATAAAATAATATTCAAATGGGTTTCAGAAATCATCCACCTGCATTCTTCTTGAAATTCTTATCATTTAAACAGCCCTTCTAAAACTTAGTGGACTCACTGCACTTAACACCAATTAAACAGTTTCAGAATTAGACATTTAATTAATTTTAAAAAGTACACTACCCACCAACAGTTACCTAATTTAGCAGAATATATTAGCTCTCTGCTGTATAAATCATAATTAACATTGTTACTGTACTTATTATGCACTTAAGTAATGCTTCATTAAAGTTAAATAGTTTCTATGAGCAATTTTGCACATTAAGTTTTATATATATATATATATATATATATATATATATATATATATATATATATATATATATATATATATATATATATATATATATATATACGCACATGAGCATGTGCACAAACACACACACATACATTACCAAGAATGTTTTAAAATTAGTTTGCATGTTCTTTAAAGAAATATCTATTAAATCAAAATAATGCAGAATTTCATTATGGTAAGAAATTTTTTTATGTCCCAAAAGCCCAAGTTTTCCCCTAGGATCTTTGCTGCTCAAGACTGCCTCCTTATAATTCAATTTATACCTTATACTCACAACTAAAGTATTTAAACATTTGCAGAGGTTGTCATAAGCGCTTTTCTTATTTTCTGTCAAATTCAAACCTACACTTTAATACAGTTAACTGTAGCCATTTCGTCTCAAAACTCAAGAATCCAATTCTCAAACATTTACAATATATAAATTCACTTACTTTGCTATAAGGTATGTATACTACAGGGAAAATCCTTTTTGAACTAGAATAGAAGAATGTTAAAGCCGAAGAAAAGGTACTTTTAAAATGAGCTTTATTTCAATAAAACTGGTTTGATTTCCTAAACATTTCGTTTTCAATGCTACAATGTGTACATTATTTTATGTGAATATCAAATGTTCCTCTCTTTGTTAGTTTTACTCTATTTTCTGAACATTTAGTGAATATACAATTATTTATTTGGACTTCCTAATGGAATTGAACTGAATTTAACTAATACAAAACATTGTCGTTTATTTAAACAAGTATTTAAATTTATTCTTACACATTTTAGATTTGTTAGTACTCTCTAAGGAGAGGAAACAATTATTATTTGATAATATTCTCTGTATTCATTCTGCATTTTTAGTTACAGGTAACATTATACATAATTGCCAACCAAGTATGGCTCAGCAAATAACTTTTGAATCAATTCGACCAATGCCAAAATACCATTGTTATTTCACTTTTAAGGACTGATATTCAAGTAAATTTGAGTTTTAGCAATATTTGAGACTTTTTAAAAAAATCAAACAATACTCTCATATGAAGGAGAGTATTTCTAACTCAGGGATCCTTGGTGCTCTCTGAAAGCTTGGTTGTTTTGTTACAGAAGGCTCATTACCCAAACCAGGTAGCATCAACAGTGCTAGAATGCCAGAACCAAAGAAGCAATGCGTCCAGTCATCCACTGATCACTGCAGAACACAATATTCTACAGAAAGCCCTCTACTACAACATGGATGATGCCAATCAATTGGAGACTAGCACTGATGATGGTACCTAGTTTGGGTAATGAAACCTCTGCAAGAAAACAGCCAAGCTCAGAGAGCACCAAGAATCTCTCTGCATCAAAACGGTGCTCAATCACACGTATAGTACAAGTGTAAGAACTACAGGATTAGGAGACTCTCAGTGCAGAAATCCAGTGAAATCACTGCAAAGATTATAGCAAAGATCAGAGCACATCGTAGAAATCTTGAATTTTTTAAATCACATTTTTGAAAACATACAAGCAACTCTCTTGAGTTACACTAGCATAGCTTGGAATAACTACTGAATATGGAGATTCCCTCCCTGTGGAATATCATCCCTGAGGAGAAAAAATTAGCCCTGACCTTGCTACTCTTTCAAAAAGCACTGAAGACATGGATTTTTCAGAGGTGGGCTTCAAAAATTTTAGCAAAAGATCCTCTGCCTGGTCCCTGGATGGGTGTGGCCATGGTGGCCATGGCCTAGTCAGCCTCCTGCACCATGGTAGGGAGGGTGTTTTTACCCTCCCTTGGGCTCCAGAGGCTTTCCTTGAGCCTCCGGGAGGGTGAAAATGGCTTTCCCGGGCTCCGGAGGCTTTCTGAAAGCTGGAAACAGGCCCATTTCTGGCTTCCCGAACTTCTAGGAGGCCCATTTTTCAGCCTCCACTCCCGCCCTGCACTTACCTGCATCCAAAATGGGCCACTTGGGGACTCCTGGAAGGGGCAGGTTGGAGTGGGCGAGGCCAGCCAGGAGTGGGATTTGGGGGTTCTCTGAACTGCACAGAATCTTAGCTAGGGGCTCTCCCAAACCCCTGTGAACCCCCAGCAGCCCCCTGGGTTTTTTTGTCAGCAAACCTAGAGACCCTATGGTAATACAGAGCCCATCAAGTGGTTTGTTTGATTGTTTTCATCTGGCAGGGGTTCACTGGGTCTTGTATTTGGGGTTTTACTTCTATCAGTCTCCTGCAGCCACTGTGAGTGAGTTGGGTGGCCGTTATAAATTTTATTAATAAATAAACAAATGAAATAAAAATTTAGATTTAATTCTAAAGATAAAAGCTAAGTTTCTGGTTTGATTATTGTTTGCTTCTGTGTTTAATTTTTGAGCAGATATACAGCTATATAAACAACATTTCCTAACATTCTCTATCCATCAAGCCCAACATTTTTTTCCTGATATTAAACTGCTACATTCCAATTATATCATTTTTTCAATAACTCAAAGTGCACTGAAATAGCTGTTTTAACAGCATCGGGTGATTTTTATATTCCCACACATATATAAATATCTTCATTAATGCAAACCCACCTTCTTCTAAAACATTAGCACATTACATATTCACGGGTTATATATCAGATTTCAGGAGTTTAAATATTGCCAAAATAAATGAAAAGGGATTTTTGCTGGCTTCTTTTTTTTTCTCCCACGGGGGATTAAATTTCTTACTAAACTTATGGCAATGAGCATAAAATATAATAATAATGGGTTGACATTCCTAACATGGTGCCTTGTCCTGGTTCTAAAACCAGCAGAATAAGGAAATAAAATAATGAATAAATAAAATAAAATAACAATAAAATGCTACATTGAAAATAAAGAAGGAAGGAAGGAAGGAAGGAAGGAAAGAAAGAAAGAAAGAAAGAAAGAAAGAAAGAAAGAAAGAAAGAAAGAAAGAAAGAAAGAAAGAAAGAAAGAAAGAAAGAAAGAAAGAAAGAAAGAAAGAAAGAAAGAAAGAAAGAAAGAAAGAAAGAAAGAAAGAAAGAAAGAAAGAAAGAAAGAAATTCTACAACCAATCAAACTGAAATAGCAGACCAGAGGGCAAAGGGGTATGAAAACTGAGAAGACAGACTTCCACGGTCTTTCCTGAAAGTGCCTGGATTTTGAGGAGAGTCCAATCTTGCTTGACAAAAGTGTCTTTGTATTGTGACACTGGGGAATGAAGGAAAGTTAAAGAGCCCAAGGTAAACAGGCCATGCCTTGTACATTAGACCCCATTGAGAATTTTCAATCATAGGAGCTGCAGACAAGCCCAGAGTATGTGATGCTGAATTTAAGACCACCAAATATGGACTGCCTCAGAGTAACCTTGGGCCAGAGGTATTTGCCACATTCAGAGGAGTGCTTTCTCTTGCCATTCAAGTCACCTTTCTTGTCTAAAACCTAAAACCTGAGCTTCTAGTGCAGGGGTCCCCAAACTTGGCAACTTTAAGACTTGTGGACTTCAACTGCCAGAATTCCTCCTTCAGTCATGTTAGGAATTCTGGGAGTCCACAAGTCTTAAAGTTGCCAAGTTTGGAGACCTCTGTTCTAGTGTGTTGTTAGAGAGTGGAGGAAGAAAAGAGAAAGGTCAAGTTCAAAGGACTTTGTTGCTGGCATGGCATTTGGGGCTTTAACAAAATGCCTTGCCCCTTCTTAAATATGGAATATATTTAAAATCCAAGCAATCACACAATCTATGGAACTGGACCCTTGGAAAAATGGCCTCCCTTCAAAGAATTATTTTTTCTTGCCATCATTGTTGATGAGTGAATCTTTACAACTTTTTTTAATTTTAATTATTATAAGCGTGGTAAGGCTAGCTGTGGTGTATCTGAAGATGAGCAGGCCAATTTGGGCACAGAATGTTCTTGCATGTTAGACAAGTTATGTGTAGGTCCTGCAATAGTTTGCTAGACCAATATTTGAATACAGCTCATCAGTCTGGAACCCACATGACATATCTGATATTAACATGATATATCTGATATTAACACAGTTGAGAAAGTCCAGAAATATTTCACAAGAAGAGTTCTTCACTCTTCTACTCATTGCAGAATACCTTATGCCACCAGACTCGAAATTCTAGACCTAGAAATCCTAAAACTACGCCGCCTTCGGTCCTATCTAAGTATAGTATATAAAATCATACATTGCAATGTCCTACTCATCAATGAATACTTCAGCTTCAATCATAAGAACACTAGAGCAAACAATAGATACAAACTCAAGGTTAATCGCATCAAACTTGATTGCAGGAAATATGACTTCAGCAACAGAGTGGTCAATGTCTGGAATACTCTACCTGACTCTGTGGTTTTTCCCCAAACCCCAAAAACTTTAACCTTAGATTACTATTGACCTCACCCCTTTCCTAAGAGGTCTGTAGGGGGCGTGCATAAGCACACCAACGTGCCTACCATCCCTGTCCTATTGTTTCTTTTTATATATATTATTTTTCTTATATGTATCCATGTATTCATAACTATGTTTTTACTTATATCTATTATCTTGTAAGCAAATGACAAATAAAAATAAATGGTTCTACTAGTGGCTCTGGTTTTACACAGCTTGCCCTTATGTTGTACTTCAGCAGTGTGTAAGCTTAATAACCCCTGTGAATGAGGCCACGCCAAGTAGTGTGGTTTTTCTGCCAGAATTTCCCAGGTAGTCAAGTAACTTCAAGGAGGCTTTTAAAGTGTGTCTTTAATATTCTTTTTCTTCCCTCCATGCAAGTATTTTCTAGAAGAGATGCTTGGATATTTGCTTTTCTAGCATACAAATAACATGATCTAGCAATAGCATTTAGATTTTTATATCGCTTTACAGTGCTTTTCTCTAAGCAGTTTCCAGAATCAGCATATTGCCCCCCAACAAACAGGGTCTTCATTTTACCCACCTTGGAAGGATGGAAGGCTGAATCAACCTTGAATCTGGCAGCCAGCAGTCAGCAGAAGTAGCCTGCTGTACTGTACTATTGCACCACCGCGGCTCATCTACCCATTGGGTTGGTGCTCCCATCACTAGCGTGTAGACTAATGGCAGACATGTCCCAGATAAGACTTCACTTTCTGGTACTTTGTCTTGCCATCTGATGCCTCATATTTTCTGAAGACAAGTCATGTGGAATTGGTGTAGATGTTTTCCTGTACATAGCTCTGTAGACCTAGGCTGATTCCTTGATGTTTCCACACAGTGGAGTCCAGTTTATCAAAAACAGAACTTGTCTTTACTATTCTGCAGTTAACTTCTCCATCAATAGTCAGTGTTCAGGAGAACATACTGCCAAAAGATAAATTAAGTGGTGCACTACCAGTAGTTTCTGCTTTTTGGTTGCAATTTTGGGTTCTGTGTATGGTACTTACATAAGCAGTGCATGACTTCTGTCATTTGGATGCTGATAGTAAATCAAAAGTGATCACAAACCATGGAGAATTTATCCACACTGACTTGAATGTCTGCCTCAATACTACATTTAATTATGAAAGGTAGTTCTGTATTCTTTTCTCATTTTTAATATTTAATACTTGTGGCAAATGATTTGCTCGACACACTTCTTTATCATTAACTAAATATGATTTACTCAATTAACCCAATTTTCTATACACTGAACCTAGGCTGGATTTATGCAACACACTAGACTGCAATTAGGTTGATTGAGCTATGGCACCACATCATGCAAAGACATCTAATATATTTCATTGATTTTTTTTTTAGTGGTATAGCATCCAAATTGTCGATCAAGATTGTGCCAGCTATTCTCTGTGATTTTTTGCAAAGATTGCCATTTCCTAAAATTGTTCGGGAACAAAGAAGGTCATTATATAAAATATGAAAGAAAAGAGAGAAGAAGCATAATGACACCTAGAAGAAAAGAAATAGAAGTGACTAGGTGATTCAACCTGAAGGAGGAGAATTTCCATTGACATCATGCAACTTTGATTCCCAAACTTATGTATCACAATGCTTTTCAATCTATTTCATACAGGTCTCTTGAAAGTTCAAAAGCTTTTATGTATAAGAAAATGTGTTATTGCTGGACTTCACTGGCATACCATCATATACAAGCACATTTTTGGTAGCATTTCTGTTGTAAACCACATTTTTGAAGAGCTTACTACTTGGGTGTGTTTAAATCTCACTGGGCATACCCAGACCACATGATTCTTTGAGTAGAAATATAAAACAGCTTGTTTAGTAGTATTTCTCTTTTCCAAATCCCTGTAAAAATCTCTGCAAAATCTATTAATTCTCATGACTTGAGTTTATATCTGTCCATCCCTCCATCCATTCATCTATCCATCTACCTAAAATGCTCACACTTTTATGAAATGTGTTAAAAATAAAGACCATATCTGGACTTATTTTTAAAATAATGAGTGTAAATTTGGGGCTACCTGTTCTAAGATGCTAACATCCAAATGGCAGCAAGAACATCCAAGGTGGTAGCAAGAAACATAGATTATTATGATCTCCCATGATCTGGTCATCTTCTGGTTGACTATTGCAATGTACCCTACATGGGTTTGCCCTTGAAGAGTATCCAGAAACTTCAGCTGCTTCAATATACAGTGGCATGAGCGGTTGTGTATTTCTGATAGAACACTTCACACCTCTGCTTTGCAAACTGCATTCGTTACAGTCACTTTCCAGGTTCAATTTAAGGTGCCATCTGGACTGAGCCAGCTATGGATGTGTCCATGTTGTTTTCTTGTAAAACTATTGAGGTAGCTTCCCGCTCCCTTCTTCCAAGATTTTTTAAAATTGCCTTCACATTTAAGTTATATTCTATGGAATTCTTGGTGATCTCCAAGTTTGGTTGTTTGTTTGCAAATGTTTTGATATCTACTGTAACTAAGTAAGATCAATAAAGGATAATATTTGTAACTTAGGGTTGAAATGAGGGGTCTTTGGTGCTCTCTGAGTTTGGTTGCTTTCTTGAAGACATTTCACTACCTAAACTATGTACTGATGATGTTATCTAGTTTGGGTAACAAAATGTCTGCAAGAACACAACCGAGCTAAACAGCACCAAAGGGGCCTCATAAGCAACATCATCTGGCCACTCTTGATGTGATCTAGTTGAGTAGTGAAATATCTGCAAGTAAACATTCAGGCAAGCACTACTTACCAAGACCTCGATAGTTCAACCTTGACTTACAGATATTCTCTACTATTATTTTCCATTTATATAGGTAAACTAGCAGGAAAAAAATTCCATGAAAACCTGAGTCTTTTTTAATTTTGTCTTGTTTTGGAGATTATCAGTTTCTTTCCTTTTTGTCTACTCTGGTGATCCAGTAGGGATGAGCTTTCATGAATCGATCCGTTAGGAATAAATGAATAGAGAGTGGCTATTTTGGAAAACATCCTGTGATGGGTTGCAGCTTTAATTTAATTGTCTAAAATAGCACAAATTTTGGTTTTAAAATGTGCCTCCCTCAACAAATCTTCTTAAGCATCCTGGTGCTTCTCCTTATTAAAACTGATAGTAATCGTTCTTTTTTTAAAAAAGTAATCAGGTCATATAGACATTATTCTTAAAATTTTGGCCCCCATTCCTCTTGTTAAAGCCAAAACCTTCCTGTTTTTTTTTTTGCTTCCTTTGAAAACATGCATTGTATTTTCTAATGTGCAGCCCAGTTGTCTGGCAAATCTCCATTGCTTTTGCCCTGACAGACTGTTTGTCAGTTCAAGTCCCCTTGTCATGTATCTCTACCATTGCCAACTCATGCACGGAGACCTTCACTTTCACAGCTACCGCTTGCACCCTCTGCAACCTTTGTCATTGATCACTGATCCAATCCAGTGCCCACATGTTCTTCAAGTGCCTACACAAGTAATGAGGTACTTGTGGTGTAAAATTAAACTGTCAACTGTCAGCGATTGATAACCACAGCGAGAGTTGACCTAGAACACCTGCACTAGTGGCCAAGACAGGTGTGACACGTTTGATCACTGAGTCCTACCAGTCAGCCTGACCCAAGAGCGTCCCTTTCATGGATTTTACCAATGACGAGAGATGGCAGTAGATTCCAGGGCTGGATATGAAATGTTTTGGAACACAGATAACTGTAAACGTTAGAACATTTAAACATTAAACATTTAAAGATTAAACGTTAGAACTCCAAATATCTACCAACAAATGCTCTGTCCTACACATTGGCAAAAATAACCTATATACCAAATACAATCTAGGTGGATATGACCTTGTTGATGACCCTCACTTTGTCAAGGACCTTGGAGTTCTCATATCGAATGACCTAAGTGCCAAAGCTCACTGCAATAAAAAGGTTTTAAGAGTTGTAAGCTTAATTTTGCGAAACTTCTCCTCTGGTAATACTGTTTTGCTAACTAGGGCATTCAAAACCTTTGCTAGACCAATACTTGAATTCAGCTCTGCTGTCTGGAATCCGCACTGTTTATCTGACATAAATACAATTGAGCAAGTCCAGAAGTATTTTACCAGAAGAGTTCTACATTCCTCTGTTCACAACAGAATATCCTATAGCACCAGACAACCTTGAACTACGCTGACTAAGATTAGACTCAAGCATAGTACATAAAATCATATGTTACAATATCTTACCAGTTAATGAATATTTCAGCTTTAACAACAACAACACTAGAGCGCATAACAGATATAAACTAAATGTAAACAACTCCAAACTCGATTACAGGAAATATAATTTCAGCAACAGAGTGGTCAATGTCTGGAACTCACTACCTGATTCTGTTGTCACCTGCTCAAACCCCCACTCCTTTACCCTCAAACTAACCTCTATCAACCTCACCCCATTCCTAAGAGGTATGTAAGGGGCGTGCATAAGCGCACAATCATGCCTACTGTCCCTGTCCTATTGTCCCCAATTTTAGTTCCAATTTCTTGTATTTAAACTTATGTTTATTCTTGTTTCTGTTATACTGTAAGCTTTTGACAAATAAAATAGATAAATAAATAAAATAATAAAATAAACATAGTTGATCAGCAGCCGAAGAGCTAGGAAATCTGAGCTTCCTAGAAGCTACTGGGCATTTGTTCCTTATTGCTAGTTCATAAAAGGGGCTCATATAAAAGAAGGACATATGAACCCCAAACATTTCCAGAAAAAAAAACTGCCTGGTTGTTGGTGCATTTGAAAAAGCAGGTGTAAAATCAGAGAAAGATAGCATCACATCAAAGATGGAACAAAGAGGTAGAGTCTTATTAGATTCAGAAGCTCATGGCATACACTTTACATGTTTAATGTTAGTAAAAGGTTATGTTCATTATGTATGAACACCCATGCTTAAATTACAAGGTTTCATATGCATACCAAAAATGCAAAGTGTTACAAAATCAAACTTATTATAAATAAGGCATCATTCAAGTTTGTTAAACAAGGAACCACGGATGACTGCCTCTTCTCCTGGAGACGATATTAGCTCATACTTGAGTTTTGACCCTAAATAATGTCTGACTTGATCTTTAAAAGGGCCTCGTCAAAGCTAACCTCCAAAACATATTTCTGCACTAAGTGAAATTGTATGCCTTATGCAGTTTAGTTTGTAGAGTAATAAACACTTCAGCTGATTTTTCAACAGGGCTCATAAAAAGAGTCTGATGTTAAGAGCACATGTTTATTTTTTTTAAAAAAAAGGCACTTCAGCTGCACAGTTGGGAATGAAAAAGAAAACCTTTAAAACCATCCTTTAACACAATTAGAAGTTATCAATATAAAATTATCTCCCATAAGACCTAGGTTTATTTAAACTGAACAGCTAATTAAAATATGATATTTATAATTACCAGTTAAATGCATGCTAGTGAGCAAATAACAAAATTATGCAATTCTGGGGAAATCTGGTATTAAAAACCCACACATTAGTTTTCACAACTTTTTTTTTTTTAACTTTCAAAGATTACTACCTGATTTCCCCTTTCTATGACTCTCTTCCCCCACTCTGATCTTCCCTAGCCCTTCCATCTTCCCCTTTTCCCCTTAGCTAGATTTTTTTCTCATTCATCAAAATTGTCACCCTTTGTGTCAATGTTTTGGGTGAAATCTGCCAACTCTCACCTGAGGCCTTAGTTTCTGCGTGTGTCTGAGTGCAGTGAGAAACAAACATCAATAGTTTTATTTTATTTTTTTAGATAGCTTAAAGCCTCTGGTTCTTGTCTTGTTTTATACAAGATAGCATTCCGCCAGCACTGAGCATAAGATTTCATTGGCACCACTGACATGAATGTATTTGCTTTTGTTGAAAGCTCCAAATAAGAACACTTGCTTTGTTTTGCTTTGCTATGTTTGCTTACCAGAAGTAGAAAAGAGAGAGACAGAAAATGCTTATCTATATATCTACATCTACATTTTTATTTTTATTTATTTTTGTCAAATGATTATAAGATAACAGGTATATGTATAAACATAATTATGAATACATGAAATGGATACATATAAGAATCTACATCTACATATATACATATATGTTTTCGTAGATTTTCATGGATACAGGTATGCAGGTCTTGGTGTGTTCGGGTCTTTTCCCGTATAAGATTGAGAGTATCTTGGCAACATTTTGATGAGGTCCCACTCGCCATCTTCAGGCTGGTGCTTTCGGCTTCATGCTTTTGCTCGCACAAGCACGAAGCCGAAAGCATTAGCCTAAAGATGGCGAGTGGAACCTCGTCGAAATGTTGCCAAGATACTCTCAATATTAATGGGAAAAGACCCGAACACGCCAAGACCTGCATATACATATATACATCTGTACATACATATATACATACATACATGTATACATATATATATATATACGTATACATGTATACATGTATATATGTATATATATGGCTATACTTAGCTAGAGAATAAATAAGGTCAATCTGAAGAATTTTGTGCATTTTCCATGTTCATTTCATATCCAATCACACTTAGCCAATAAAGAATTTTATTCTATTCTATATGATTGCAATTAAAATAATAGATTTAAGCAAGAAATCTGTAGAGATTTTCAGTCATCCAAGTCATGGTTGTCCCAAAGGTCAGGAGGCTTTCTTGTTTTTCTTTGAAGACATTTCTCTTCTCATCCAAGAAGCTTCTTCAGTTCTGACAGGATATCCCATTCCCCACTATCCTGTCAGAACTGAAGAAGCTTCTTGGATGAGAAGATAAACATCTTCAAAAGAAAAAAACAAGAAAGTCCAGTTGTCTCCTGAAAAAGCACCTTTGGGATAAATAAGATTTTAGATAAGATTGTGGACACCTTTGCCTACAGGTAGTCCTTAAATTGTGATCAATCACTGTTTGAAGTTACAAATGACCCCCCTCAAAAGATATTTATAACCCAGATTCAAAGTTTTGATAGATTCTCCCCTCTCCCAAATTAAGAGATCACATTTTGGGCACTTGGCATATTTATGGCTTTTTCAGTATTCCATGGTCATGTGCGAAATAATCATTATTTATAATGGATTTTTTTTTTTTTTTGCTGGAAACCAGTATTAATTTCTAGTTACTGACAAAAAAACATTCACTGTGGACAATAGGATTGTTTAACAACCAGTGCCAATAATGTCATAAAATCAGGTCAGTCACATGATCCGCACAACTTATAGCCATAATTCTGGGCTCAATTAAAGTTGAGGACTATCTGACCAGTGGAGAGAAGCCACAAAATGGAAAAATGATCAACATCTCCAAAATTCCTTTTTCATTGAAGATAAAATCAACTCTCAAGTAGTCCAAGGTGCTCAAAAGATGTGCTTTAAAAAGTGTGAATGCTATTTACTGATGTCCCAGAATACATAGACATATGTTTTTCCAATCAGAGGAGTCAAAAATTTGGATTCCATAATTCCCAACTAGCCCAATCAAGGGCTATGCCAACTTAAAACTATGGGAGTTGAAGTCCATTACATCCCTGGCACCAGATTAGGGAAGGCTGACATAGACAAACTTTCCCAGACAGAATCAATACAAGCCCACACATTCAAGAGATGGTATAGCATAGGAGATGACCAGGCTGAGACTGAGGGAGAGGTCAAGCATGTCATTAATCTTGAGTCCCTTTGTGCCCACAAGAGATCTAAATCCAACCCAATTCAATTGACCTTTATCTACTGCAAATTTGCTTTAACTGTTAGTTTAGATTCTTGTAGAAAGTGTTAACATATAATAAACCTATATTCATTTGAACTGCCTTGGCACCCGATTTCCTGCACTTGACAGATGGGTAGGTATAAACCAAATTGACTTATTAAGGAGGAAACTACTTACCTTCTTAAAAGACTGAAATCCCCTTGTAGACTTTTTGCCCCCCCCCCCAAAAAAATGAACTGTTGATTTCATGATTTTGATTTTAAAAGTTTGTTTGTGAGAAGGAAATTGTGATATGCAATATGGGGGGAAGGGTAGAGATGATAATTGCTATGTTTATAACTGCTGCAAAGAAAGTTGGAAGTGGCTTCTTTGGATAATTTTCTTTTTCTTTCATTTTTATTATTTTTTTATCCTTTTAAAAATAATCTATTGCTTCTTTTAAAATCTTTGTAACAGGTTTCCATTAAAATGATGCATTAAAAAGAGAGAGGTGATTTAGGGCAGGAGTCGCCAACTTTTTGGACCTCAGGGACCACCAAACTCATAATTTTAAATCCTGTGGACCAGAGACCCTGGGAAAATCCCCCAAAAAGTCTGTAGGAAAATTCCCTACCCCGCTTTCCCATCGATCGATCATTTTTTATTTGGGATCGCAGGATACCGAATATGGCTTCATGCAAGGAAAGCAGCAGAAGCAGCAGAAGTCTTTCTTTCTCTCCCCCAAACTCTTTGTGAGATTTGTCGTGCCGGCGCAACCTCTTGGAGCAAGATGCCTTGCAGGGTCCCAAAGACTCATTTCTGGCGGACTTTGGGGGAGAGAAAGAAAGACTTTTGCTGCTTTCCTTGTGTGCAGCCAAAAGCAGAAGAAGAAAGAAGCGGAAAGAAGCAGCCTGGTGGCCAGGCAAGGTACGTGGGGCAAGTTCCCCCACTCCGTCCTTTCCTCCCTCCCCTCACTACCTTGTGTTGTTCGCAATGCAAGCGACACAAGCCTTGTGTTCCTGCGGGCCATGTGGGTGGCACAGCCTTGTATTCCTGCGCAGGGATATCTTTAACCTAATCTTACGTGGTTTTTTCTCTGGTAATATTACACTAATAACTAGAGCATACAAAACATTTGCTAGACCAATACTCGAATACAGCTCATCAGTCTGGAACCCACATTACGTATCTGATATTAACACAGTTGAAAAAGTCCAGAAATATTTTACAAGAAGAGTTCTTCACTCTTCTACTCATTGCAGAATACCTTATGCCACCAGACTCGAAATTCTAGACCTTGAAAACCTAGAACTACACCGCCTTCGGTCCGATCTAACAATTGTATATAAAATCAAACATTGCAATGTTCTACCTGTCAATGAAGACTTCAGCTTCAACCATAACAACACAAGAGCAAACAGTAGATACAAACTCAAGGTTAATCGCACCAAACTTGATTGCAGGAAATACGACTTCAACAACAGAGTGGTCAATGTCTGGAATATTCTACCTGACTCTGTGGTTTCTTCCCCAAGCCCCAAAAACTTTAACCTTAGATTGTCTACTATTGACCTCACCGCTTTTCCAAGAGGTCTGTAGGGGTCGTGCATAAGCGCACCAACGTGCCTACCGTCCCTGTCCTATTGTTTCTTTTATATTTTATTTTTCTTATATGTATCCATGTATTCATAACTATGTTTTACTTATACCTATTATCTTGTAAGCAATTGACAAATAAATAAATTAATTAATTAAAGATTTTGCATGCGAGATATGCATTCTATCCATTTACTTTCAACCTTTTCCCATTCCAGAGAAACTTCTACAGCAAGAATGTGCAAATCTGGAAGGGGCTGGTGAAAATAGGTAGAGACCTATCTATCAAGTACATATTTATTTATTTATTTAATTTATATGCCACCTAACTAATAAGTGACTCTGGGTGGCTTACAAACATCATGAAAACAGAAGTGCAAACATTAGATATTAAATAAACCAAATTTGAATTAAAAAAAACAGATTACTACGGGACCGAGGTGATATCTTCTTTCTAGTCCACTAACCACTTTCAACATGGAATGCCTCCATCGGTGACCCAGATGGCCACTGGCAGAAGGTGGATCTCACCTCGAGGGACATGATGTTCCAGAGGGTGAGAACCATGGAACGAAAGACCCTTTTCTTGGATCTTATCAGCCAGAATTTCTTTATTAACAGGGTCCATAACATGCCTCTTCTGCTGGAATGAGTGGAGCACGCTAATTGCATTGAGAAGAGACAATTCCTCAGGTAGACAATTCCTAAGGTGTAAGGGAATGAGAGAATGGGGGACCAAGTCAAAAGAGGGATCATCCTGGAGTTGTTACATTCCCACAAACGATCCAAGTCCAGCCCCCTTGAATTCCATTAATTCTTATCTTGAACCAATTTAGGGCAAATCACATTGACTCAATTCTTACATATGTGCATGAGCAATAAATCAGCTTGATTGGAACTTAAACATGTGATTCTGATTGCAATTAAATATGATGGCTCCTCCATTAATTACAATTCCTGCACCATGAAAAATGGCAATTTGGGAAGTTCCTTGCAAAAGGAACCCAGGGACCATGTGAGGAACTCAGGCAGTTCTAAGAATTTTGGCTGTGTCCCCCATGGTGTAGGCTGTTAGCAGTGATTCACCATATGTGTGGCTATCCTGATCCATCCAATAGTTGCTCACATAAAGATTCTTGACAAAGAGGGGGGAAAAAAACCAAGGCTCCTTCGCAGGACTGACTCCTATAGAAGATATAAACAGATCCTCCTGTCCTATATTTCTGTATTCTATTATTTCCATCTCATTACTTTCTCATCTCTGACAAAACATCACCACTGAGATTGCCTTTTTTTTTCTTTGTCATAATAAAACTCTTACATATCTCATGATATAGACTGAAGCCTTCAAAAACTCATGATGTAATAGGTCTGTTTGCCTTTAAGGTGCCACTGAACTCTGTCTGGTTATATGACTGAATGCTATGTAAATCAAATAAGCTAATTAAAGTAGACCATTAGCAGATTTGTGCTACTAGTTATTGCTCTGAAGAATGGCTATTTACAAAGTGACTGCAGGAAATATTACTATTAATTGTCATACTTCATTCTTGAATTTGCCTAGGAACTAGATATTTGAATCTGTCATACCTCCTCAAAAACAAAATTAAGCCTCAATTTTTCTCTTTCATCTGATAAGGTATAGCTTATTATAATTATCATTAAGCTTTATTGATACAGGACAGCATTAGTGGATAATGTCCTCATTCATAAGAACTGAATTGCAATGCCTATCCCAGCACAGGTAATTTTGCGTGTATTTATTTAATTTATTTCGAGGCTGCCTCACTCCAAAAGGACTCTAAATAGTACACAATCTCTTCCATTCAGGAGAAATCTCTGCCACTGGATCCAATTCAAGTTTAAATTATTTACTTTTACCTAAATCACAAAAGCACGCTGAAGAAATGACATCTTAATATCCTTTTTTTTTAAAGGGGAAAAGTTCACCCTGATCGCACTGCAAAGCAATGGCAGTGGGGCAGGAGAGAAAAATGTTGGGGCTGGAAGGATGACAGGGAGAGGGAGAAAGGGGGGAGAGAAGGGGAGAGAGGAAGAGGGGGAGACAAGAGACAGAAAGAGAGATTCAGGAATAGTTGCACTATATTAAGTTCATGTGATGAGAAGATAGAAATCTATTAACTTGCTGTTTCCCTTATTGACACAAAAATCTCTGCAGACCTTACAGAAGCCATATCTCCTTTGACTTTTACATTCATAACCTCATGCCCCACAGTCCCAGACCAAATGTAAACTCTTCATGATGAGAGGAACAGTGACACCAGTTCAGATGCTAGGCTGCCTGGCAGGGAGTAGATGGAAAGTCCTGAAGGGATCAAGTCTGGCCCACGCTTTAATTTGACTTCAGGGGCAATTTTTATGCCATATGCTACTACAGGCGCTGAATCAAAACATTTTCTGCAGAACCATATGCTACCTGGTGTGTATGCTGAAAACCAAAAGATACAGCCGCCCGCACATATCAGGATGATGTATTGCAAACATAATTACATCAGAGTAACGTGTACCCTGGTTTCAGGAAGTCAATATTTGCTTCTTTTCTGCAGTCCCACCCTCGATTTTTCCTAGCTCCTTATCAAGCTTCATCTAATGTAAAGAAACTGAATCTTCACCTCCTTCCTGCATCATAGTTAAGTGTGCACAAGAATGTACTGCAATTGCAGAAATTCCTATCAAAGGTTTTAGAAATTGCCTTCAGAAATATTTCCATGTGGTAAGAATGAATTGGCAGGGTTGTCTCATGGTTAGTTTTAACTACAGTGGTGGATGTGAAATTAATTGAATGTGTTACTAAGACATATTTTGCCTGAAAAATTTCCATTGAGCACTAGAGGGCAACAAAGAGATGGAGAAATCATAACTCTGCCTTCTAGTGTTTTTCTGGATTTTTGCAATCCAGGTATGATCATTTTAATATTATAAGGCTACAAATAATTATGGCCTTTGCCACACCTCTGTTAATGCCCAGTTCTGATACAGCAACAGAACAAAGAATTATTCCTAGGAACCAGTCATAAATGATTCATAACGCATGAGTGAATTTAATAAATGGTTATGGGATCTTAATATTAGTAGAGCTTTTGTGTGCAGCTTAAAAAACATAACTAAAAGTGATCTGTCCCTTTGGGACAACCAATTTGACCTCACATCAGGCAGTTTGCTCAGTACTCATGTATGTGTGCCTGAGCTTTTCCTAACCTGGCACACGCCAGGTATATGCACATTAAATCAAAGAATGACATTCCACACATCTGGAAAACATCAGCCTGAGGAAGACCGAGCTACAAAAACATTAAGGTATTTGTAGTAGACCTAACCTACTAAAGTGTGCAGTGTCCATGCCTTTAGAGATTCAGTAGGTGGTCACGAAGCCTAAAATGTTTCCTTTGGGGCAATTCATCCCTTTCTCCAGCACTTATGGAATACATTTTCCAGCAATACTTGCCTGATGTAATCTCTCCTCTCATTTAAATGACAACTTAAGTCTTTAAGAAGAAAGTTTAATACACTACTGTCTTATAGTCCTATTTGTATTATTGATTTTAACAGTGTTCTACTTTGGATGCTGTTGCTGGGTGTCTTTCAGGTGTGAAGCCGGGATAAATGTGTTTCTAAATAGAAAATAAACTAAGGATCCTTGGATCAATGTTTGTACGTTGCTAGCAAGGGAGAATTAAGCATAGATGTTCCTAGGATCAGAATAGGTCTTGCTAGGCAGGCTGAACAGCCATCAACTTGAAGCATCATTTAGAAAATAAGGTAAACATAGAGGGATCAGTCTGAAGGATACTGCAGGTAACAGAGAAACATTAAAAGTACCAGGAAAGTGGGCATGTCTAAGCAATCTCAGACTATTATAGGCATTCTGGTCTGGAATTTATATATTTAGATCAAGTTCTACATGTATCAGACTACAGCTCCCAGAATTCTAGATGACCCACCGTTCAGCCTAACACATCTGGAGAACCCTCCCCTGTAACAAGGTGGAGTATGCGGAAGTATTTTCTCAATCTAGAATTGCATCTTGTGATGCTTTGCACCAGTTTTTGAACTTCGGATACTCTCTTTGACTATCCCCTTATACTACTATATCCATGTCACAAGTGCTTCCAGATTGAAAGGATTAGCCAGCAAGCATTGTCCAGGCCCAGCTAAAGGGGGTCCTTTCATGTCTCTGTTATTTTTCTACCGAAATGGTACCTATTTATCTACTTGCATTTGCATGCTTCCAAACTGCTAAGTGAGCAACAACTGGAACAAATTGACAGGAGCACAGTCCATCATGCACAGATTTTGAACTGCCAAGCCATTGACCATTCAATGTTTTGTTACAGTGTTCTAGCCACATGATCCACCCTCATTATCCCCCAATTAAAAATACAATACTTCCCCTTGTGCTTAAGCTGTCTTTTATGTCTTCTACTTTGTTCTTACTCTTTTGTTATCTACCAACACCTTCCCATCTCAGTGTGTTGGAGTTTACAATCAGCTGTTCATGTTACACACCAATTCTTCCCTCTTCAAAATACAACTATGTACTGCCAAGTTACATTTTGAGTTGAAACTAGTAGTAAGTATTTATTTATTTATTTATTTATTTATTTATTATTTAGATTTATATACCGCCCCCTCTCCCAAAGGGACTCGGGGCGTGAACAGCCAGAATAAAAACACATATAAACACATACAATGTTTAAAAATTAAAAGAATTAAATATGTTGGCATTTACAAAGATTAAAACACGGGGATTAAGAAAGATTAAAACCAAATTAAAAATTTAAAAACCCCTAGGCCAGACCGGCTTGCTGAAATAAATAAGTTTTCAATGCACGACAGAAGGTCATGAGATCAGGGATGGTCCTCATCTCCAGGGATAATTCGTTCCAGAGAGGGGGTGCCCCCAATGAGAAGGTCCACATCCTCGGGGTCGCCAGCCGTCCAGCCAGCGGCACCCCGAGGAGGCCAACTCTATGGGAGCGTATCGGTCAGCGGGAGGCCAATAATGGCAGGAAGCGGTCTCGCAGATATCCTGGTCCCGAGCCATGGAGCGCTTTAAAGATGGTAACTAAGACCTTGAAGCACACCCGGAGGGCCACCAGGAGCCAATGCAGCTTGCGCAGAAGTGGCGTAACATGGGAGCCCCGAGGAGCCCCCAACACCACCCGCGCGGCCGCATTCTGCACCAGCTGGAGCCTCTGGATGCTCTTCAAAGGCAGCACCATGTAGAGAGTGTTGGCATAGTCTAGGCGGGAGGTCACCAGGGTGGAGGTGACCGTACGAAGCGCACCCCGATCCAGAAAGGGCCGCAACTGGTAGATCCTTCAGACCTGGACAAAAGCCCCCCTGGCGATGGCTGCCACATGGTCTTCCAATGACAGCCGCATATCCAGGGGGACACCCAGATTGTGGGCCCTCTCTGTGGGGGCAAGAGTTTCCCCTCCCACAGCCAGCGATGGAACCAGCTGGCTGTACCGGGGCGCCGGGAAGCACAGCCACTCAGTCTTAGATGGGTTGAGCTGAAGCCTGTTCCGCCCCATCCAACACTGCACGGCCTCCAGGCACCGGGTCATCACTTCAACGGCTTCATCGGGGTGGCCCGGGGTAGAGATGTACAGCTGAGTATCATCAGCGTACTGAAGGAACTCTACCCCAAAGCCACGGATGATCTCACCGAGCGGCTTCATATAAATGTTGAACAGAAGGGGCGAGAGCACCGACCCCTGAGGCACCCCGCAAACCAGGGGCCTCGGGGCCGACCTCTGCCCCCCTGCCAACACAAATTGCGAACGGTCAGAGAGGAAGGAGGAAAACCACCGCATAACAGTGCCTCCTACCCCCAACCCCCCCCAGCCGCCGCAATAAGATACTGTGGTCGACAGTATCGAAAGCCGCTGAGAGATCTAATAGGACCGGGACAGAGGAATAACCTCTGTCACGGGTCCTCCAGAGATCATCCACCAATTTGACCAATGCCGTTTCCGTGCTGTGTCCGAGCCTGAAGCCCGATTGGCGTGGATCCAAATAGACAGCTTCATCGCCTCCTGCAAGGTTGCAAAAATCCAATTGATCAGGGCTCTGGTCAGTAAATAACTAGAATGAAGTGGTATTTTTGCAATCAAGCCTTTAGAAACTCAAACACCTTTAGAATTTCACAAAGGTATAGGTAGTGTTCAACTTATGACCACAATTGAATCCAAATTTTCTGAGACATTTGTTAAGTGAGCTTTGATTCATTTTATGACTTTTCTTTCCACAGTTGTTAAGTGTTGTTAAGTAACATAGTCATTAAGTGAATCTGGCTTCCCCATTGACTTTGCTGGTCAGAAAGTCGCAAACAGGATCGCATGACCCCTGGACCCCTGCAACCATCATAAATAGGAGCCAGTTGCCGAATTTTGCTCACATGACCGTGGGGATGCTGCAATAATCAAAAGTGTGAAACATGATCACAAGTCACTTTTTCAGTGCCATTGTAACTTCAAACAGTCACTAAGTGAACTGTTGTAAGCCGAGGACTACTTGTACTGATATATATAAGGTAAGGTTCCCCTCGCATATGCGTGATAGTAATTTCCGGTTCTTCTGACTCATCTCCGTTACAAAGCCAAAGAGCCTGCGCTGTCTGAAGACGTCTCCGTGGTCATGTGGCCGGCATGACTAAATGCCAAAGGCGCACGGAACGCTGTTACCTTCCCACCAAAATGGTCCCTATTTTTCTCTTTGCATTTTTACATGCTTTCGAACTGCTAGTTTGGCAGAAGCTGGGACAAGTAACAGGAGCTCACTCCACTACGCGGTGCTAGGGATTCAAACCGCTGAACTGCTGAACTTTCTAATCGACAAGCTCAGCATCTTAGCCACTGAGCCACCGTGTCCCTTTTACTGATATATATGCACGCACCTCTAAGGAAAAGCAAACAAAGGGAATTCTGAGTGCTCTTTCAAAAATATTTGAAACTGCTACATCAAAAAGTAGAGTTGTTTACACCATTTAAAAGGCCCACCCCACAGTGCTTCTTAGCATTGGCTTTTGCAGTATAAAAATATTATTTCAAGAGACAAGGATGTAAACCTGATTCAAAACAGGATTTCAACCATATCCTGAGAGTGAGGCATCTCTGAGAGAGCCCTCCCATTTTACAGGCCACTCCAGAGGCCTGCTGATTTTAGTTTGCATTGCTTGTTCAAGGGGTCACAATATCAGGAAGCAGGAGATGCCTCATCAAAGGGTAGAGGCTGGCCTTCACCACTCATCAACAGGACAGTCGCTGATTTAAAAAAAAAAAAAAATCCAGAGGAAATGCATCTCCAGTAACCCATTGTTAAGAACTTCCTTTTGTCTTCGAGCTAACTGCAAGATGTCTTAGGGCCCCCTTTTTAACTCTCTTTTTCCAATAGGTAATTTTTCCCTAATTAGGACTCTGATTGCAAGAAAGAATGTGTACCCAGCATCACAAAAGGCATCTTATCTCTTTCCTTTCACCTCCTCCCAGCCATTTTCCGATTTCCCAGATACGTACTCAACCTTCAGATCTCAAGCAGAAGAAACAGGCTGGCTGATGGTGTCAGATTTTAACTCTTGATATACAGATTAGGTGCCATGGCCACTTCTGTTATTACAAATATGTGTCTCTGTTTAAAAGAGTAATCATACTATAATTGCATGCTTAAAGGTATAAATCTGGAAGGGGAAACATGTGCTCCTCCAGATCTTGCTGAAAAACCCACCAAAGCCCCAGTTATATCCTAGTTAATGGTGACAGATACTGGGAGTTTATAGCTCATAAACATATTCCCCAACCCTAATTACTTCATTTAGGCATGCAAAAGCTTGCAGCAGAGTGTAACAATCTTTAGCCATCTCTACTTATATATCTATATACTAGTAAAACTCTGATCGTCATGACCTTTAACTCCCTGGCACAGTGCATTAGAGGGTAACAATGTTTGAACCAAGGCACCTCTATTGGGCTAACTTACAGAATGTGACCAAAATTTGGGAGCCATGACTACCAAGATTTGGGGAGGTCAAGGTTACTTCAATGCTACTGGCTGCTGCTGCATTGCTAGGCAGCTGTTGCAGTCATATGATCTTTATTTTCAATGTTCTGTGACAGTTTCACAATCTCTCGGTCAGTCCCCACTACTTACCTGCCTTCTAAAGAGGGAATGGGAGGGGAGGGAATGTTTTCAATGCTCCTTGACAGATTCCCACAAGGAATCTCAATGGGGAAGCCAGCAGGAAGTCAGAAGTCATTCGTGCTCCCATTGCTTTTTTACCAAAGGGGCACAGGTTGTCTAGTATTTACATAATATTCTATTTTATGGTATTCTGATCCTGTATAAGTGAGTAAAAATGTAAACAACAAATTTTAACTCTATAAAGAATACACTTATTATTTGCTTGATTTTTCTGTATCAATTATAACTTTTTCATTCAATTATATACCCATTTCTGTGTAATACATTTGTGTTTAATCAGATGAAAGTCTTCAATATTAACAACGATTCATGTAAAGATGGGTGGATTAATGGATGGATGGATGGGCAGATAGACCAATTTAGTTGGCTTTTTACCTTGTTTCAAATATAATGAACAGTTTCACATGATCAGTATTTGGAACTGAAGGCACTAATAATTCCAGGGCTATTGGCTAGATTAGGAAATAGAAAAGTATCCTGGAAGAAGATCATGGTGAATGACTTTCCTATTGTTGCCTCAGAATAATGTAGATGTGTCCATAAAATCAACAAAAGTCAAGCACATCCTTACATTGTTTTAGGTTATTCCAAATTGCAATGTTATTTAACATATTTCTTTAGTTTCTACTGAACTTGATTTTATGTTGTCTAAATTTCAAAAAGTTCTTTCTGGTGGAGATGTGATCAAAACTGAATGTTGTATTATCCTATTTGATTTGCTTCAACCACAAAGCTATTGCACCATGGTGAAACAAATGGTTATCTTAAGTATAGACTGGGTGAAACCGGGCTCAATAGCAGTAACTGTGAGAGGGATCTTGGAGTCTTAGTGGGTAAATATGAGCCAGCAGTGTGCAGCAGCAGCCAAAAAAGCTATTGCAACCCTAGGTTGCAATAACAGAGGGATATAATCAAGATCAAGTGAGGTACTACAGTGTATAAAGCCTTAGTAAGACCACACCTAGAGTACTGCATCCAGTTTTGGTCACCACATTATAAAAAAGATGTTGAGACTCTAGAAAAAGTACAGAGAAGAGAACCAGGATGATTAAGGAACTGGAGACTAATACATATGAAGAACTGTTACAGGAACTGGGCATGGCTAGTCTAGTGAAGAAAAGGACCAGGGGAGACATGATAGCAGTGTTCCAATATTTGAGGGGCTGCCATAGAGAGGAAGGGGTCAAGCTATTTTCTAAAGCACCTGAAGGCCAGATGAGGAACGATGGATAGAAACTGAACAAGGAGAGATTTAACCTGGAAATAAGGAGAAACTTTCTGACAGTGAGAACAATCAACCAATGGAACAGCTTGCCCTCAGAAGTTGTGGGAGTATCATCACTTGAGACCTTCAAGAAGAGATTGGACTGCCATTTGTCAGAAATGGTGTAGGGTCTCCCGCTTGGGCAGGGGGTTAGACTAGATGACCTACAAGGTCCCTTCCAACTCTGATTATTTGTTATCTGTAATTGTTCTATAATTTCTGTTTATGGTTTCTTTCCAACTACTTTAAAGAGACTGTCCAACCTTTAAATAATAATATTTTTTTAAAAAAATCTTCCAAAAGGTTCAGTAAACATTTTTGTCACTCAGTCACAGGTCAGCTGTAGCACAGTCTACTGTTTCCCTCTGGTTTTTGTGAATCTGACGTGCAGAAATGTACTGTCTATTTGAAAACAACTGCCTGATAAATTGAATGACCAGAAACTCTAAATAATATGTCAGAGCAAAAGCATTTGGAGAGGTGTTTACCATCAGCTACTGTTAAATGAACAAAACAATAGAGAAGAAAGAATAAAAATAATGATGTTTGATGTCCGTGCAAGATTAGGCACTTCCAAGGACATCCTTAAATTATTATTTATTTTTAAATAACAAAATAGGAAAGTCTCCTTTTCCCTTAGGACCAGAGCTCCAGAATCTAGGCTTTCATCTAGAAGCTGAGAAAAAAATTATCTTCATAAAAAGAGAAATGATCCACAAACTATATTTTGGAGAGCCAAATTGGTTATTGCAAGAGTTTGATATTTCTTCCAACAGTTTCCAATACAAGCAAACTGTTTGGATCCTTTCTCCACAACTCACATTTTGCAGCACCAGCTTTGTAGTCTGCAGCACATCACCAAATTGCTTATTAATCATATGCAATGTTACATCCCACATGCGTGTCCTAAACAGTGTTTCTCAACATGCTGGCTGAAGGGGTTCTGGGAGTTGAGATCCACACATTTTAAAGTTGCTGAGGTTGAAAAATGCTGTACTACAGCATTATAGAAAGTAGCACTGTGTTTCTGGGTTATTGTATATGCACAGAATTACCCACTGTGTGTTTTCAAATGCACAGTTATCTGTTAGATTTAGCTTTTACCTTTTGTTCCAAAGGTAGGCATATCTAGTATTCTTGCCACCGACCTACCCACCATTGTCTCCTAACAACAACAATCCTGTGGGGTTAAACAAGAGCAATTGTTCAAAATTACCCACTGAGCCTCTGGATATGTTGATAATTTTGAATCTGTATCTCTTAGGTCCTTGGTCAATAAATATGTACTACAAACACTCATTTTTTAATAGCAACCCACAACCCTATTGCAAATCAGGAGGAAAAGTAAAAGTCCAGGCTTCATATGACAATTATTCTATGCTAAAAAGAAATGCTGTTAATGGAGAGCCAGTATATATGGTTCATGTCCTTTCTCCAACTTAATGCTCCTAACAACCAATGAAGTGAATTAGGCTGAAGGTTGGTAATTGAGTGTAAAGTTTCAAATATGGGCAGAGGAAGGTTTCTATCAGATATTATCAATATTCATTATATCCAGGAGCATCCACTAGAGAAGTCAAAAAAGTTAAGATGTTGGCCATAACCAAGTAATTGAAGCCCTGTCCTTTTTAATATGCCTCCTGTTTGTGGCCACCATTTGACTTTTTTCAAGTCCCCCTGGATATCTCTGAAACATGTTCAAGGAAATGTTGCCATTAGCATTGTTTTTTTTTTAAAAAAGCCAAACCTTTCCCTACAGAAAAAGGACCTAATTTGTTACTTTTTCAGTGTTGCCTAGTCCTACAGACTGCAATAATGGAGAACAAAACAGGACAAACCTAAAGCTATTCAGCTTAATATCCATGCATATAAATCAACTCTTATTTTCTAAAAAATATTCTGTTTTACCTTTCAACCCAGTCTTGTGCTACTGGTACCATGAATGGTGTCTCTATAATACTGAGTTACCTATTACTAAAGCAACATTTTCAATACAGTGTTAATCTTAAAGGGAACCACAAAATCTACTGTCTTACTACTGGTAACACTGCCACCTACCTGACGGGAAGAATAACAACAAAAGAATGTCATTTAAAGTTTCTCCATATTGAATCCTATCTCCACAAAGAACTGTTTCAAATATCCGTACATATGTCAACAACATATAACTCAGGGACTCAAAAATGAGCATGGTTCATGGTTGTAGATGATGTTTTATTTATACCAGAAGAAAATTACTTCGACTCAAGAAAACAGGTTCTTCCAGCCTACTGGATTTTTAAAAAGCATTTCCTTGTTTCAATTTGTCAGAATATTCAAGACAAGAGAACATTCATATGCCTATAAATCAATGATGGATGATCTTTTGCTCATAAATGATATCCAGACACAGGAAGCTCATTGCCTCATGCTGCCAAAATTTGGCTGCCCAGTTAATAGACCATTTCACAGCCAGCATTTTTTCTTGATGGTTTTAGTTGAATGTAATATCTCTGGTGGGACATTTTCCAGATTTTGATGATTGATTGATTGATTGATTGATTGATTGATTGATTTGAGATTTAAAATTTGTCCAGCCTAATGTTTGCACCATCCCTCACAGTGGTGCTCATAGGTGTTTATTTAGCACAAACCTTAAATTAGATTGACAGATAGACAAAAAGAGTTTAATCTTCCCAATATGATGTCTATGGAGATTTTCAAGCACCCAGTTCATGGTTCTCTCAAAGGTGCTTTTCCAAAAGACAACGAGTTCTTGTTTTTTTCTTTGAAAACATTTTGCTTCTCCTCCAAGAAGCTTCTTCAGGTTCATTGAAGAATGAAGAAGCTGAAGAAGTTTCTTAGATGAGAAGTGAAATGCTTTCAAAGGAAAAAACAAGAAACTCTAGTTGCCTTTTGGAAAAGCACTTTCGGGATTCCCAATATGATGGCAATGTGGCAAACTCAACTTCTTTTGCTCTTTCCAACCCTATAATCCAACTTTAATTCCAAAATTGCTCTAATCATGGATTCTGTTCTAGGAAGGAAGAAACAGGGAAGATAACCTTTATGTGCCTTAATTCTTACTCTTTGAGGATACTGACAGGTGAATACATCATTCCCACCAACAGGCTATATCTATCTATAAAAGCATTTCCCTTCAAGTAGAAATCAAATTATTTTCAGGCTGACAGCAACATTGCACCTATCAGTAATATACCAGCGGCTGCTCCTCAACATCTAGTTGGGGACCCAGTCAAAGAAATGGTCAAAGACCAAAGGAAAAACTAAACTTGCTTTAATTTAATGAGCA
This sequence comes from Bungarus multicinctus, assembly GCA_023653725.1. Lineage (NCBI taxonomy): Eukaryota > Metazoa > Chordata > Lepidosauria > Squamata > Elapidae > Bungarus > Bungarus multicinctus. Next base: position 20,224,345 of record CM042844.1, on the reverse strand, counting down.
TGTAAAGTAAATTACACTTAAACTGCCGGTTCCCTTTGCAATGAATAATTTCTAAGTGCTACATCAGTCACAATTTGGTTGTAACCTTTGGAAGACTCTGTCTTTTCAGGGCCTTTGAGACTTCAAGTTTGGGTCATGGAAATTCAAGTTATGTCTGCCAGTCACATGGAGGGGGCTGGAGGAGAAAACCCTGTGGGAAATTGAGTGGGGAGCTCATTAGATTTAAGAAACAGGTTCCTGGTTCTGTAGATTTGGGCTATAATTTGCTGGGGAAGAGGAAGAGAAGAGCTTGACATGCTTTCCCTCCACCCCTTTTCCTCTTTCAAAATTAAAAATAAAGATTGTCTCTTCTGAGATAACAATAGCAAGTTCTCATGAGAACAAGGATCACACCTGTTCTGCAAATACACCAATAAACTTTTTTTTTTAATCTGGCCAAGTTAATGCATGTCAAAAGAAAAAAGAAAAGAAAAGCTAAACTTATTCTTTGAAACTGTCTCCCACTTCTTTTTCCCAAACAAGCTCAGGGATGCCGAAGGAGGCAATCTTCCTTCCTTCTTTTGTGCTTCATTGGTATGCAACTTTAAAAGCTTTCAACAGCTTCATTTCCATTGTAGTTCCCAAAAGCCGTTGCCATTCTGGTCTGACTAAGGGATTATTTTTCTGCTTCCTATTCCTCTGGCTATTGCAAGGTCTTGGCCATTTTCAAACAGCTTTTCAAAAGATTCTTGAGTTATTGAAATAGGCTGCAGAGAGCTAAAGCCAAAGAAATGAGGCTCATTCCACCCCACCCCCTTTGCCAAACATTCAATCATCGCTAATTCATTTTGTTCTCACCGCAGCAGGTTAATTATGATGTCTGTTTCAAGTTTATTTATCTTTGCTCTGTGCATGTTTATTGATCAAGTGAGGGGAGGCAGCTTTCTGGAGGAATTGGTCTGCTGCAATAAGATGCTCTCAAGTGATTGAAATGAGGAATGGTATTTAAAGAGATAGGCCTACAGCACAGGAAACAATAAAAGTGCAGCAGAAAAACACACAGAAGGTATTGATGCTATAAAGTCTGTATTGAGTTCTCTTTTTGCAAGAAATGCATCTGCTGATATTAGTAAAGCTACATCATAAATTTACTGGGAGCTTCAGGTCATGCAGCCAAATAAGGTAGCTTCTCTGGGATACTGCAGAAATTCAATATTATCTATTGTACCAGGATTTCCATGCCTCAGTCCAAAGATCCTAGCTTAGATGCACCCTTAGATGCAACTCTATCACATAAGAACTGTCTTGCTTAGCTATTTTGGCCTCAATTCTGGTCATAAGTCAAGGACCACCCGTACAGAAATAATTTGTTTTACATGGGGAACATTTTTAAAGAATACTACCTCCACTAGGAGCTGAAATCATCCCATCCTCCTACTACCCTGGGGCTCCCCTGCCTTATTTGGCTATGTGCATATTGTATTTTGGGGCATGTTAAATACCAATGGCACTTAGACTTATATACCACTTTACAGTGCTTTACAGCCCTCTCTAAGCAGTTTATAGAGTTAGCATGTTGCCCTCAACAATTTGGGTCCTCATTTTACCCACCTTAGAAGGATGAAGGGGTGAGTGAACCTTGAACCTGGTGAGATTTGAACTGTCAAATTGCAGGCATGGCAGGCAGCAAAAGTAGCCTGCAGTACTGCACACTAACCACTGTGCCACTATGGCTTATTAAAATGTAGGATTTCACAGTTCTGAATCCAAATATTCCTTTTGCAGTCTGGAAATGTAGATCTTCTGAATCAGAAGTTTCTTTCCATTTCTTGGCTTCTTTCAGGCTTTACCATGAAAGTAGGAAGATGGAGACTATGAATGCATCCTCCCCACAGATTCACATTCTCTCTGAAGGACTTCAAGGAATAACCAGCAGCTGCAGTGGGACTTCATCAAATGGCAAGTGTTACTGGGCCCAGGCTTTGTAGTCAATGGTATGGATGAACCCATACCTAGTGTTCAGCTATAGCCTAGCTTTGGAGGACAGGCCTGGACACTTCTTTCTTGGCTGAAAAGACTGAATGCTACCATGCGACAAAGTTAAACTGGGAAGAGTGTTGTCCATAAATTAGAAGGTGTTGGCCATAAATAGATTGAGGACCTGGAATTTATACATGTTAGATATGAGACTGCATAGTTACAGCCCTTTAGCTTTTTCACAGGTAGGTAATAAGTCCAGTTTTTTCATTATACTAAGGATGGAAATTTGTATACTTTTGACTCTTGGCAATTGCCTTTACAAGTCCCTGAAATTTAATTGACACTTCTTTTCAGATGTAATTTTTTCATTGCCTTCTTTCTAGGGCTGAAAAAGTTTGGCAGGCCCAAGTTCAGCCAGCTGACTTTGTGCCTAAGGCAAGACTAGAACTCCTGGTTACCTAGTCAGATGCCTCAATCACTGGTTCACTTCATCATCATTAGCTTTGGAATATGGAGAGTGCAGGTAATAGCTGCGACACTCCTTTCCATAGCTCTCCTTGGGTCTTTTGTGTTAGTTTAAAAAAGAAATAGAAGATTCACTCAGCCTTGAATCTTCCTTTCTTTCTCCCAGTTATACACCAAACACCCAGGGAGAAAGTGGGCAAAAGCCAGAAAGATCAGTGAGCCGAAGGCAGACCATGGCTTGATGGAGGATAGCGATTTTCATCCATTGTCCTGCCATTTCTTGTAAAAAGACAAATTGCAGGTGATGAGAAAACCAATTTCTTACATTCTTTCTGGTTTTTTATTAATTGATTGGAAGAGGATATTGCTGCAAAAAATGTTTTCAACCCAGTATGGAATTCTGGTTGATTCACTGATAATGTACATTTCTATCTCTTCCTTCCTTTATATTGGGGTGGGACCTCACAGCTTAGAAATGCATACTGTATATAGCAATAGCATATAGACTTATATAGCACCTCATAGCACTTTACAGCACTCTCTAAGCCAGTGATAGCGAACCTTTTTGGTGTGGTGTGCTGAAAGTGTGCACGCGTGCCGGTACCCACAATGCAATGCGCCATGCCCCCCACTGCACATGCATGCACAACACTGCCTCTGCCCCCTTACCTGCACTGCACATGCGGGCACCTCCCAGCTGATTTTCAGCCTCCCTGAGGCTCGAGGGAAGCCTTTGCAGCCTCTGGAGGCCAAAAAACAGGCCTTCCGGAAATATCGGAAGTGCCCGTTTTCAGCCTCCGGAGGGTTGTTGGAGCCCGGGGAAAGGCCATTTTTGCCCTCATGGGGACTTGAAGGAAGCCTCTGCAGCCTTTGGAGGCTGAAAAATGGGCCCATTTTGTCACTTCTGGTATTTCTGGAAGGCCCATTTTTCAGCCTCCCAAGATTGCAGAGGCATCCCTCGAGCCTCAGGGAGGCTGAAAAAGGCCTTAAACTGGCTGAAAATCAGCTGGGAGGCATGTGCATGCACAGTGCAGGTAAGTTTGACTGGGGTTCACGTGTCCACACAAATGGTTCCGCGAGCCACCTGTGGCACACATACCATAGGTTTGCCATCATGGCTCTAAGCAGTTTACAGAGCCAGATATTGACCTCAACAATCTGGGCTCTCACTTTACTGACCTCGGAAGGGTGGAAGGCTGAGTCAACCTTCAGCCGATCAGATCGAACTCCTGGTAGTGAGCAGAGTCAGCCTGCAATACTATATTCTAACCACTGCACCACCATGGCTCATCTAAATCCTAATTTTTTTCTTTGTGTCTATCCTGGAAGAACACATCGCAATAAAAAATAATCTGAAGGAATAGAATATATTCCTAAGTATCAGTTCATTAGTTTTAGATTGTATTGCTTATGACTTAATTAAATTTTAATAAATTAAAAATAACGTTGCTGATAAAATTGGCAAAAATATGAATTAAACCAGGCAAAACTATGTGGTTTTGCAATTCTATAGACACCTTAATACTATAGATTTAAATCCACTAAACCTAGGAAGGCTTCTTTTGAATGTTCAGGATTGTGTTTTGTGTGCTGTTTAAGTTGCTTAAAGTAGTTCATGTATCCAACTGATCAACTAAATTCTATTTTTTTATTTATTTATTTATTTATTTATTTGTCAATTACTTACAAGATAATAGGTATAAATAAAACATAGTTATGAATACATGGATACATATAAGAAAAATAAAATATAAAAGAAATAATAGGACAGGGACGGTAGGCATGTTGGTGCGCTTATGCACGCCCCCTACAGACCTCTTAGGAAAGAGGTGAGGTCAATAGTAGACAGTCTAAGGTTAAAGTTTTTGGGGTTTGGGGAAGAAACCCCAGAGTCAGGTAGAGTATTCCAGACATTGACCACTCTGTTGTTGAAGTCGTATTTCTCTGGACATTATTTTCTCACCTAATTAATTGTAAACATTTTAAACTGTCTTCTATCTTAAAAGGCTCTAGCTATGCACAAAAAGTAATACCACCAAACTAATGCAATAGTGAATGCATGAAATATAATGAATATAAAAATTAATGTTATATTAATCATTGCACATCATAACATCTTGTGTGAATATTCCTGCTAATTGAAATCCAAAGGCCTCTATATTTTTCTAAAAGACCTCTGTAGTCCCTTGGAGTCTTGGTGGGATAAGAATTAAAGAAGTGTTTCTTTTTTTAAGGAAATTTATAGCTCAAAATTACTAATACAAAGTTTAATATTCACTCCACGGCAATTTTAAGAGTCCCTGACCCACTGTTGTATTTAAAAGCATTTTCACTCCAATGAGTCTTATTGACCGAAACCACTTAATTATTACTGATACATCACATTATGAACTTTGACTTCAGCCCATGCATTTGATTCCACTTTCACAGATGACCTCTAATGGACATTGCATTTGAAGCATTTTGGTCCTGTAATATGACAGTTGTCTAGGTCATCAAAATTAAAATGTTAGGACACTAATCTACTCTGTTAATCTGCCCTTTGTTTTAATACTTTCTCTCGATTGGTTTAGATAACTGGGCAAACGGCCAGCTTCCTGTCTAGTTTGGGACTGAAAACTTCTTTCCTTGGCAATAAATTACAAATGAAGGTCCTGAATAGCTCCTGGTTAACGTAATTGGTGTCTCGGACAGCTCAATATACCTCCCTTTGATGTATAGACAAGGAGAGGAATTTAAGAATTCAATTTCAGACACAAGGAGGCCATTCTCCAACTTGGAGAGCCCATCTCTAAAGGAAGCTTAATTAGGGAAAGTAGAAAACAACTTCAGATTCACCAAGGTTGCACTCTGACAAATGCATTGCTTTTCATGAATGAAGCTCAAGTCCTGAGCATGCTGTTGTCTTCATTTCCTGCAATCAATATCTTTTTTTTTTCCACAGCAAGAAGTAATTCAGCTTTCTGAATAGAAACACCGCTATCTTGAAATTTAAAAATGCACATCTGCAGGCTACATGAACACAATATCCCAAGTAAATAATAAGCTTGCAGAAAGTTAAGGTTTGCGTATTTCAAAAGTAGATCCCCAGCATTCTTTACAATCATTCCTAGTTTATCTTATAAACTTTTTTTCAGTCTAGTATTTTATTTTGCTTGTGGCTTCCTATATCTAGGATTGAATCAATGCAATAATCCATGGTGTATCTAAACTGTGTGTGTTAATTAATTACATATTGTGCTGACATGTTTGGGTGTATAATAACATGAGTTAAAGTTATGTTGGGAGGGAGGGAGGGAGGGAGACAAAGAGAGAGGGGATGAGTCAGTCTTCTCATCTTGACTTTCTTCAAAAACTAAAATGCAGCCAAAAAGTTCTAAATACAGAAATATCTAAATACAGGAATGCATTCTAAATAACAAAACTGAAAGGAGTTCACCAATTTTTCACACATACATTCTGTTCTTTATTACAAGCTTTTTTTCCATTTCAATGGTAAGTTTAGGGTTTGAAGAGTAATTTTGTTGCCCACTGTATTAATAGGAGATAATGTATCCATAAAAAAGGGAGGTACTTTGATTTGTTTTTAAATTGAGGTACTCCTATCAACATATGGACAGAAGACACAATTCTGTACCAATGTTACAAATTTTGAAAGTGGATTGATCAATTTGCATCTGGAACTCAAGACCTCAGTTTTTACAAAGAGGTTTTACAGTTTTAGACGTCTTTGAGGGCATATGTAGAATTTGTTCCAAGTTGATTGGAATGGACTGTGATCATTCATTGTCGTGATCATATGATATTGACATTTTACTACTTAATTAAGTCGGTCAACCATATGTCTAGCAGTCAATTGCCTAAATATTTAAATCCACCCATTTCTGTGTCATTATTAGATCATTTGCATTGTATCCTCTATTTAATATCAATAGTCAAATGAGCTGTCATCATCTTAAAAGACTCCACTGATTTAGTATGCTGGATCAAACCAATAATCAAGTTAGTATGGTATCCTTTTTCTGTCATATAAACTTTTTTGATGATCACAAATAGGATATAAAATAATTCTCTCTTTTCACTGAATTCCAATGTTTGATGTTCAGTAGGATACACTGCTTTTAAAAAGAATTTCAACAAAGCCATATATAATCCTGTAGATTATTTCATGATAGACGATATAGAGAAATTCAGTATTTCTCAACCTTGACAAGTTTAAGATGAGTGGACTTCAACTTCCAGAATTGAATTCTGGGAATTAAAATCCACCCATATTAAAGTTGCTAACATTGAGAAACACTGCTGTAATTCCTTGTCAGTCCTGAGCTATTTTGAGTAGGCAGAATCCTGAGATAGTTAGGGATGCTCAATTTCCCCTTTAAAGGAATGGGCTATACATATCCTAGGTATATTTCAAAGCTGCTATTCTATTTATACTTACAATGTCATCTAAATTCAAAGATGTGTTGGCTGGAAGGAGTAAAAATCAGGCACAAGCTATTTCTGCCAAAAGAAAGCACTTTTGCTGGCAGGATTCCTTTTCTGTAGGCAGAAAGCATTTTTTGGTACACTTCCAGGAGAAAAATTACTTCCAGATCTTCTAAACGAATTGCCCTACTGGCCAACATACTCCAGCAGAGAAGCCAGAAAAGGGGCAAAGAAATTAGGAACAAGCTTGAGTTGAATCACATCACACCTAACCTAGATCCAATCCAGGAATACGTTACAGTGTCAATAGAGTTAAGAAGGGGTTGACGCCCAAACTATTTTTTAAAATATTGCATTTATTGAGAACTTCATGTTCTAATTCTCCAAGTTGAGCCAGGTCTACCTGAAAAATATTGGCTTAGAAAGAGCACAAATAATTTTAGGCTTTTGATTTGATAGTCTCTTTAGAAGATAGTGTGTATTGTTTAGATCATTCAAAATGTAGTAAGTTAATTTGGCTGTATTTGGGAGGTGCTCTTTCTGGGTAGACCCCTTGATTCCTGTCCCAAAATCCTGTCTTTTTTTGCAAGTTATTTATGGGGTTTTTTTCTTCAACATATATAAGGCCTTAATGAACAGTACATTGTCTGTGTCAATTTGCTCTATACAAAATACTAATAATAATATTATTATTTAGATATACATAATAATAAACTTTCATCTTCTAAGATTTACATATACATTGTAGTTATAATGTATTATATTTTGTAGCAGTATACATAGTAACCTTTTCCTAATTTCTACTTTCCACCTCTTATTTCTAACCTCTAATACAACAATTCCCATATTAAAAAATATTATGTATCTAAAAAGTCCTGTCTTATTGTCATTATTAAATATAGCATCAAGCACTCTAATGGCTCTGCACACTTAAAAGATAGAAAACAGACCCACCAAATTCACTAAGTTGGATGGCACCAAATATTCCTTTGGGCATAAAAACATGCCTAAGCTTTTTTAAGATTGTGCCCATTAGTTCCACTGCTCTTGGAAAAGATGAGGAGAGCAAAAACATCTCTGTTTTCCTGCAGTTGTTTGTGGCGAAACGTGGCTGTCTTCAAACTGCTGATGCCAGCGAGTGTTTATCCCACCTTTTAAAAGGTCTGATCAATTAACCCTTTTACGTTTATCTTCCCAAGAGTTATGGCAGTTTGAAAAAAAAGGAAGAGAAAATAAAAGCACGCCCTTTTAAACCATGCTAATGTATTCTTCTGAAGCAATTCATTTAGCAGCTCAAAGAGACTGTTGAGGCTATGAATGCAAGCCAGATTCTGTGAGGAAGACCCTGAGCTGAAGCCAACTGGGCAGCTACAGATCCCAGATAAAATGATTTTGCCCCTCACATAATGATACAAATGGCAATCTCTAATCGCCAGCTCTCATGTTTCAAATATATGATATCTTTTTGTTGTTATTCCTGTTGTTTATTGTGTTTATGTATTGGTTTTATTCTGTTTTAGCATCTTAAGTAGCCTGTAAAAATTTGTACTATTGATTAATTCTGTTTATTGATTACATTTATATGCTGTCCACCTCATCGATAAGGCAGCTTACAAACAGTAAAAAGATAAATATAAACACATGTAAAATTGTTAGAAAGCAGGATAAAAACTGAAGCCAAGGAGATGGATGGCAGGGGGTTGAAATCTTTTTCTTACTTCATCAACCAATTCCAGCGGAGAGTCCCCTCCCCTCTAAAAATAGAATGGGCCTATATAGTTGGCCCCCCACAACAGCTAAGGAAAGAACCATATACAACAAGAAACCAAACATTCCAGAACACTAAGCATGCAATTTCCCACCCATAATCATTAAGTCAGACCATGTCTTTCCTCGTGGTCATCCCACTATAGGTGTACTTTTTCCAGCTTCCACACCACCTGGCAATGATAGGGGAATATCCCAAAAGTTGATGGCAGATATGAAGTCCCATCATATGTACATCTTTAATCAGAATTAGTTGTTCAGCAGAATGAGATGGCTGACTCAGGAGACAAAAACTGAGATAAAGGGCAGTAATAAAAACGTCTGGTCTTATGGTCTTCTACTCCATGTCTCCTAAACTAGCTTGCTCATCTGTGGGATAGAAGTGGATCTCCTGTAATACTCAGTTGCAGTAGAGAAAACTGTAGTTGGATGTAACCCGGATCAAACCCAGTTCCTCTCTTTGCCTAATCCTAGCAGATCATAATTCATAGTCTCCCAGTTCCTAACCTGAGGAACTATCAAAAGTAAGAAGGAATCAGTGAAAATTAGGTGGGTGACCCAAATGCATTATGTTGGAAAAGTCTATCAGTGGGCACAATTATTCATTTAGTACACCTTCAATCTTTGTTGTAAAGTACACCATCCACATGAATTAAAACTACAAGTTTTAGACCCAAAGGTGCTTTTTCAAAAGGCAACTGGACTTTCTGGTTTTTCTTTGAAGACGTTTCATTCCTCATCCAAGAAGAAGCTCATATCTTTTTGGATGAGAAGTGAAACATCTTCAAAGAAAAACAAGAAAGTCCAGTTGCCTCTTTAAAAAGTACCTTTGGGACAAACATGATCTGGATGACTGAAAATCTCCATAGACAAGTTCTAGAATTCCCAGCCATTTTAATTCCAATATCCTTAGAAGCACCAATGTGGAGAAGATGATAGTAAAATCTAACACTTTAGGTTTTATCTTATGAGTAAAGAATGAAATAGAGATAGTACTGAAATACACAAAAAAGACTGGCTTTCATGGTCACTTGTATAATATGATGTAATGCAATAGAGGTCAATAAATTTGGCCACTAGTCAAGCAAAGTATATTGTTGACTTTATGGCCAGACTTAAGTACTTTACTGGAATGAATCAGTTAGCAAGACATCCTTTACTTTCAGCCAATGTTCTATATATTCTAGCACAAGAAATTACATAGCATCTCTGTATGCAATGCCAGACCATCACAGAAGCACAGCCAGTTGCAAAATAGATATATTAACTCATTTTTAAAAAAAAAACAATTGGAGACAGAAAGAATAGATATCAATGCAAAGGCCTGAACTTAACTTTCAACCAATGGTAATCCTTATTCTAGCCTTAACTTTGGGGTTTATTAGAACTTTTGATTACACCAATTATTGATTCTATGGCATCTTTGCCATCAAGAAGATTACAAAGGGAATATATATCATGATAATACTTTGCATTTCCTATTTATCTGCAGCCTGAGAGATTGTTGTGTTGGATTTCATTTGGAAGCAAAGAGTAGGCAAATGTACAAAGGAGAAAATATACTATTGGGTACATACCCCAAAGGGAGAGAAAGAATCACATTGACTATTGCAATAGCAATTAGATTTATATAATGCTTTACAGCCCTCTCTAAACAGTTTACAGAGTCAGTATATTGCCCCCAGCAATCTGGGTCCTCATTTTACCCATCTTGGAAGGATGGAAGGCTGAGTCAACCTTGAGCCTGGTGAGATTTGAACTGCCAAATTTCAGGCAGCCAGCAGCCAGCAGAAGTAGCCTGCAGTACTGCACTCTAACCACTGCGCCATCATGGCTCATGTATCTAAATAGTATTTTTAATATTAACTAGTATTTTCTTCCTTGTTTTTCTGTCCTCATACTAAGTTAGCTTTGAGATGGGTCAAATTTGTTAGGGTTTGCCATTATTTTCTTGAGCTGAGGAATTAACACAGACCAAAGACCTGAATAGACCAAAAAACCAGGAATAGTTTTCTTCAAGTGTGCAGTCACAATCTCTCAACCTAACTTTTGTCTTAAGGATATTAACATGGGTGGATGTTAAGTTGAGCAATAGGCAGGTCCTTGACTTACAACCACAGTTGGGACTGGAACTTCCATCACTAAGCAACAAGGTCATTAGGTGAGTCATCATATGAACACGCCTGATTTTTTTAAACTTTTTTTTTTGCCACAGTCATTCAATGAATCCTGCAGCTGTTAAATAAATCTGTCTCAGCCGGTCTTCTAGAAGCCTGAAGATTTAGCAGAATAAACAAGCCAACTCTCATAGTTCAGTGGTTTAAAGCTTGGTTTAATCACAAACAATGAACTTGCCATCTAGCAAGAATGGCAAGGAGCCAATCAAGGTTAGCACTGAGACCATCTGCCTCCCAGCGTCGTTTATAACTGTGGCCACGCCCCCTGCTGGATGCCTCCACCTCCTAAGCACGCCTCACTCTAATCATCCTACTTGCTTCATGTCAGGGAGGTAATCGTGGGTTGTTAATCCCTGTCTATCCTAATGCCGCCAACCATGGATCATCTGACTTCTCCCATTGAATTTGTTTGTTGGAAGCCAACCAGGAAAGTCACAAAATGGTGACCATGTAATCTCAGGATTCTGCAACCTTGTAAATATAGTACACACAAGTTGCCGAACACTCAAAACACAATCACATAACCATGAGCATGCTGCAATAGTCACGAGTGTGACGATCCGTTGTAAGTCACTTTTTTGTAACTTTGAACAATCACGAAATGAATGGTTGTAAGTCAAGGATCACCTGTAATTTCCCTAAGATGGGCCATATAATCATGGCCCTCTTTCGGCATCATCTGATAATTTCATCTGATGGGCTGGAGACCTCTGTAAAAATATCACCCAAATTTCACAAGATCTCATGCTAGAAGGATGAAAAAAAGCCTGAAATGTTAGCCAGATGGGGTGGTTTCCTGCAAGAATTTGCCAAGGTTAATGGCTTTGTGAGATTTTCCCTAGTAAACCCAAAGAATTAAGATTTTAGCTTTCTATGCATAACTTGGTCTGTTTGCACTGTGCACATAGACAAGCACAATAATTAATCGTCCAAGTCAATAAAGTGGCAAAGATCTCTACAAATCTAAGCTTATCCCTTCCTCCAGTGGATGATCTGGAAAAAGATTTACTCTCTTATGTAATATTAACAGAGGAAAAATTAATGGCCTTTTCTAATGATTGGTAACGTAAGCTTTTTTTGAACAAGTGTTATTAGCAAACGAGGAAAGGGAGAGATCATAAATTAATTTAGATTTATAAGAGGCAGCATTAGGAAAGCATGCAATTTGCAATTTAAATTTCAGCAAAAGCAACAAGAGGGGGCAGAAGTCAAATGGACTGTTTTTAGCACATCCACACTGACAACAGCACATGCACACCACCTGTTCAGCAGGCTGAAAATCACATTGTGTTGCTGGGTGCCAGTAGAGAAGGGGAGAATTTTGTTCACTTTGCATTTTAATGCTAGGTTAAAATAGACTGCATGTTCGACCCAACAAGAGCACTGCTCTTTAAAACTAGTGGTTCTCTGAATCTTGTAATCTACTTATTTGGTTAAAAAAAAAAAAGTAAGAACAGCTGTGCACAAAAAGTATATAAATTCAAGAAAATGAAATGGGGGGAAGAATTATGCTATTGAATATTGTTTGAGTGAGTGAATGAATGAATGAATATATTGGTCCAAATTGCACAGATTACAAAATTAACTTGTGCTATATGAAAACTGCACAGCCACTTTGAAATCTTTTAGAAATAAAATTTCAAAGGAGCAATTTGCTGATTCTTGTCATAAATTCTCCTAGCTAGGAGACATTTTCCAGCAAGTGGCACAAAAGCATCCCCTATGAATTTATTTTAATTTATTTTCTTAAATGTTTAAAACATCTAATATTCAAAGCTCTCTGGATCAGGGGTCGCCAACCTTTTGGATTTCAGGGACCAACAAACTCATAATTTTAGATCCCAGGGACCACTAACTGGTTCTGTGGGCATGGCCTAATTTGTGGGTGTGTGGCTTGCTGGTCATGTGGTGGGCATGGCTTGTATGTAAATATTATAAATATTTATATAAATATTGATTTTTTTATTAAAAAAGCACAACTTTTATTACCCAAAATCAGGCAAAACAGGCAGATTGAGTTGCTCACAGAATCACAGATTCATTCAGAGATCTATCTATCTGTCATTGGCTAGCTTGGTCTGTCACATAAAATTTGCTTGCAACCAAACCTTCAATCCTAAGGGAGGTTCGGCTGTGCTGAGCCGAAGATCTAAAGACTAACTACAAGGCAAGATATTCAACCATTTCCTGCTTCCTAGCTAATCTAAATCTCCCGGTACAGCAGAAAAGATGATGGTTGGAAAAAGGAAAAATAGCAATTTCAGCAGGCAAGTTTACCGGGTAAGGAGTGAGTGAGCGGGGAGGGTTCCTTCGGGCCATGTGGGCTGAGCAGCCTTGTGTTTCTGTGCAGCCTGGATTAATTGCTTTGTGGGGGTGATCTGGGGGTGAGATTTCTCTGCAGCCCACCAAAATTTTCTCACGGCCCACCAGTGGGCCGCAGCCCACCTGTTGGCGACTGCTGCTCTGCATGGTTTGCAAGAAGTTACTGCTATTTTGTGCCTTCAAGTCAATGTCAACTACTGGCTAGACTAATCTCTGCATTTTGAGAAGTGGTTTCTTCTTGCCTTTATCCTAGGGCTGAGAGAAAGAAGTTGGCCCAAGTCAAGGCAGCACTTTTTATTTTTTTTTATTTTATTTGTCAAACACTTACAAGATACGGTAATAGGTATAAGAATAAACATAGTTATGAATACATGAAATGGATACATATAAGAAAAATAAAAGAAACAATAGGACAGGGACAGTAGGCACGATGGTGCACTTATGCACGCCCCCTACAGACCTCTTAGGAAAGGGGTGAGGTCAATAGTAGACAGACTAAGGTTAAAATTTTGGGGGTTTGGGGAAGAAACTACAAAGTCAGGTAGAGTATTCCAGACATTGACCACTCTGTCACTGAAGTCATATTTCCTGCAATCATGTTTGGTGCACTTAACCTTGAGTTTGTATCTATTGCATGCTCTTGTATCGTTATGGTTGAAGCTGAAGTATTCATTGACAGGTAGGACACTGCAATGTACGATTTTATATACTATATTCAGGGGTGGGATTCAAATTTCTTAACAACTGGTTCTGTGGGTGTGGCCTAATTTGTGAGTGTGGCTTGGTGGTCATGTCACTGGCTGGGCGAGGCTTGTATGTAAATATTGTAAATATATATGAAAGACTGAATTTTTTATTTTTTTAAAAAAGAGCAAGTTTTACCCAAAATCAGGCAAAGCAGGCAGGCAGATTGAGCTGCTTACAGAATCACAGGTTTATTCCCAGATCTATGTTTCTGCAATCTGCTGCTTGAATCTGCACTGAAATCCTAAGGAAGGTTCAGCTCTGCTCTCAGGCCACTTCTCCCTTCCCCAATCCCCTGAATACCACCCCTGACTGGGCCTCAGGAAAGCCTCCTGGGTGGGGGGGGAGGGGAGGAACCAGCCACTGGTACGATTTGCCGGTTCTCTGAACTGTGCAAAATCGTAACAACCAGTTCTATAGAACTGGTCCGAACTGGTAGAATCCCACCCCTAACTATATTTAGATCGGACCGAAGATGGTGTAGTTCTAGGTTTTCTAGGTCTAGAATTTCAAGTCTGGTGGCATAAGATATTCTGCAACGAGTAGAGGAGTGGAGAACTCTTCTTGTGAAATATTTCTGGACTTTCTCAAATTAATATCAGATACGTAATGTGGGTTCCAGACTGATGAGCTGTATTCGAGTATTGGTCTAGCAAATGTTTTGTTAGAATTAATTTGTCTAGAATTCAGTTTCCCAATGGTTAGCCTGATACTGTAGCCCTCATACCAAAGTGGCTTTTTTATTACAACAAAGCAAGATTAGATAAACAAGAGCAGGTTAGTCTGGACTGGAGGTATCAGATTCATTCAGAAAATTAAGCAGAGGTTTAGAGAATTTTATAATAAACCACTAAAATGGAAAAAGGCTATTTCTAACAGCTGTGTGATAGGAATGCATCTACTTTTCTTCTAATATCAATTTCATAATTCATAAGTACATAATACTTTTGTATTAAGTATTCAAGAACCAGTTTGGTGACATGGTTAAGGCATCAGGCTAGTATCCAGGACACTGGGAATTCTAGTCCTGCCTTTGGCACAAAGCCAACTGGGTGACCTCAGGCCAGTCATTCTCTCTCACCCCAAGAGGCAATAGCAAACCACTTCTGAAAAATCTTGCCAAGAAAATTGCAGCAACTTGTCCAAGTAGTCTCTGAGAATTGGATACAATTGAACAGAGGCAAAAAGTAAGTATTCAGTTTAGATTATATGTAATCTGCAGTTGTTTATTAAAGTTAATATATTTCACTTTGGATTTAAAATCAAAGTGATCCTATATTCATTAAATGACATTTCAAATCATGGTTAACTCTGATACAATTCTTTTTTTCTTCTACTTTAACGGCCTAAGTCATCCAAACATTAGAATGTTAAAAATTTCCAATCAGTACTCTCTCTGTGTGTGAATCAAAATAATATAATGTATAATGTATGTCTTAGAGTAATATAATAAAAATCATAGTACAGATCTCCCTGCAAACTACAGATAACATTTGACAACATAAGCTTGTATAGGGAAGGAATGAATTGAGTTTAAACAGCAATATCATGTTCACAGTTCTGAGAATAACACTCACGAAGTGATAAGAGTCCCTTCAAGAAAAAAGAATACATATAAGGCAGGAATACAAAGAAGAAATATATATGAAACAGATCATCATCAGTATTATTACCTTCATACATCAGTGAATAGGTGACCATCAGGACAAGAAGGCCTATTTTGTGGTGATAACAATTTAAAAGATTTGGCCTCTCAAATCTTTTCAAGGCTTAAGACATCCTTTTCTGTCCTGTGAACACCCTAATTCTGACCAATGCAAAAAGGGTTAAGTTGGAGGTCTTAAACACACTGGGACCACAATAATTAGGCTAGTAGGCCATATCCAACAGTGAGCCTCATATGATATTCTTTGCTCTACATGATTATCTTAAAGTCATTGGAATTTAATTCTGATTAGAGATTATTAGACTGCCTTATGAAAGGGTTGTAGCTAGATTTAACCAGACTTAGGATAAATCTATTCAAATCATTGTTTATCCAATCAGGGTAAATGATCATGGGGTCACCACCTACATTCGGGGGAACGTAAATTGAAATGCTCCACCTACTTTGCACCTGGCAACTAAATTCAGCTAAGTCAAAGACGCAGAGAGCCAACCTGAAGGTTTTCATGAGGGACCAGCATGTACAGTTTCATACAAATATTTATATATCCTTCTGGGGACTTAATTCTCATTGGTATCGATGAATCTCTCGCAAGAACAATGAAGTTTGACTCGCAGTCAAAATTCAATAATAATGATTGTGTTTTGTTAGGAAGGGGAAGGAGGGGAGGGGAGAGAAAGAGAGAGGAAAGGGAAAGGGAAAAAGAAAGGAAAAAGGGAAGAGAAGGGAAAAGGAAAAGGGGAGCGAAGGGGAAGGGAAAGGTAAGATGTGTCTATATTGATTATTATATCTGAATACGTTTGTTCTCTAACACATGCTGTATCATTTCAGAACCTTGCATTTTAATATGAAACCTGATTGTTCCCTGGGGATTTAGTATGTGGCCAAATCAATTTCAGCCACCAGATTGCATCAAACCCAGAGAAAAGAGAACTGTAGAGGGAAAAAAACCCAGAAGTTTACCATCCCCAGATTAGCTCATCATTTCACAGCCATAGTATTTGATAGAATTGGACATCCCTGCTCAAAAGTGGCTGGGTCTGGAATTAGCCAGGGTTTGGCCGTCGCAGCTGTGGTTGGCAAATCTCTGCAGGGGAACTTGTGTGATGTCAGTTCCTATTAGATCTGATCAATCCTATCTGTCCCTCAGCCTTGGAAGCAGAGAAATGCTCCAAAGAAGAGCAGTTATATAGGGCTGGACATATCAGATTCACTCCGAATATCTACCCTCTCCTACTAAATGGTGCTGGTGTACCTTAATATAATTCACAGCATGAATTAAGTGAGCTGGGTCAAAGCTGGGGGAAGAGAAAAGTGGGTGGCAGAATATTCAGTAAAGTAGGAAATTAATCAACAGGCAAAAACTGATACTGTGAACGTGGTAAGTTAAAAAAAAAGTCACAGGAACCTTCACAGACTTTTAAAAAACTTGTTTAATGTAATCATTTACCACTTTAATTGTAGTAAGTTCCTTTCCACTCACATGGAGCCTCTGGAATTTCTCTGTGATGTGGTCACTTCTCTTGTCATTTCCTACAATGGTCTCTGTTTTTGATTACACCACAATTTTCATAGGTTTTAAATCTCTTTCAAAAGACAAAATAATGACTTGAGAGATGGCCAAAGCTGAATTTCTCTTTGCAAGATTCTTCTTGAAATGTTGGAAACTTCTGTTGCTAAACTCAAAAGTGGAAATGGGAAAGGCAGATGCTAATTTTCTACCTTTTCTCATCAGAATGTTTTCCCTTTTATTCTTATATAGCAAAATTATACAAACTGGCCCATATGCAATCCTTCAAAGTCTCAAGAGACCTTCAAAACTATTACCAAGCTGTCGTTTAGCACTTAACAATAGCACTTAGACTTATATACCACTTTGCAGTGCTTTACAACCCTCTCTAAGCAGTTTACAATATCAGCATGTTTCCCCCAACAATCTGGGTCCTCATTTTACCAACCTCGGAAGGATGGAAGGCTGAGTCAACCTTGAGCCAGTGAGAATTGAACTATCAAACTGCTGGCAGCTGGCAGTCAGCAGAATTCGCCTGCAGTACTGCATTCTAACCACTGCTCCACCACAGCTTCTAGATATGATAGTGAGGAAACTAGGTTTAATCTGGATTATATTTTAGTGCACGTGTCACAAAAATTAGTATTTCTCCTAGTGCCAACTGGGACAACAGGCAGTCTTTGATTTGCCTAACCACAACTGAGCCCAAAATTTCCATGGCAAAGCAAGACAGTTGCTAAATCAATTGTGATCCATTTTGCAAAGCTTCTTGCCATCGTTGTTAAGAGAATCACTGAAGTTCTTAAGTTAGTTTAACTGTCATGCCCCTGGTGGAGATTGACTCTGATGGAGAGGAGGAACAGCCGACAGGGAGTGGAAGTGTGGCTCTGGAGATTGTGGAGGGGGTTGGGAAAGGGCAGAGGCTGGCTGAGCAGTCAGAGGAAGACCCAGGCCAATCCCCTCTCCATCCTAGGGCACGCAGGGAGGAGAGGATAAGGGAGAGACATGTCTACTTGGGAGGAGAGGGCCTTAATCCTCTTCATGGGCTGCAGGTGTGACAACTGAATAAGAGTTTGGACCTGCATACTGGCAAACGCTGGAAAAAAATCATGTAAATATCTCTATAGTTCCTCTCTGAGTTTGGCGTCCTTCCGAGTGTGTGTTAACTGTGGACATTCTCCAGCCCTTATCTTGCCTGGTTTGTGTTGCTTTTTCCTTCTTCATGTAACTGTGTGGGAGTTTTTATGTCTCCCGTCAAAGATATTCGGAGCTTGGAAGCAAACTGAAGGAATAAAAGGGGCTTCACCTGTTTTCTATGACTGTGTTTGTTTTGTATCCCACTCTGGGTCATCCCAGTAACAGAGTTGTAAAATGCATCTGGCTTCCCCATTGACTTTGCATGTCAGAAAGACACAAAACATGATCACATGACCCCAGGACACCGCAACTGTTGCGGTGCAACCAGTTGCCAAGCATCTGAATTTTGATCATGTGACTGTAGGATTGCTGCAACAGTCATAACTGTGAAAAATGGCTGTAAGTCACTTTTTTCAATGCCGTTGCAATTTCAAACCATCACTAAATGAATGGTTGTAAGTCAAGGACTACCTGTATTCAAATGAACCCATTCAAATACAAACTGTTGTAGGACTTACAACAGTTCACTAAGCAACCATACAAAGTTACAACCATTTTTCACACTTATGACTGTTGCAGCACCCCTATGGTCACATGATTTACATTCGAATGCTTCACAACTGATTCACATTTATGATGGTTGCAGAGAGTCCTGGGGTCATGTGATCACCTTTTCTGACCTTCTCACAAGCAAAGTCAATGGGGAAATCAGATTCGCTTAACAACCGTGTTACTAACTTAACTACTGCAGTGATTCACTTAAGAAATGTGGCAAGAAAAGTCATAAAATGGGACAAACCCACTTAACAAATGTTTCACTTAGCAACATAAATTGTGGGTGTGACTCAAGGACTACCTGAATCAACAGTGATCTTGCCCGCTCCCAAAATTATGCAAGCCATTTCTACAATAATGCTGAATTTTGATTGTGCTTATTATTTTGATTGGAAAGGATGCATATAAATGAAATTATTATTGCCATCATTATGACTATTGTTATTTTTTCACTATTCTTTTTAAGTATATAGCGAGAGTTTGAACCAGAAGCTAATTCTTAGTTAACGAAACAGTATTTTATATGTGTGTATCTGTACTGTTCTTCTATGTTATACATGTTGACATCTTCGCACTTTGTCAGTGAGGAACTAATGCTAAAACTTTTGCAAAACTTCAATCTTAGAAAAGGAAGGAAAAAAGTATTCAAATTAACTGCAATGATAAGGTTTAATTTGAACAATTCATTCTGGTCAGAGAATTTGTATTTCTTTGACAAAGAATTTGGATTTTTGGCAGGCTGATTGCCCACAGCCCTAAAGTATGCTATATATTTATTTTCTTTTCATTTTCCATCTTCTCCTACCAAATATTTTGTACAAAAACTGGAACATGTGCCTATAAATTATTGCACTCTGGATTAGGTTTATGGTTTCTAAAAAAAAAAAAAGTAGTGATTTTTTTTAATACTGCTCTTTCATATTTAACACTTGGCACATTAGCAAAGTAACAATCAATAGCAGACAAGATGACTAGATATAATATTCCCCACTTGTGTCAACTTCTGTGCAATTAAAGTGGAAAAATTAAATATTGTTGAAAAGTTATGCATAATTGGAGAATCATTCACCCAGAACCACCACTTTGCAAGTGTCTCCTTTTTGGTTTACAACCGATTACAATCAAAAATTGGCATGCTTCATCGCAGTGATATGTTGTTTTGTGGGATGCAAGATTACGTTATGAAGCTGTAAAATGAAATGTTGATTTTATTCCTATCATAAATATGATTTGTCATGGTTTTCCAGTCATTGAGAAGGCTGGGGAATCTTAAGAAACCAATTCCCTGGAAATAATATCTGCTTACCCTCAAAATTAGAATTAAATAGAATTAAATAGCTCTGGTTTTTCTGTTATACACAGGAGGAAATGCCCTACTAGTTTTGGGTATGGTGGAATTTGCTACTTGATAGGAAAACCAAAGTGGAATCAAAACAAAAGCCCTCTAGCCCTTTGTTAATCTTCTCAGCCTAATACTCACCAATTGTCTTGGACTTCAGGCTCCCATAATTCCCAGCTATAGCAATATAGAAGCCAAATTCCAACATATCTGGAGGGGAAGACTGACCTATATTGTTGCAAGATGGAGAGAGGCTGCTACCAAAATTTAGCCTGCCACCTATTAATAAACGAATTCTTAAAATTGGTAGTCCATTATTAGAGAATATTCATTCCACTTCATATATTTTTGGAGGAAAGATCTAGTTTCCTCTAAAGAAAAGGTACATATAGTGGATCCAGGCTAATATTCCTTACTCGTTAGACCTTGCTCTAAACAAAATACATAAACCAATTGAAACATTCATGAATTCACATTCTAGGTAATTTTCTTATGCCCCTACACCAAACAGGTTCTGTAGGAATCAACTAAAAGACATCTGATGACTCATCCGAGATCCTGATTGGTCGGTCTGAATTTTTGTCCTTGAAATCTATTCCCAACTTTAGAAGACTGCATTGGTTGGATTATATGTGACTTCTGATGGCCAATGATGAGGAAAAGCCCACTTCACTTGAGTCCAAAAATTATCATGTAAGTATCTTCAAAGGTTAGAGTTGTTGCTAAGCGTGTGTTGCTAAATCTGATAAGTTATTGCATTATTTGTTCACAATGATTTTAGATTCTTTCTGTTGGATTTATGAATTGGTATAATAAATTGGGACAGGACTTTTTTGCCTCATTTAGGAAATTGTCTTATCCCTATTCCAGAGACTGCTGGGCATAATTTACATGTTTACCTGGTTCTTATAGCAGTCTTGTCCTTTTCTAGAGATGTGCGGGTCTGAACTCTCATGATCTGTGATTATTAATAGTTGCAAATCAAGTGATGACAACATGTCTATCCTAGAAATACATAATTGGGTAGTTCTGGCAGCCTGTTTTATTCATAGATTTGGGGGTATAAATGCTCTTTGATTATCACAACAGGAGGATATTTTCAATAAACAAAACAATAGCAGCATTTTGAATACAGTTAAGAACTACACACTCCAGCCCACATCTCTAAAAGATATGCAAGGTCTTTCTACAATTGTCACTCAGAGTTAGCTCCATCATTAGACACAGTAGGAGGCAGGTTTATACAATTATAAAGATTTTCAGTCATCCAGGTCATGATTGTCCCAAAAGTGCTTTTTCAAGAGGCAACTGGATTTCCTTTGTTTTTCCCTGAAGATGTTTCGCTTCTCATCCAAGAAGCTTCTTCAGTTCAGCTTCTTCAGAACTGAAGAAGCTTCCTGGATGAGAAGCTAAACATCTTCAAGGAAAACAAAGAAAGTCCAATTGCCTCTTGAAAAAGCATCTTTGGGACAAGCTATGAAGCTATACCTGGAAATGACAATTCAAACGCCATAAAAGACAAGTTGGACAGCTATTCTGAAATCTGGTGAGGTTACAATTATTATACTAAGGTTGATATTATCTATGGATTCCCTGCACGCTTGAAAGTTTTCAAGGTTTTTTTACATGTGTTACAACCTCCTCTCTGCAGGCTTCACATAGGAAAAATCTGGGTAGAGAAGACTAAGGAGTCAGGACTCCTACAAAGCAAATTTGCGGAGTTCAGGTTTGAGTTCCTACCATGCAGGGCTAAATCTTGGTTTGAAAAATAAGGGAAATTAAAAGCACATGTTCCCATGAGACTGATTTATGCAGCAGATATTATACTCACACTTTGCATAAAATCTCATCATGCTACACATGCTCTCCTTTCCCAAATAAAAGGTACCAACCAGGAATATTATCTCAGACAAGGACAATTTGTTAATGCAACTAAGTAGGTCTTCTAACACGGACACTCCCTTTATGACCTCTTAGCTATTGTCCTGAAAGAAAATATATACAGTACAAAGCTTTTAAAGGATGTGTTTGGAAGCGAGCATTCAAAAACTTTTGTTACATGAAAGACAAAGAATGGACAACTATCCTGAGCTCTTTGTAATGTTACAATAATTTATACAAAGATTGACATTATCCATGAATTCCATGCATATTTGAAACACATTTTTTAGAGTAAGGTTGTGAGCTTAAACATCTTTAAAAGGGAGTAAGCTTCCATTAGTGCACCTACTCCCAAGTAACTCTGTATAGAAATTTGCAGCAGATTATGAAAGTTTTTGTGAATAATGCTGCTTTTCCCCCAATTTTGTATTCTCAAGAGTTGCAGTTCAGAATAAGGAGAAATGAACTACAGCACAGTTTGTACAAGAAAATATCCCAGTGATTGTGCATATTATTAAAAAGAAGCTGGTACTGTATCTTGGCATACCAATCTTTTTTTTTTAATCTTAAGAAAGTTCATGGATATGTTTTAATTTATTCACTGTGGGTATATATAGCTGAAAGCAATTTTTTAAGGTCAGCTGAAATTAATTCATCCTTTTCAACCAGTTTATTAAAAGTCATTTTGCCTGAATAAAAAACATCCACAATGAATCAGGATTTCATTTTTAAAGGGTTGATTATTTTAGAATAAAGGTATCATTGCAGATGGCAAGAACTACCTAAGGAAATATCCTTTCCTCTTATGCATGCAGAAGTTGAAAAATTTCTTCTGAAGTAGTATCTACTATAATGCCATGTTTATGTATCACCTAAAATTATATTTATTTTTTGTTTAAAAAGCTTGCTTCAATCTTATATAAACTGGATTGAATTGGCTGACTAGGTCCAATCACTCTGATCATGCAACTGAGTTTCCTTTCATCATGAAATTAATAACATTATAAGAATAGAATGTGGCAACCATTCTATTGTCTTGCTCTGCAAACAAACCAATTGGTTTAAAAAATTGCAGTCTGTGTGGATGCAAGATATTCCATTGATACCGTACATCTAGATTGATACAACTGCTTGAATATGACTATGAAAAATAAATGGACTCAAGAGTTTTATATATTAAGTTTGGGCGTAATCCTTTAAAGAGAAGCATAGAGCATCTCACCATAAAAGGATTGTAGATGGACCTATTATAGCACTCATTCTAATTCTAACTATTGACAGGTTGATCTAGAGCTTCTAAATAATGTGACTCATGGTGGTTTACTTTCATTAAAAAAATGAAAACAGAAATAAAAACATCATCATAATCCAAAGTAATAAGTCAAGATAACCCAAAAATAGTAATTTCACCATTGATAGCGCCAATCTGACAACATAGGGCAATTTCATAATTCTACTTTTGCAACTATTGACAAAGATGCCAATCTAACCTTCAATGAAGGACTGTTACACAAACTGATCCTCTCTACAGAAGCATCCCATTGATCTCAGACCTCCTAAGAGCCAAATCCCTGCCTTCTGTTTTAATGTAATTTATTATCTTCTAACTCTGCAAGATCTGAAAACACCTATCATTATAGGGATAGTCTGAGACAAAGTCCTGAGTTTCTCAGGAGGAAGGAAACACAGACAGAAAGTTCTCCCACTACTTGTGATGTCTGCCTTACCTATCAAGAATATTGGAAACATCTCCTTCTTAAATTTTGGAAACAGAAAGCCTCTTTCAGATGTCATCTGCCAGTGATGCCTGGATTCAACACAGCAGACACAAACTCAGAGTGAGGGGGAAGTATTCCCATTTCCTGTTATACATAGTGGAATGATTGTTCTAAGACTGTATCTGCTGTGTGGGATTATATGTAGTATAGGAATGGATACTATAAGGCAATGTTTCTCAACTCAGCAACTTTAAGATGTGTGGACCTCAATTCCCAGAATTCCCCAGCCAGCATGTTGGCTAGGGAATTCTGGGAAAAAGTCCACATATCTTAAAGTTGCTCAGGTTGAGAAACACTGCTCTTTGGAGGATGCCTCTTCTAAGAAGGGACCTGCTACCTCTATTTTAAGGGATGTGGTGGCTCAGTGGCTAAGACGCTGAGCTCGTCGATCAGAAAGATCAGCAGTTCGCGGTTCAAATCCCTAGCACCGCGTAACGGAGTGAGCTCCCATTAATTGTCCCAGCTTCTGCCAACCTAGTGATTCAAAAGCATGTAAAAATGCAAGTAGAAAAATAGGGGCCACTTTGGTGGGAAGGTAACAGCATTCCATGTGCCTTCGGCGTTTAGTCATGCTGGCCACATGACCATGGAGACGTCTTCAGACAGCGCTGACTCTTCTGCTTTGTAACAGAGATGAGCACTGCCCCCTAAAGCCAGAAATGACTAGCACATATTTGCAAGGGGAACCTTTACCTATATTTTGGCAACTGCTTGTGGATTTATCAAGACTACAAAAGAATAATTGTCCCAAATCAATGAATGAGTCTACTATTCATTAAATAAACCAAATAATCTGTTATCCTTCTTGGGCAGATACTTTAGCTTCTAGCAACCATGGGCAAACTTCAGCAGGTGGTAGTCCCTGACTGGGGCTTAGAAGTTAAAGCAGGGTCAGACATGGTTAATACTTGGAAATCATCAGGCAATTCCAGAACGGTAAGCTAAACTAGAGAGCTGAAAGAAATAGCAGAAAATGACCACCGCATCGCATTTCTGCACTGTTGCCAAGAACACCACATTAACAGATACATGAAGTCACCAGGAGTCAAGCTTGACTTGGAGACTTTAATTTTTCCCATGGCCAATGGTAAGAGATGATGAAAACTGTAGCTCCAAACATCTGGGGGACCTCAAATTGAGGAAGGATCATTGAACATCACAGCCGAAGGAAACAGAGGGCTGTCAGATAAATTGGAAAATCTTTCCTGAATTGTAACAATAGTGGTAGCAATCTTGGCATTTCCAGTTCATTGTCATATATATCTGAGGTTTAAATGAGTAGGTAGCTATAAAGACACATAACTATTTATGGCAATAATGATGAAAGACATCTGTAGATTCCGTCGGCTTCTTTTTCAAAAACCTAGCATGGTTGCAATGTCTGATGGATGTGTAAAAAGAAAAAGAAAAAAAGCACACAACCCTCCTTTAAAAAAAACATTAATGTTTAAGTGACTTTCTGAACCTGTCTCTTTGTTCTTGTTGTTGTTTATGATTGAATATCTCAGCCAGGAGGACAAGTCTAGAAGATACGTCTGTTAACAGCCATGCTTTGCCCTCTCTTTCTGCCCTCCCCATTTGATGCAAAGAACAGTGGAATTTAACTTTCTTTTAAGCTCTTCAAGTAATCTTCTGCTATTCTGTTTGTTTAGAAAGACTCTGAAAGAAAGGAAAGGGAGTAAAAAAAAATCCCAGCTGGCAAAACCAGCATAATAAGTTCCTGTCACTTTTAAAAATTATTTTATAGGACAAGAGATGAAATAACTTTAAATAGAGACAATGAGTTTATTTATTTAAAAACTTGTTAAATAGAGTCTGGGAATTCAAATATTCTGGGGTGGATATTGTATAGAATTGGCTACGAGCCAAATATTCAGCGCTAAAAGAAAAAGTCAGTTAACAAACCTTCTCTCTGGCCACCATTGAGGAAGAGTTTGGCTTGTACGTGTGCAGTATTTGTCTTGTTAAAAAAAAAGTCATTAATTATACCTATACAACCAATATCTGAATTGGAGTCCATCCCTACTGTTCAGCCTCAACCAAGGAACTTCAAAGACCTGTAAGAATATTTAGCTTTTTAATATTGGAATTGGCGCAATATATCATCCTTTTGAAAAAAATAGTTGTGTAAACAAGTATTTTCCCTTTTAGAAATATGTCTTCATGCTTTACGTATGGCTCTCACCTCCCAAGTATAGTTCTTATTTACAAGGTTCTTCTTGCCTATTTGCAGTAATTTGGATGGGGGTGGGAGTTTCTCAGCTCTTCCTTTTTTGATTCACATTCTAACCCATCCTTTTCAAACATACATCAAATAGCGATGTCTACTTTGGAAGCAAAGGATTGTGACTAGACAACAGATGCTGGGCACAGAATTGGGTGGAAGGAACATAAGAATAAGTTACTGGTAACTATCTAGCACTTTGTCTTCTAGATAAGTTTCCTCCAATGGTTGTCACCAGAGACATTGAGACTTGAGCTTCATAACTATCATCTAACACTGCCAACCATATGTTGTTCTACTTTACTGGCTGGGAATTAGGGGACTTGAGTCCCCATACATTTAGAGAGGGCCACAAAAGTTTGTTGTAAATGCAGTACTATGGAACTGTAGTTTCTCCATGAACAAGAAAATTAGGCACAAAATCTACTCCTTTTGGGTGGAAATTAATCCAGATTTCAATAAGTATATCAGCCTTTCTACATAATCCTGAAACATACAAAACATTTTCACCTGAATTTGGAAAGGTTAGTCCTAACAGCCTTAGAAAAAAAGTGAGTATTTATATGTAGCTTAATTAATATTCTACATGCTTAGATGGATTGATAGGATAATCTTCCTCCAGGAGACTATATTTTAAATAGATAGATACTGTTTTCAGTATTATCTGATTTCCATGAATAACTTATTCCAAATATCCATGTATCAGTGTAACATTGTTGCTCAGTAAAATACATATAATGTAAACGTGTTTCTGATGACAGACTAGCTTGTTGTGTATCACTGAGGAATTTGGTGTGTGTGTGTGTGTGTGTGTGTGTGACACAGGAAACCATCTATCAAGTAGGAAGATGGTGTGGAGTTTAAAGAAATTAATCTTTGAAAGTAGTAATTGCTGCAGAAGTATGATTATATAGGTTTATTTATCCAGATACAGATGGAGCAATGAAAAGGAAGGCACTCTGATAAACTGGTAAGCTTCAAACAGTATCAGCCTGCAAAGCAAGGCAAGTACCCCAGCTTTTCTTCAAAGATGACCATTTTTGTTATATTCAAAACATTTACCCCTTCCTGGTGTAATAAAACTATAATCATATATCAATGTCTAGCTAATCTGATGAGCTACCCATTGATTCTCATTCAAAATTAGCCAAGGCAAATTGAATAGGTCAGATAATGCCAGAACTGTTGATAAAGAATTTTGGCTTGTGTAATATCTGATTAGAGTAAGTATATTGTGTGAAGAGAGATACTGAGTGGTTAGGATTAGGATTAGAAGTGAAATGAGTCTTTGTTCTACTTCAATATCCAAAGCATAACCCCTCTTTAATTATTTCTGCTTATAGCAACCCTTCTCAAGGTTGTATTGTCCACATGCTCTTGGAATACAAGGGCTATACATGTTGGGGAAAACTCTTAGCACCATAGCTTCAGCTGAACTGAAAGACACCAGATTAGAGAAAACTGGTTGTGCAAATTCAGAACATTCAGATAAATATGAAATCTGGTTAATGAAGGGTAAGGGTATAATGCACACCCAGCCACTAGGCTGCCAAGCTGCCAACTATCAGATTCATCCCAATGTAAATATTGACAAGATCCTGGTAGGTCATAATTCCTGGCATGATAAAGTGTTTCTCCCTAAACTCTAAACACGCTACTCCTGGAAAAGTTGGGATCACCAGAGCCAAAAATGGTCTTAGTTGATAAGATAATATGATAGCATACTCTAGCAAATAGGAAGAGATTCCCTGAAAGACGGTTTAAGATAGAAGGCTTCATAAAATTGTATCAATTGTAAAATTGTGTAGATCACATGGCTCCCAAACAAATACCCCACCCATGCCAACAATCTAACATAATTTCATACTCGTGCAGAAGAAATACCATATTTTCTACTAAAACCTAATTATTAATTGGTTAGTCTCTTCATTGATTTATTATTTCAATCCTAGCTCACTTTATAAGAAACCTTGAAAGAAGCCAACAATCAGAAATAAAATGTAAGCAATTAAAATCCGGTAAAATCCAGAATTGGTCTGAATGAGTTGAGTAGGATTAGATCTGGTCCTGTAATAACCATAATTGATCTCAATGAGTTGAGCAGGGATTAGAGGGGGGTGAGCAGGATTAAATCTGGTTGGACTTGGATGGGAGACCACTTGAAATTTTCATGGCTGTCAGCTAGATTGGAAGGTAAAAAAGAAAGTGGAAACAGAACGACATGGGACATATATCTATGAATTCACCAAGAGGCTAGCTTTCCTTTGAGAGATTCTTGATCTTTGCTAAAATTATTATTTGTGCAGTTGAAATGTTCAGACTGAATAAAAAAAAATGTGTGTTTTCATAAAGGTGGAAAAATAATAGTTGTGTATGCTGTAATGGAACATTGACATGTGATTATATGCAAACTATGTCACACTAAACCAGGGGTTCCCAACCAAGGTGCTTGTACACCTTGTGGGTGTGAGACGATATTTCAAGGGGTGCAAAAACTTGGGTTTAGATGTTTCAAAATTATAGTGTATATGCATAATGATATGCATATAATTATTTACTTTGGTAAGGGGTGCAAGAATATATCAGAAGCATTGTAGGGGTGCGGGGTATAGAAAAAGGTTGGGAACCCCTGCACTAAACAGTCATGGCATGATGTCCTCAGTGTTCCCTCCTATCTGTCATTATCATTCTATCAAGTGTTAAAAAGTATTTTCCTGGCTCCCTCTCTCATGTTCTAAAACAGGGGTCTCCAATCTTGGCAACTGGGAGTTGAAGTCCCCAAGTCTTAAAGTTGCCAAGGTTGGAGACCCCTGTTCTTAAAATACTGTACCCCTCAATTCCCCTTTAACATTTCCAACTTCATTTCCAGAACACCAGGTACAGCTGATCTTACTCTCCCACATTTTTCTGCTTCACAGAATGTTTAAAAAGCTGCCAATAACTCTTTCAATAAAGGCCTACTTTTTCATTAAATGTTTAGAACAGTGCTTCTCAAACTTGACAGCTTTAAGATGGGTGGAATTCAACTCCCAGAATTCCCCAGCCAGAAAATTGTCAAATTTGAGGAAACACCGGTTTTGGACATCGCTTCTTGCAATATCTCTTTGCCTTCCACAACTGCAAGAATTGAGTTTGCTTATCTGAGCTGCATGAGGAAAGGTTATCGTTTCAAATAAAAGTAAAGGACTGAGCATGTATCTTGATATGCATGTCATTCATAGGAAAAACACTATCCTCTGCTAAGTTCTAATGTTTGCTGAAAGCATTGTTGGTCTTCATCAATCGTTATTTCTGTTGGCTAGCTAGGAACCATTCTTTGATATACCATTACTTGGACATTAATAAATAGGGTTGTAATGATAACTCAAAAGCCAAATCAACCACGTGTTAATTACTACTGGAATCACTATGAACTGCCATAGCTGCAACCAATGCTAAACCAAGGTTAACACTTCTTTCCCACTTTTCTGTTTTGAAAAAATCCCCAACACTGTACTCCAAGAAGAGGCATTGCAAACTCCAAAGTTGGGGTAACTCTCAGCCCAACTTGGCTCTGAATCTTATAACAGCCTATAATGTTTCAGTAAGTATAAGTTCATTTCACAATGTCTAGGCAAGTTAACGTTTGATATTATTGTGTGTTTTTTTTCCTTTCCAAATGTTTTGCCTTCTGTGGTTTTTAGAATTCTCAGGCTAGACCGAGAAACTTTGGAGATAACGGATGTAGGATTGCACGCCTTCTAAAGAGCTTCTCTTAGAGAAGAGGATATAAGATGCACATGAATATTAAGAAATTAAGACAGGAAGATCTTGCCTATCAAAGGATGCTAACTCGGGTCATAGGCCAAGCTCCCTTTTTAAGCCAGTTGGATACCTAGAGCAATGTTTCTCAATCTTGGTGGTTTTAATATGCATGAACTTCATCTCCCAGAATTCCCCCCACCAGTACAACTGGCAGGGGAAATCTGGGAGTTGAAGTCCTTGCATCTTAAAGTCCTCAAGACTGAGAAATACTGATTGAGAGCATTAGAAATTAATTCAAGATGTTAAAGAGAGGCTATTCCATAACAGGCTCCAACTACTCAATCCTATCCACAACAAAGGCAGATGTTACACTTTTCACTGCAAGTTGTTGTGATTACTATGGCTACTATACAAATAAAACTGGATAGAGGTTATTTTGTTCTGGTTTAATTAAAATGGAATGCTAGGGGTGATCCAATATCTATAGCTAATTTACAAACCATCCACAATTAAGTGGAATAGGCCATCCCAATTTATTCTCTTTGGGAGAAAGGAGGGTGTTTGTAGGGTCTGTAGAGTATTGTTTAAAGAAAAAAATCAACATGCAAGCCCCAAAGTGATGTGTGAGACACATTAAAAATAGGTAGAGTTGAATGCATCAGGGTGGCCGCCATCTTGACTTTTTTTACCACATTCTGTGGACAACACCCTGATGTCTCTTAACCTCTTTTCATTGAAAATAAAAGGGGAGGTGGCTAACCTAAAGAAGACAATATCAAATGATCTGAATTATGTTCCCCACTGCCCTGTATGTGTGTTTTTTTAATGTGAACTTCCTTTCTATCTCTCTTCTGTTCTTCCCTCAAGTATTAGCAATCATTCAGAATAATAGTTATTTTGAAAGACAATGAATGCCTCATTGGAAGACAAACATTAGGGTGTGGAATGAAATCCAAGACTCTGCCCCAAGCATCTTACAGTGACAGAGAAAAGAAACAAAGACACCAGGAAGGTGAAAACGAAGGAACTCATTGGGCACCATTTGGGGCTAAAGACATGTTCAGGAGTAAACTGAAAAAGCTGGCCTGGGCTTGAAGATGGTACTGAGGGCTGAAAAGGACAACTAAGATCTTCCCTGGCAGGAGCTGCAGGTGTTCCTGGCAGCAAGAGAAGGAAGAGACAAAGTTAGGCGTAAGGACCTGGTTAGCCACCGTGCCCTCCCTTAAGCCCAATGGACAGGAGGTAGATTGGCTTTAGCGACAAAAATTCAGGCAGAAACAGCAATTCGCGAGTATAGTAATTCAGTCGCGGCTGTTCTGAGAACCTCCAGAAATGTTGGGTGTCAATTCCCATAATCCTCAACCAGGATGGCCGGGGCTATAGGAGAATCCGCGCCCAACACTTCTGGGAGGCACCGGATTGGACTCGAAGCCCTTCTGCTGCCTTTCAAAATCTGGATTTCCCAGCAGTTTAAACTTGAGTGTCAAGTCCGGAAATCGCTCCTTAGTGCGCGAGCTTAACGAGAGAGCATTTCCTCCGCACCGCAAAGCCAGGGCCCGAAGTCTTTCTTGCTGGGTGAGACGTGTTCTCTACCCCACTCCACCCCCAGCGACACACAAACACACACCGAGGGGTGTGGAGAGGAAGTTGCCTATCTTCCTACCAAACCTTGTTTCCTTAAACTTCGTTTTGATTCTGATTTGCTCTGAAAGGCATCCCTTAGCGCACTGAAGGCAATAAACGAAATGCTTTTTGCTTGCCTTCTTTTGTACCTCTGGTCTCATTCTGAGATTCAGACAAGCCAATGAAAGACCCCCATTTGAGACAAGGTTGGGAGTTAGGCTTAGAGGGGAAAACGGGGGGGGGGACCCAGCCACTCGTCTCCGTTCTCCTGATTTCCAATGAAAAAGATCTCCCCCCCCAAAAAAAAAAAAGAGGAGGGAGAGAGAACCATCCCGCAGAAACCTATGAAAGGCGCCGGAGAAGCCTGTTGAAACTTGGGGAAGTGTTAGTTTACTTTGTCAAATATTTGGAAAGGCTGGATCCATCGCGACTTAGGCCAAGCTCCTGGTTTTTAAGAGATCTTTTATTAGTTTTCGGAGCTCGGAGGAGGGATGGGGGGCAGAGATAAAATGATATACTATATACTGATAAAAGTGTAAAACAAATCCTACTCGCTCTTATACTTGGAAGCTTCTACCAGCTACCGGAATTGTTGCCTCTCTCCTAGCCAGAGCACTAAAGAAGTGCCACCTTTCCTTGGAAGGGGGGAGGGGACCCCTCAGGCCCAACTGAAGAGAAACTTAGCTGACACGAAACCCTCACTGAATTCGCGAGGGATTTCGCGCGCGGTTTAATTGATTCCCCCGTCGAAATTCCCGGGACCCCTTCGCTCCCTCTGTCCCCGCCCCACCCCCCACCCCCTCAGCGCGCGGGCTTTGGCCTTGGAAGAAGGGTGGCGCGAGGATGCACCTTGCAGTCGGCAGAAATCCAAGTCGATTTGCTTGAGCGTATAAAAAGACCCGGGGAAGGGCAGGGGAAAATAAAAAAAGGGGGGGGTCTTTTTCTCTCCCCGGGTGGCTCGTCCTTAAAACGCGCTCCCGTTTTCTTGGATCGCGACCACGGCCACTATAAAACTTCCGAGGCAAAGCCTTGGACTGGAGTCAGGAAGCCTTCAGGATTTGGGTTCCCACGACGCGCCTGAGTCTCCTGCCTGTTTGCCCTCTGAGCGAACCCAAAGTTTTTGCTTCCTCGCGTTCACTTTGTTTCGCAAAGCAAAGCAAAACCAAACCAGGGATCAGCGCCTGCCCCCAGCGATCGGTGCGGCTGCCGTTTAAATCAGACCGGCTCCGCTTCGAGTCCCCCCCCCTTTCTTTCTTTCTCCCCTCTCCGTCCCCCCCAAAAAAGTCCCCGGTCCGCGCTGTATCCAGAGTCCTTTCTTTATATCCGCGGGGCAGACCCCGTTTTTAGGGCCCGTTTCGATGTTCTCTCGGGAAAAAGGGGCCTAAAATAAAAGGCACCTTTGGAGGCGAAATAAATCGAATTTCCTTCCTTTGTATTTATTACTCAAACTAGACTCTTATAGAGATACAGTAACACACCGGTTAGCAAATTTCACGGGCGAGAAAGAAACCCACCCACTACCAATTTTAAAAGAAATACCGTTATTTTATTATTAGTACTATTTTCTCGTTTTAACCCTCCGCGATTTAATCCTAAACAATTGCCATGGACCGAATAAAACTAGGCGATCGATGGGGGGGAGGGAGGCCAAGCAAAAGGCGTTTGAAAATAAGTGCGATAATTAACTGTGCCACTTTGGAGGTTTCGTTCCCACAGTTTCGCACGGGAGGGATCCGGCGACTTCCTAAAAAGCGTCTCTTTTACTACTGTTTGCGCCGCTTAAAACGGACCAAGGACTCGTGCAAAGATTATCTCTATGTCGAAGCCCAGCAGCGGACAGGGACACGGCTGGAGGGGCGCGAAGAATCAAAGCCCAGGGGTTTTGCTACCAAAATTCACCTCTGGACTTTTCCATCAGGAACCTTGAAAGCTTGCAAGCGACGCATCTGTCACTCGCTTTTTCTTTTCCTTTCGTTTTCTTTAATGAATAACGGGCCTGTTTTCAAATTGTATCGACTGGGTACATCTGCTTTAGGAGGAAGGAAAGAAAGAAAGAAAGAAACAGCTAATCAAAGGCAGGAGAGAAGGAAGAGGGTGGCCTGTTTCACAGAAAATTAGACAGTAATCCAATGAGATCGTATGCTTTCCTCTTCTCTCCCTCCTTCCTCTCCCCTCCCCCATTTTTCGCCCAAACAAGCAAATAATCGTGCATTTAAAAAACATGTCACGCAAGCTATGCCACAATTTTCTCTGCAGGCCCCTTTTTCCCTCCCGTATTTTTTTTAAAAAAAAAACTTCCAGCAATTGAAAAAGTCTGGATCGCTGACGGGATCCAAACAAATTAAGAACCGAGTTGGGTGATCGAGCAGGTAACCAGTCTGCCCTTCGTAAAAGAAGCCTTGAAAAGGCTTTTCCTTTTGTTGCCTTTCTTAGACCTTAAGGGTTTTAAAAGGGCATCCATCCGAGAATAAAAAGAGAGAACCTCTGAAATAAATGTAAGCCTTGCTAAGGAAGTCAACCCCGCTTAACATTCAGCGAGGAAAAGTACCAGGAGCGCAGCTCGAAAGCACGTTTCAAACGAAAGGTTTCAGGGGGAACCCAAGGAAATCTCCTTCGAAGAATTGGTGTAAACTCTGGAAAAGCCACACGCGCGCGCGCACACACTCAACACACAAACACGCACGGTGCAGTAGGATCTGAACGCTATGACAGGCCCACTCCGACTTGCGATCAGACCCACGCAAGCCAAGCAAGCCTGAAACTGACACGACCGACGTTGCGAGTCGGTTTCTTGGCAGCTTTTCAACAGCTGCGCCCCGATTCGAGGAGCGCATCCCAGCGCCTCTACTTTTCCCACAGGCCCGGTTCGCCCGAAGGAGCTAACGGGAAGGGGCGGGGGAAGTTGACCAGCATCCGTGGCCGGCCTTCTGGAGCCTTTTGAGGTTCTTTTTTATTTTTAAATAGCCCTCAAGAAAAACGAGGCTCCTAGAGCAGTCAAAGAGAGCCAAGCCACCCTTTGGCCACGATATATGACAAGTCAACTTGGCCCACGATCGAGAAGACGCGGAAAAGCAACAAGCGAAAGGAAAAACCTTGCAAAAGTTTCTCTCTCTCCGGGTTCAACAAAGGTGAACCTGGGGGTTTTGTGTTTTTTTAAAGGGAGGCGAAGAGGATATTCGGAGCGGCTGCGGCTTCCCATCCCGTTCAAGCCTTTTCCACAGCGACTGTCCGCTTTTTTTCTGCAAGAAAACAGATTTAAGAGAGGAGTTTACGGGGTGGGGGGGAGAGAGAGACCAGCTAGCACCGTTGCAAACGCGACAAGGGAAAGCCGACGTCGGGCTTGTTTTGCACGCGCACGCCGTCCACGCCAGGCCAAGCGTTGCAAGGCACGGAGAGTATGTGTCGACTGGGGGGTGGAGGGAGAAGAGGGAGGGCGTCCAATTTTTAAAGGAGGGAGAGGTCGGTTGGTGGGAGTTCTGGGCGCTTTGAACAAAGAAGGCCACTCAACACGCGCGGAGCCCTGAACTCGCCTTTTTTTCCCTCTCTCTCTTTTTCCTTTTGCAGGCCTGAAACTGACCGGCCCTAAGGAGGAAAACCTGCGGCGGAGGTGGCCCTGAGTTCCTACGGGATTTCCCGCCGCCGGGACTTCGCGGCATGCAAAAAAAAAGAAGAAAAGCGCGTTTCCCTCTGGTCCTCCGGCGCCCCCGCCGGCTCTCTTCCCCCCCCACGCCGCCCTCCCCCCGCATCAACCTGCCCCAGCAAATCAAGGGGGGGGGTGTCCGCTCCCTCCTGCAGGTCCTCACCGCCGCCGCCACTCTCTCCCTTGGCAACCTCAGCCCGCCTTCTTTTCCAACCCCTGCCGGCCCAACGCGTTTTTTTTTTTCCTTCTTCTTCAAAGGGCCGACAGCGCCCACTGCAGGCGCGCCGCGCCGCTGCAAGCCTCTCTTCCTCCCTCCCCCCCCCACCCCTCCCGCTCCTCCCTCCGAGCCCGGCCGAGCAACTAGCGGCGGCTCTCCGGCACTGAACTTTTGCTCAACTCTTTCGCCCGCCTCGGTCTGAAGTTCACCAGCGAGCCTCTTCTCCCCACCCCCTCTCCTCGCCGCCGCCGTCACCCCGGCAGACAAACAAACAAACAGCGCCGGGCGCAAGGCAAAAGCCCAGCCGAGCAGGGAACTTCCCCTCGGCTTGCTTGCAAACCGCCGCTTGGAAGAAAACCCCAAGAACCGCTCCGCCACTTTTCTTTCCTCCCCCCCCCCCTCCCCTCGCCCCACGCAAACGCCCTCTCGACTGCGCGGCCGCGAGTGGATGGGCCACGGCGGCGGCAACAGGAGCAGCAGCAGCCCGGCAGGGAGCCGCCTCGAAGGCAGGGCAGGGTCGGGCGCGGGGCTTTGGGGGGTTCCCCTCCGGCCCCGGCGGGGAGACTCCCCCTCCTCCCGGCGTTTTCTCCCTTCCTCCCCCCCCCCACCCCCGCATACCCCAACCCCAGACGCTTCGGCCGCCTGAAAGCCTCGTGGCAGAGAAGGGGGGGAGCAGCAAGCGAAAGAGCGCGGACACCTACTTGTGGCCAGCTTTCTGGCTCTGCCTTTGGATCGCATGGGTGCCAAGTCCTGCGGACGCTGCTTGGATGGTGTTGGGGGGAAGAGAGATCTGGGAGGGGGGGAAACCAGTGCTCGGGCTTTTTTGTCCCTTCTCTTTTCCCTCCTTTTATTTGTGTTTCCTCCCCCCCTCTTGTCTTTCTCTCTCTCTCTTTCTCCCTCCCTCTCTCTCTTTCTCACCCAGACTCTTTCTCTCAACCCAGAGCTCGCTATCTCTCCAGCATTGTCAGTTTGGACACCTTCGCACATGCGCACGGGCGGCTTCTCTCTCCCCCCCCCCTTTCCCCCTCTGCTCAAGTCCCCCCCCACCCTCACCCGCTTCAACATCTCCCGGTCGCCACTGCCAAAAAGAAAAAGTTTGGAGCGATCTTTCACTTTTGGGATGTGGAGAATCTGGTCCGCGGAGCGCAGGAGAGCCCGCTTCTCGCTTCGCCTCCCGGGGGGGGGGGGAATCCTTTTAAAAAGGGGGGGGGAGAGGAAGCTAAAAGGATCGGACGGGCTGGGATGCGCGGATTTATCCCCGGGACTAGACGCCCCCGCGTGAAACCCTGGGATAGCGAAGGATGGTTGACGCTTCTCCACCCACCCACCCACCTCCAATTAATTCCACGCCACGCCCTTCCCCACTCGAGGGAATTCCGCCGCGCTCCTGTCCTGGCACGTTTACTCGGAAGCAAGCCTCGCTGGCTTTCTGGGACCCGCTCAGCTCTCGCTCCGCTGCCGGCCGGCCCGCCCGTCCGCCTTTAGCTAAGCTCCGCAGCTGCCCACGGAGGGAGACGGCAGCCTCGCGCTTCCAATGGACGGTACCCCGCTTTTCCTCCGGGGGCAGCTCATGCGGAGATTTCTCTTTCCCCCCCCCTCCCCACTCCAGCACCCGCAGATGGGGAAGGACGGGAGGGGGGCATTGAAAAAAGGGGGATCGCCCGGAGGGAGGACGGCCAGCTTTGGAAGACAGCAAAAATCGCCTCTTTTTCCACCTCGAGTTGGGAAAGGCGGGGGGGGGGGGGGGGGGGGTTGCAATAAATCTTATGCCTTGTGCCTGCCCGTCCCTCGAGGCCTCCCCGTAGTCAGCAACGCGCTTTTACCATCCCCTCTGATGTTGGCCCTCCCGTTTTAGCTTAAGCAATTGCGGATACAAGAAAGGAAAAGTGTCCCAGATTGACTGGGGCGGTGGAGTGGGAAAGGGGAAGCGGGCAGATTTCTCTTCCCACCCACCCAAACTGATCAGATCCTCGAAAGTTCTTCTGCTCCGTTTTCAGGCGTAGGATCCATCGGCCGCTCCTTTACTCGAGAGGAGACACAGTTGCCCTCTGGCCCTGCCCTTGGCGGAAGAAAGGCTGTATTTCTGGGGTTCAGCATCCCCCCATCCTAACCTTCTGTTTACTCGAAAGTAAACCGCGCGACTTTCTATCGCGGTTTCAGGGGGAAACGGCCTCTGTTGCTCAAAGAAGTAGGAGATGATCCCCCTCAGCTTCTTGTAGCCCTCTCCACCTCTATTTAAGAAGTGGGGGGGCAGGATTTTCTCCCGAGAAAGCTTACTTTGAAGCAGCAACTCGGAGAAACCCAACCCCATATAGATTGGTGTATTTAAACATTGATTGATTTTTATTAGTTAATGCTCGCACCCATCACGAAAGGAAGCTGTTCATCTGGTAGAGACCGAAAGCTTTTAGCGTCCAGCCTGGTTAAGTAAATTTTGATTTCCGTAGGGCTCCCTTTTTAGTAAACATATTTAGGATCTGGCCTTTATCTATCGGCTATGCCCTTACTCGGGAGTAGCTCCCTCTGAATTCCTAGCGAAAGGTTTCCAATCGGTAAGTTTGGAAAACAAGATCGGGCAAGACTTTACGACGCCAACCTAGTCAATTCGCAACTCCCCAAAATACCCATTTATTCGAGTCAACGGGATTTGCTTCGACGTCATATATGTATGATTTGAGAGAATTGGGCGAGTCTTTGGGGGGGGGGGAATCCATTCGGCTGGGCTCGCTTTTCTCCTCTTCCTTCAGATGTAACTGAATTGATGATCTTAAGAAATCCGAATTATTTCAGTCATGCGAATAAACTGTCGATAGCTGAGCATTTACTGGAAGCCAGGATCTCGCTTTTAAGAATCGGGCCCCCCGTTAGAGGTACGAATCAACTCGAGCTACAATAATGGGTTTCTTTCTTTTTATTTAATTTTTTTTAATTTTCCTCCGGAACAATCTCTTTGTACTAAATAGCTTTGGTCAATACCTCCTCGACACTATTTATGTGCCCGTTAATATCTGCTGCAAAATTCTGCTAGATACCATAAAATAAAATTATGGGCTTTGAGACCCGGGGGTTGAGCTGGTTCGTGCAAGAAAGCCGCTATGGTTTGGCGTTTCAAATTCTCTCCCTTTCTTTCTGTCTCTCTCTCTCTTTCAGCACTTTTTCATGGCCGCTGCCTAATTCTAAGAAGAGGATGCGCCCGATCCTACACACAATTACGGCGGTCACAATCCGCTTCAGTTGTAGGCGTGCGTGAAACCCCACCGCGTTTTGAGATAACCGGGGAGATCGTACCGCAACGCAACCGCTCACACCCGGGAGCAAACCGGTTTTTGTAGAGTAGCCGCAGCTATTGCAGACACGGCCCTATTGGGACTGATGGAATTTGTTTCCGAACAAACATGTTTCTAATCGGACAATAAAACAGCAGAGACCAGAAGTGGGAGAGGGGTAAGAATACCCTTTGAAAAAGATACCTACGAAAACAGGGTTTTTAAAGGGGTAAAGCTATTTCAATTTCGAGGTGACTTTGAATATGCAACAGGCGGCGATCCGCTCTCGATCTCGAAAAGGGAACGTCTTCCTTTCTCCAAGTTGAGCAGACGCCAGCTTCTCCTGGGGAGCTTCTCAGACGTTTCCCTTTTGAGGGAAAACGCATATACCCGATCCCCGGTATGTGTTCAAGGGGCG
Source organism: Bungarus multicinctus (assembly GCA_023653725.1). Lineage (NCBI taxonomy): Eukaryota > Metazoa > Chordata > Lepidosauria > Squamata > Elapidae > Bungarus > Bungarus multicinctus. Next base: position 20,185,485 of record CM042844.1, on the reverse strand, counting down.
AAAAATCTGGCGAGAGAAGAAAAGATCGTATTTAGCTGAAATGAAGTTAAGTTTAGTGTGCCACAGGTCAATTGAGGGCTTTTTGTATGCCAGCTGAATGAAACTCACATGTGCAGCAGCAGTCTATCTGTAAATAGTTCTCGTCTTCACGGCGTTTCTCCAGGTGAACCTGCCTTAGCCCTGGTGAGGGGGGGAGGGGGAGATCCGCACTCTGATGGATCGGGACGGGAGGGCCCCTTTTGCTAAAGAATCCGCTCCCAGAATTAGCTTGCTCCGCGAAAAGGTTGGGGGGGGGACTCAAACTCGAGTATTTTAGGAAGAAAGGCCTATCCCTAGAGGGCATCAGATGTGTGAATGCTCACCTCGTGGTATTTACCCGCCTCGAGTCCCAGAACAGGCCTGGTATTAAAGACAAATTAAGGGAGGTATATTATATGAAATAAGTAAGAAATCAAATCTAGCCCAGATAAGTCTGGGCAGAAGTGTGTGTGTGGGGGGGTGATTAACAAAAAAGGAAGAATTGCAGCTGAAGTGTCCCCCCAGGCGGTTAAAAGGGGAAGAGGCGAGATTGGGATCCACGGACCCCACGGCGGAAAGGGGGACACGTAGACAGTCTTCCTTCCTAGATAGCCAAGTGCACAATTGCTGCTGCCTGCAGCAGCCTGTCTACTCCATTGGAGTAGGCCTTCTTTTATAAGCCGCCCCCAGCTAGGTTCCCGCGCTCTTAAGAGCCCCGGGGGAAGGTGGAGAAATCCAACAGGTGAAGAGTGGCTCTTTTTCTTCCCCTTCAAACGAAGGGAAGGCTCGGGCAGGGCGGGGTGGGGATGCGTAACTCTTAAAGGCACAGTAGGAAAGGAGCGCGCTAGAGCGAACGCTCTTGTTTCTTTCGCTCCGGCCGCACCTGCGGGCCTCTTCGTTTCCTAGCTGTTGGTCAGGCGCCTCGGGCTGCCATCCCTCGTCTCGCCTCGTTGCTGACCGGCTAAGGCTTCTCTCCCAGCGATCCTTGGGCCTTGCGGGCGAGCAGCTTACCAAGCTTTCCCCGGCCAGCAGGGAGGCCCGGTGGAGAGTTCCAGACGCTAAATGAGATCTAACGAGAGTTCACACGTGGAGCTAAGGGGTTGCTTGACTGGGTTTTTAGATTTAGGGATGCGCAAACCTAAGCGCTGACATTTGTAAACTGAAATTTACGGACCTGCCCCGTTCTGTAAATCCAATCGAGGCTCATATGCAACAAGCCATGGTTAGACATCGTAGCTTGAGGTTCTGTATGAACGCCCCTCAATCTTGAATAGCCACTGGGTGGCCAAGATGAAAACCAGGGACACCCACCCCATTTTTAACCGGTTGCTGTATAGTGCAAAGACCTCACATTGAGGGCGGGGTGAGGAAAGTGAAAAAATATCCCTTGGCTACTTTTAAGCTTTGGAGGAAAAGCGGGAGATAAATGTAAATCGTTATCTCCATCTCTCTCCGACCTCACCGTGAGCGGCTTCAACCTAAAGGCTTTGTACAGGGTTCCTGAAACCGAAACCCAAAATTAGGAAGGGCCAGACAAAACTATAGAATTGCAACACCCCGCAAATATGTTCCGACTCGAGATTATTTTGCAAGGCAGAATGACCGACTGAAAGCCACGGAGTATGAGTAAATGTCTTGAGTACCTCTTGAGTAAATGTGCGTTGCAGGGGAGTTCGGCCCCAGCCCAATTTATATCCGTGGCGTTCAACTGACTTTGCTAATATTCTTTTAATATTCCATCTTTAGCTTTCTCCTGACTTGGACCAACACATTGTATAAATACAGGGTTTTTAGGCAATTCCTGCTCGCTTGCCTTTGGCGCTAGTCTGACTACCACCGATGCCTCTTCTTAGGTTTTGCCTGTAAACTAGACGAGGGCTGGTCAGGTTTATCGTTTTCCCATTCAAATGATTATGATGTCACCTTCTCTACGCTCTCCTTAGAAAGACCCCCTACTCCGAAGCAAAGGACAGCAGGGTCGTTACCAGATTTACCCAGAAAGGGATTTCGCTGAAATGGGAGCAAAGGCACCCAAAACTAAGCCGAGGTCTTTAGCCATGGTTTGTTAATCAAGCCACAGCTGAGTTTATTCATCAGGAAAGAGGAAACCAAGTAAGGCTTGTTAGGAGTTAGTCGGGTGTGTAAACCCAGTATCACACCTGCTATCCCGGAGAAGAGGGGAGAAACGGACGACAGAATCATAACCCAGTTAATATGAGGGCTGGACATATTACAAAAAACAGAACCCATCTTCAAATTGTCTTTTTGTTTATATATCACTGATTACACACGTGTGCAAATTGTGATTGGGTGGATCACGATTTCCATAATCTCTTCATTCTTTTTTCTTCAAATGTGTTGTTAAGATAGTCTCAGCCCTGCTTCATTCTGACCCTCTGTTTCATACCCCTTAAACTTCTCAACCCTCCTGTTTTAACGTCATTAAGGCGTCCCATATTACAGAAGGGGAAACTGTGATTGATAGTAAGTGGCTGTATTCACACAATGAGCGACCCACGGATTCCTTAAGAATAGCCATGGTGGCGCAGTGGTTAGAATGCAGTACTACTTCTGCCGATTCCCTGCTGCCAGCAGTTTGATTCTCACCTGCTCAAGGTTGACTCATCCTTCCAAGGTGGGTAAAACGAGGACCCAGATTGTTGGGGGCCATATGCTGACTCTGTAAACGGCTGTAAAGCACTGTGAAGTAGTATATAAGTCTTAAGTGATGTTGCTATTATGGAATAAACTACATTAGCTGCACATTGACCTTAGTTTACAGACCCATCATGGCTGCTTTCATACAACATGCCAAACCTAACTGCTGACGTTTGTAAACTGAAACTTATGGACCTGCTCTGGGTTTTGTAAATCCAAGCTGGGCTCATATGCAACAAGCCACAGTTAGACATCATAGCTTGAGGCTTAACTTGGCTAGTTCTTCTAATAACCCAGTGCCATAACAGATTCAGTCTTCATGGTAGGCCTTGCAGGTGGTGGAAATAATATATAAACAGAACATGGAAAAAACAGAACATTCTTGCAGTTAAATTCAACGTTGAAGACGTTAATATGATTTTCTTATCAACAAAAAGTTATATAGCCATTCTTTTTTCTAGTCTCCAGCACTCTTGGATTTTCTCGTGGTCTCCCATCCAACAGTTAAGAAGATTCTCTTCCGACCTTGCTTAGCTTTGCAGCTTACTCCAGGTCGGACAAGTGCTGTCCAGAAACCAATCAAATCCTCGTTCTAGGCTGCTACCTGGTCATCCTCCAGATTTCTGCAGCCCAGACCTCCCCCGTCGCCACGTCAAGAGGAACAGGCCGGCCTAGGACAGTTCATCGCCAGGAGATGCAGGGGGCTGCGACCTGGAAAAGGAAGGAAGCGGCTTTCCAGGTGGGGGTGCCAGGTATTGAGACGCCGGTTCACCTGCGTGCCTCGTCTCTCCTTCCCTCCCTCCTTCCCTCCTTCTGTCCATTCACTCAGCGCCAGCGTTGGTCACGCTGTCAGAGTTGCCGGGCCGCTATCCCAGGTGAACAAAGAGGAAAGGGGGATCGAAACCGGCTTTCCTCTCACCCAACTCCCTAATGCACCGGCCAAGCTGCCTGTTTGGAAGCCCGGTTCACACGTTCGCTCGGCGTCCTCCACGACGAGGGAGAGCCGCAACGTTCTTTCTCCTGTAGGCCCTTTTTTAAAAAAATCCTTTTCTGTCTGCTAGTTGCACCTTCTTTTCGCGCCGGCCCTGCCCGCTGAGCCAGCATCAATACAATGCAGAGAGCTTTCCCAGAGCCAAACGCAGCCCATAGTCGCTAAGGCCGATTGGGGGGTGGGGGGGCGGGAGAGGGCAAAAGGGCGCCTTACAACCCCTGGCTTGGAACTCCGTAGGCTGCTTAGGACAGAAGTCCCCAAAGTTGGCAACTTTAAGACTTGTGGACTTCAACTCCCAGAATTCTCCACATCTGGGAGTCAAAGTCCACAAGTCCTAAAAGTTGCCAAGTTTGGAGACCCCTGGCTTAAGATTTTGACAATTGATCTGGGGACGGAGGAGGGGCAAAGAAGATAAGGCATAAAGTCATGGGTTTCTGTTCCTCCATCACAAACACACTTTTCCCCATCGTCCAGCTTTTGAAGAAGGCCGCAGCTCTTTTGGAAAGAAACCCAGAGAGAAAGAGAGAGAGAAAGAGAGAGAGAGAGGAAGAGAGAGAGGGAGAGAGAAAGAGAGAGAGAAAGAGGGAGAGAGAGAGACAGAAAGAGATGCTTTGCCCCCCAACACCCCCACCCCTGGCCTCGCTCTCGCCTCCTTGATCGCGGGATTTGTTGCGCCATTGTCTTTGTGCAGTGAACTCTAGTGAGCGTGAGTCAGCCCCGGCGCTTATAGTGGGTTCTCTTGGCTACCAAACGCAGGAAGATTAATTCAGTCATTGTCGGGCAATTATTGTTTACCAAGAGGCAGCAGCGCTGGATGTCAGGTTTCGCTGTCAAGAAATTAAAACTCTTGAACTGGCCCCGACCAAAGCGGATACGAAGTTGTTGTTGTTGTTGTTCAATCCGAGTGCAAATTATTAATTATTGGTATTACTAAAGAGGAGGAGAATTCCCAAGAACTCTGCGGTGGGACTAATTGGTCTTAAAACCAATCCCCCGCGCCTCCCCCCCCCTTTCTGGGGATGAGTTCTCCAGATCGTTTTCCAAAGACAGCCTTTTATGATGACCCCCTGACCTGGCGGAGAGGGGAGGGCGTGAAAGTGGCGCAGCTCGGAAAAGCGGGGAGAGGCAGCTGGGGTGGGAAGTAACGCTCCCCCAAGTCCCCTTGGGCTATAATTATTAGAAATTAATTGGGTTCAGGACCCTGGGTAGGACCGGGTAAATTAATAGCGCGTCTGGTTGCTTACAGTTGAATGTTTAAGACCACAGGAGAGAGAGAGAGAAAGAGAGACATCCAGACAATACTTAACCCTCCCCCACTCCTCCCCACCCCATACTTCTTCCCAGAACAGAGGTGAGATTTTATATTTAAAAAAGCATTTAAAAAAACAAAAAACAATCCTTTATCTTCTCCCAAGAGGCCAGCTTTTTTTTTCCTCTTTACAAGACCCGCTTCCATTGGTGGCGGTGAGCTATCTTGGTGGAGGTATCCCCATTCATTAATGGGGGGGGGGGCTCCCTTAATCTTGGAAGGGTCTCTGTCTGTCCTGGGCCGCTGCTGACTTTGAGTTTCTTCGGATTTATTCGCCACACGCTCTGGTGTTTTTTTTTTTTTCCTACCCAACCCTGCCCTCCCCTACCTTTCCTCTCCTTCGACTCCCCTCCTCTTCCTCCTCCTCCGGGGGCTACTTAGGGGTTAAAATCAAAGCGAAGCCCCCCCCCCCCCCTCCTCCCATCGCCGGTACACTTGGAACTGTCGCGCTCAGAGTCAAAGTGGGAAAGGAAGCCTCGGGCAAAAGGAAATTACTGCGAGCTTTCGTGACCTTTCCAAGAGGTAATCAATCAAGTGATCAACAGGGATATTTATCATTTCTCGATGGGGGCTACTTTACAAATGCACGAGGAAGGGGCGGGAGAAAGCGCAGGGGAAGGGAGGAGAAAACACGCGCGCCAGTAAGTTGGACTAAGCCTCGAAATGGTAGCCTTCTTCAACCAGGCGCCCTTCCGAAGGGCGGGGAACTACCCACTCGCGACGCCTGAACACCCAGTGGGAGCTGATGGTCCAAACCAACCGGAGAGCGTCACGTTGGCAAAGGAAAAAAGAACTTTGATTGGCAAAGGAGAAAAGCACTTACTTTACTCACCAAGCCCCGAGTTCCTAGAAAGAGTCTACTTTAAGACATGCTCTAACTACAATTATAAGGAGCAGCTTCTGTAAGTTTGGAGCCGAGTCCTATAGTGTAGGACAGGGGTCTCCAACCTTGGCAACTTTAAGCCTGGAGGACTAAAGTTGCCAAGGTTGGAGAGCCCTGATATAGGAAATCTTGCTTTTTTTCCTCCCTCCCGCTCCCAAACTGGCCACGTGAAACGGTTTGCCGCGGGTGTTTTCAGGCTCCAATCTTTAAAAAGAAAAAAAAAGAAAAAAGAGGGACTTGGAAAGGTAATGCTAACCGAGCCTGCCAAGTGCAAAATAAACGCGCGGAGGGGGTCGACTTAAAAACCCCGCGGCTTAACAGAGGCAAGCTTAAGCGCGCTTGCGCAGGAAGCGCCTCCGCCGGAGGTGTGTGTGTCGGGGGGGGGGGGGGGGGAAACCTCTTATTCCCGAAAGCGTCGATCGAAGAACCCTGAGGTTGCGCTGCCCAGCCGCGGTCTCCGCTGGCCCAGAAGCGGGTTGAGTGGAGATTCTTTGGGCTGCAGAAGGGCGAGGAACGGATGGTGGGGGTGCGGTGCGGGGGTCACGCCGGGTGCTAAAAATCCCGTGGTTGCCTTCCTCCTCCCTGCATCAAGGAAAAAAGCCCCCTTCTTAAAAAAAAAAAAAAAAAAGCACACTTCAACCAATCCCATTGAGGGGGGAATGAGCGCTTCAATTTCCCCCCCCCCATCCTCCCCTCTTTAGCAAGGAGCCCCCGCTCTCCCCTCCTTTAACCTCGCAGAGCAGGTAGCAAAAGCAGCACGCGAAGAAGGGCGTTCACACACACACACAAATGGATACTTTTCTTTCATCAGCTGGCAGCCAGCTGATGAGTTGGATTACAAGGCCCATCACACACAGTGCGGCTTCCCATCAGGCGGCGCTTGCTGCCTTAGGCCAGGGGCTCCTGGCGGGGCGGGGCGGAGGGATAGAGTTTCTCTTGCATTGTTTTCCAGGATCCCATATTTTGAGCTCAGCTTATCCTTAGGGCGGTATTTTTATTTTTTTCCCCCCAAACTAAACCAGTCATGCTGACTGGGGAATTCTGGGAGTTGAAGTCCACAGGGTTTAAAGTTGCCAAGTATTATTGTTATTTTTAAACAACAACACTGCCTTAGTGCTTTAAAGAAATTGGCCCTAAAGGCTATTTCTAAGAGGGATTTCTAACATCTCACCTGCACCTGCTAAAGTGACATAATATCCTACATCTTTGGGGTGCACCCTCTTATCCCCCTTTTTTTTTTTGCTACACAGGTGTGCTCTAGTTCAGGGGTCTTCAAACTTGGCAACTTTTAAGACTTGTGGACTTCAACTCCCAGAATTTTCCTGCCAGCTGGCTGGGGAATTATGGGAGTTGAAGTCCACAAGTCTTAAAGTTGCCAAATTTGAAGATCCCTGCTCTTGTTATTACTGTATTTCTGTGTGTGTGCCATGAGCCGTCATCTCATCTTTGCCTCATCCTCAAATAGCTGAGGCTATTTAACTGCCTCAGTTTTATAGTTTGAGCTGTGGCTACAATCTGCTGTGCTTCAACTCAGTGTAATGCTTTACGGTGCCTTTCCACAATAGTGGCCCAGTCTTCTTGAGGCTCCATATAAACACAGGTTTAACTCTCTTTGGAAATTACACTAGACCTGTGTTTATCAAACCAGACTAACACTATTTAAACCTAGAAATACATCTAGGTTATGGCAGCTGTATGGGTGGTTGGCTCTGTCACCTTATCAGGTTTTCTTCTATTTCCAGAGCTTTAACAGGGTGTCTAGAATTTGGGGGAGGGAGGGAGGAATGACTCTGTGACCCTTGTGGATACTGCTGAGCACCAAGACAGAACTGCTGGACTATGGCCAGCACTCTCGTTATCTTACAGCAGGGGGGGTGGGGAACTATGAGCTTTCTTGACCTGTGGATTTCATGGCCGACTCAGGAATTCTGGGAGTTGAAGTCCACAAGTTACAAGCGGGCCATAGTTTCCCACCTCTGTCACACAGCATTGAGACCACTGAGCATATTCATGATTGATGGCTTCCTCCCTGCCCCATCTCCAAGCCTGTAAGTCTCTTGAAAGATGCCCCCCCCCCACAAAAAAAACCCTTTGCCTCCCCTTGCCCAAGCCCACCTGCCATCTTCAGTAGGTGGTAGTTTTCCTGCTGACAGGTGATGCTGGAGGGGGGAGGGGGGAGAAGCCACAATACTAGCAACCTCCACCAATTGCTTTCCTTGACTGGCCCCTCAGTAAGGGGGCCAACTGTCAGCCTCTTGACCCTGACGATGTAGGGTCTCCAGATCAGATCAGCAAAGGTGAGGATGTCCTTTCTTGTGGCTCAAGGAGGATCACTTTTCACACAACTGTCCAGCTGTGCTTTTCACCTTCCAAGCCATTTCCAAAGCTCTCTCCCCCTTTCTCCCTCTCTCTCCTTCCCTCCCTCCCATTGTGGGAAATGGGTGGCAAAGTCTAGCAGAGTAGGCCCACTCGGAGGCTGCCTTTATTCTGATGGGATAAAGAGGTAAAATACTTACACAGAGAGAGAGAGAGAGAGAGAGATGCGAGAGGAGGATTGAAACCTCTTTCTTTCCTCCACCCGAGGATCAGATGGAAAACAGTATCAGAGAGACCCAACAAGAAAGAGAAAACGATGCCAGAAAGGCATGTTTGAAGTATATTTGCTGCAACTCCCCCCTACACACAACACCTGCACAACACACACACGGGGAGGGAGGGAGAGAGAGGGAGGGGAAGAGAGACAGAGACAGAGGGGAAGAGGGGGAGAGAGATGGAGGGGGAGAGAGACAGAGACAGAGAGATCTAAAGTCCACCTTCATTACTGACATCTCAATACAGAAATGGTTGGATGGCGCTGTAAGAAGCCACTGCCATAAATCACTGGTAAGAAAACAGCCGTTACTAACCACCCACCTCTTCAGAGCTGGCTTGATGCCCAAGAAAAGAAGCCAAGCTCGGAAGCACGTAAGATTTGGAAAAAGCGAGAGGAGAGAACGAAGCCGGATGGCGCAGCTGTATGGATGGGGCGCAAGTGGAAAGGCTTCAAGCTCTCGTCTTGCTGTGCTTGCGTGTATATTTTTTTTAACCGTTAAAGGGAATTTTCTGAAAAATAAAGCAGCGTTGCTTCCCCCACCCTTTATCTCAGAGGATTTGTGGCAAAATCACTGAGCAAAAGATTCCTCCCCCCCCAACATAAATTATTCTGGAGAAATTGCGCGGGGCTCACTGCAGCCTCTGCCCTCCCCATTCAGAGAACCGTTCGGGTTTTCCTGCCAAACCAGGTGTGCTTTTTAAACTTTCCTTAGAACAAGCTTAGATTTTGCTTCCTCAAACTTGGTGGCCCTTGGTGGAATCCAGAAGCCAGTCTGGATCTGGTGCCCACCGCGCGGGCATAAAAAGTGTTGATCCTGGCGCCCAGATGAGAAGAAACTCGCAACACACTGGCTATGCCTTACCAGGGCTGCCAAAAGCTGGGCGAGCAACGTGGGCAATGAAAACTCTCTTTCGCCATCTAGTGGCTGAGCGGGTTTTGGCAGCCCAGAGACAATCGCCTTAGCAAAAGCAGATGTCAGAAAAATGTTTGCAAACTGTTTTTTATTCATCCTGAACGGCCTTGCATTTCCAGGGAGTTAGAGAAGATCCTCCCTTAGACTGTGGGAATGAAACTGTTTTGTGAAAACCTTCAACGGAACACACACACACACACAATCATACGGAGTTTCCCTTTGGCAACCAGAAGCTTCTCACGCTGCTCCGAAATGCCAACTGATTGTCCTGCGCTGCCTCCTAGCGGCCACAACCGGGAACGCCGGAGCCGAAAGATGCGTCACTTCTGGAGGGTGCAGTTTTAAAAAGAGGCGCTTTCCTTCTCCTGCTCCAGGGGTTTTGCCTACTATGTAATTTATAAATCAGAGCCTGAATGGCTCAGGAGCCGATAAAGCACACAGGGTCTCCTAGATGGCAGAAGCCATCTTCAGGCCAGTCCTCTCTGAACCGAAGGCCTCTCTTCGCTTCTCTAGTTTGGAACTCCACATTAAGTCATCTGGATAGAGGGGTGTCCAGCCTCTGTTCCATAATCAAATTCTTCCTATTAGGAAGTATTTTTTTTAAACATTTAACTCAGAACGCCTCCTCTAAATTCAGTGTGTCATATTAAGGCTGCAAGTGTCAGCCAATCCAAACTGCAGAAAAAAAATTGAATTTCATCAATGTCATAATCATCATCATCATTGGTCCTACATAGATATTGTGCATCTGATGCTTTCCTTCACCTTCATTTAATGCAGTGGGAACAACTGCTTCTGACAGCTACACTCCGAAAAGTTGTCAGTGGAACCAGGACAGAGATTAATGGGATTTCATGCATACCCATCTTTCATTTAAGATGATGACTAGGTCTAGAAAGACTTTAATACCATAGAAACAACTCCAATTGCTGCTTAAGTCATTTTTTTATGTTGCTCCACCTCCTTCCTTTGCTCCTGGGGACCGGGTGTCAAACAGATTTACAAAAGGAGTTTGGCCCAACTTGCCCTACAATAATTTGCCACTGGACAATTCAAGGCTGTATTAATCATTTCATTCTCTTACATGGGTGACCACATTTTTGTTGAAATTATTGTAACTCGTACTTCTGGATTAACTTTATTATTATTGGCCACAGTTCCTGTTAAATATGCACGACACCACATTTACATGAGCCTACGTTATATGCAAAGTGGAGTCTGATGTAAGACTCCACTCATTGGCTCAGCCGCTGTTGGGAAGATTGAGTCCCCATCAGTGGCTGAAGTGTCGGACAGCACCGGCTATAAAAAGCCGGCGCTGGTCACATTGGTTGCTTTTTGAATCCAGTTTGTAAATAAAGAGTTTCTCTCATTCCGAGTCCTCCTCCCTCACCTGCGCCCATTCAACACTGGCAACGAGGATGGGATTCTGAGGAAGACAACGGACCTTGTGGGGCATGATGGCCATTTTCCAGCTGATTCGTGAACTCGACTGTTCAGACCGTCAGCAAAACAACATGGTCCATTGACCCCTATCAAAACCATTCGAGCCATCCAAAGAGAAGTGGTCCTCGTACATGGGAAGATTTAACCTAAATCTGATAGTGAACAGAATGCAGGCAGAACCCGACACGAAGAAAGCTGACCTATTGTGATTGGAACTCGTTGCAGATAACCTAGAGAACGTCTCCTGGGACAAACTATAACAAGCATTGAAGGGACATTTTGACCCTACCCCATCATACCTGGCAAACCGGAATGACTTCTATCTCCGGAGCCAAAAAGAGGGGGGAAGTGATTTTGTGGCCGCACTGAGGAAACTTTCAAAGAATTTCAAATTTTCAAATGCCAAAGAAATGATCGGGGATCGGTCCATCCTCGGCATTAAGGATTTAACCCTGCAGAAGAGACTGTTCACAAGAGAGGATGTCTCATTCAAGGAGGCTCTGGAAGAAGCAAAAGCCGTGGAAGCCTCCGACTCTTCTGCAGCCCGAATCAAGAGCAGCAGCAAGGTCCACACCACCCAGGCAGCGAGGGGAACACTGGATAACCCATCCAGCTCTGAAAGCAGTGACAGTGAGAAGGAAGATGTCTACTGGGTAAAAACCAACAAACCCGAGGGAATCAAGCCAAAATGAGCCAAGGGAATCAAGCCTTGCGGAAGCTGCAGAGGAAATCATCCTCGGTCCGCCTGCCATTTTAAGGAAGCGATCTGCAGGCAATGTGAGCGGAAGGGCACATCACAGAAGCCTGCAGAGCCAGCCAACCAGTGGACAAACCGAGCCGCAGAACATACTCCCCAAATAGACAATACAAAGGTCGGAAGCAATTTGGCACGAAATTCAAAAAACAAGATGGCGGCCGGGAAGAAGAAACCCACCATGCAATCGGAGGCTACACTCACGTCCGCATGAGACACACAGACACTGTTGAGTCCAACAAGTTTCTTACTGAAGTGAGGATTGATGGAACCCTATGGTCGATGGAAGTGGACTCAGGATCGTACATATCAGTGATATCCTGGACAGTCGGTCCTCCAGAAGATCAACCCCAACATCCGCCGAAGCGAGCTCCAGCCACAACGAATAATATTAAAGGACTACCAAGGCTACAAAATACCAGTCCTGGGAAAGAAAATCTGCCACGTGGAATATGGATATTTTCAGGGACCCCTACCACTGAACATTGTAGACCAAGATCTAACCAGCCTTCTAGGGAGAGAGTGGTTTGCGCCACTGCAAATCAGCCTCACCGGCATCCATACGACAGCGGTGACCAGAGCAAGCGCTGGAGATTATCCCAATGTCTTGGAGAAGGAATTCCGGGACGTTTTTAGCAACAAACTGGGCAAGTATAAGGGGACACCAATAGGTTTTAACCTAGACCCCAACATAGCCCCTGTCAGACAAAGTCCCAGAGAGTCCCTTTTGCTCTGCGACCCAAGGTTGAAGAGCAGTTAAACAAACTTGTAGGTCAAGGCATCCTTGAGCCGGTAGACCACGCAAAGTGGGAAACCCTTTTAGTGACCCTGTAAAGCCCGATGGGTCAGTCAGAATCTGTGGAGACTACAAGAGTACCCTGAACCTCGTGCTACAACCAAGCGCATATCTGATACCAGTAGTCCAGCACCTACTACATTCATTGGGCTGGGGCAAGGTTTTTGCTAAATTGGACTTAGCACAGGCATATCAACAATTGCCTGTGGACGCAGCCATCACAGAAGCCCAAACGATCATAACCCATAAGGGCGCATTCAAGTGTAATCAGCTGCAATTTGGGGTTAGCATAGCCCCCGGCCTTTTCCAAAGGATAATGGAAAGGCTGCTATAAGGCCTGCCAGGAGTAGTTCCTTACTTTGATGACGTAATAGTCTCGGCTGAAGACAAGCCCCAACTAATGAAAAGGGTCCAAACAGTATTAGAAAGATTCCAAGAAGCAGGGCTCAAGTTAAAAAGGGACAACTGCCACATTGCCCTACCGAGCATAGAATTCTTGGGCTTCCAAATTGATGGGTCAGGTATCTGACCCACGAACAGCAAGCTGAAAGCAATTAAGGAAGCCCCCACCCAAGCATTCTTGGGCCTATTAAACTTCTATAACATATTCTTACCACAGAAGGCGACCTTAGCGGAGCCACTCCATAGACTGTTGGATAAGAATACACCCTGGACCGCCCGAGGACGCTGCGCTTTCCAAAATGACAAACATTTTAACATCCAACACGGTATTAATGCAATATAGTGAGACCCTGCCGATATGGCTAACCTGCGACGCGTCTCCATATGGCATCGGGGCAGTGCTCAGCCATAGACTACCAAATGGGAAGGAAGCCCCCATAGCATATTATTCTAAGACTTTGTCGAAAGCCAAGAGAAACTACAGCCAAATAGGCAAAGAAGCCCTCGTCGCCGTAGCCGGAGTAAAATGTTTTCACGAATACCTATATGGCAGACACTTCGAGTTGGTCATAGACCACAAACCACTGCTCGGCATTCTCTCAGGAGACAAACCCACACCCAGCATCTTATCACCAAGAATGCTAAGATGGACAGTTTTTCTGGCAGAGTATAACTATAGACTCCTACATAGACCGGAAAAGGACATCCTACATGCCGACGCACTCAACTTTGGGGCCAAAAGTTATAGTTTTGCCACCCATGACATGATGGGAACCAGAAATCAGGAGGGCCCCTGATAAAAGTTAGCCTTCATTACCCAGTTCCATTTAAATTCAATTAAAACAAAAGGAAATTAATGAAAAGTCAGTGAGATTCTTTGTGATTTAATTCAATAACATGTCATGCATCAAATAAATTCTTGTTGCTTTCACGTGAAAAAAGGATAGACTTTGGTTGCAATTTAGAAAGGGTCACAGCCAACGTTTTGGAGTCAGCCCCTATTTTGTTTAATGTGCAATGCCTAATTGATAGTACTACATAAATGATACGGTATTCATAAACAAGATGCATTCACCAATATACAATTTAATTCTTACCACCCAGCAGTGTAAGGAACAAATCAAGTGTCTTCATCCACCACTATTCTTTGTTGTTGTTGTTTTCAGTAATGGTTGAAATCACTCAGCACTTCCTAAGAAAATGTCAGCAGCTAACAGTTCAGGAAGATGCAATTTAGCCAGGAATGGTGGTGGGAACATGCTGTTTTATTTTCCCTTTCTTTTTTTTTCACAAAAGTAGACTGACCCCATTTTGGAAGAGGTCGCCTTCACATATGTGACCTTGGGTGACCTTTGGCGCTCTATGATGACAACATCTACAAGAAATAGCTTGAACTCCTGATCCCTTGACAGTCCACAAGACATCTATCGGGTACAGAGAAACCTTGCAATTAATACAAATGCATGTACTTTGTGAGATGGATGGCCACAGTGATTAAAAGAGTCTTTTCACTGGTGGCACCATTAGCCCCTGCAACCACAATGAGTGACCAATAGTCTACATATTACAGATTGTCAACTCTATTTCTTGTGACACAAACGCATTCTGGAAATTTATCCCAAACAAGGGTAAATACTTAAGAACACACTTCAGATAGGGTAGACTGGGGCTTCTCTTTTTTTCATGTGTAATTCTTGAATTACCCTTTGTTTTTCTCTAAATTTTCACTTTTGCAAAATTTGGTAACTGAAATTTTTGAGTAGTTGGCTAGGCTGAGAAGTTAAAACAAAATATACAGAGTAAGCATAAGAAGGTGGCAATGTCAAACTGCTTCCATAATCAGAAGCTGTCGGGAACACTACAAGGATGCTATCCCAAGGAATTAAACTCATGAATGTGTGTGTGTGTGTGTTTTTAAAAAGAAGATTGATACTAATTTACTTTAAAGGAAAAGAAATTCAATTTTCACTCATATTTTTTTGAAATGCTCTGATTTCTTTCTTCATTTCCTTACTTGTCCCAGCTTCTGCCAACCTAGCAGTTCGAAAGCATGTAAAAATGCAAGTAGAAAAATAGGGATCGCTTTGGTGGGAAGGTAACAGTGTTCTGTGCACCTTTGGCATTTAGTCATGCTGACCACATGACGATGGAAATGTCTTCAGACAGCACTGGCTCTTCAGCTTTGTAATGGAGATGATCACTGCCTATATATATATATATATATATATATATATATATATATATATATATATATATAGAGAGAGAGAGAGAGAGAGAGGAGGCAGTGCTCATATATATATAAGATCAAGATGAATCCAGCGCTCACCTTGCAAAAGCAAGAAACTAAAAGTAAATAAGTTGTTTGCTTCAGTTGAGATCCCTGCTATTCTGTAGACCTTGAAAACAATTGCACTTTGTTTTGGATCATTTTCTGTAAACTCAAGATGCTTTTTTTTCCATCTTCATTTTCTGCTTCAAAGATCACATTTCAATCTTGCATAATGTTCATTACCGGAAAAACATACGTGCACTAAATAGTTGCTGTACGCCTGAAATTACATGTCCATGGCTGATTTAGCAAGACGGCTCTTTTTCAGATGAAATAAGCGGTTGTAATTAATTGCATATCCTTTAGTGCCTTGGTGTTACTTATACCCCTAAATCCATGGAGGCTAATTTGAAGTCATACATTTCCCTGTCACTCTGGAAAGTATGTGCATATATAGAAGGGGAGGGAAAGCTGCCATGTTTTATGAAATACAAATTTATATTTATATAGGCTACACATTTTAGTATCACTTGCAGGGATTTGACATTTGTATCCCGAAGACAGTTATCATACATGGAAGTAGATCCTATCGATTTAGTGGAATTTATTCTCCCAAGGGGCTGTAAGCAACCATGGGTTTGTCAGCTTCCCTTAGAGTGTCTTACCTGCTGGTAGAATAGCATTGCCTCGTGATGGAAGCTTCTGGAGAAATGCAACAAGCAAACAACAAACACGGCTTTACTAACCAAGTTTAAAGCAGGGTCCTAAGCAAATTGCTATTCACTTCCTTTGCTTTTGAGGGCTTTAATGAGTTGGTAGCCTACTCCAATACTTGATAAAGCACCACTGCTCCACAAACTGCATTGGCTGCCAGCCTTCTTCCAGGTTGCAATTCAAGATGTTGGTCATTATCTTTAAAGCCCTTCATGGCATGGGTCCAGGCTACTTGAGGGGATGTCTCATCTCACTGGGATTGGCCCGTCTCACTCGTGCCGGTAGAGGTGGCATGCTGCAGGTCACACCTTTGTAAGCCATCCGGAGTTACTTTGAGGTAAGATGAGTGGCCAATAAATGTTATGAATGAACTAGCTCAATACCTGTGCTTCACTGCGAAACTATGTGGTTTTGGAGGAGGAAAATGTGGGGGGGGGGGGAATTCTGCCTCTGCCTACCAGCATCCATCGGTAGTCATCTAGCTAGCAGCCTGTCAGTGTGTGAGAGAGTTGAGGGCTGTTTGGGAACCGAAAGAGTATTTGCTGTGTGAGCAAGGAGACAGCAAGGAGCCTGGGCGTGGTTTAGCTCAACTGTTCTGTATTAAAGCTGCTTGGTGCTGTGAAACTGAAACTGCTCTCCTCTGCTTGTGTTTTGCATTTGGAACAGATTTATTTTCAGGTGGGGAGGGGGAGTAGAACTCTTTAGCATCAGAGCATGTTAATATTAATGCTCTGGTGGTCATTTTGAAAAACCCTTTCTTAGTGAGCACCTAGAAGCCAAGAGGAACATACATGCCAAACTTCAAGTTTGTAGGCTTTACAGTTCTGGAGAATTTGTAATGATGCATGAGTGGTGTTTTGCTTTTATATACAGTATATAGAATAGATGAATGAATAAATAAGGGTGAATGAATAAGAGGATGATAAGTATAATAAGTATAGTAAGTATGCATGGGAATACAAAAAAGGGTATCAATCAACCAGACAAAGATTAGACTGGATGTTAATGTTGAATAGTTCTAAATTTACTTCATCTATTCTAGGAAGCTACGCTATGCAATCACCAAAACACAGCTCATTATCCTGTTATGCTTATCTAATCCTCCAGGGAAAAAAAGCTCTAGAACAGCAGCAGCTGCTAGGGTAAACAGTTCCATTGGAGAGCTTCTAGGCACCTTCCCATCTTTGATGGAACGTGGTGATCAAACTACATGTCCCAATGCCTGGCTGGCTAATGGGGAAAGGAGTGATGTCAGTCAACCTTGCCAATAGTCTAGGGATTCATGGGGTACCACACATTTCTTGAAGAAATTATTTCTAAAATGGCAGCTTTTGATTCAGGTGGCATGACTGTATTGATACCAATATGATTGTATCCACACCTCGATAATAGCAATAGCACTTAAGACTTATATATACCACTTTATAGTGCTTTACAGCCCTCTCTAAGCTGTTTACTAGAGTCAGCGTATTGCCCCCAACAATTTGGATCTTCATTTTACCCACCTCAGAAGGATGGAAGGCTGAGTCAACCTGGAGCCTGATGGGATGTGAACCGCCAAATTGTAGGCAGCTGGCTGCAGCAGAAGTAGCTTGTAGTACTGCACTCTAACCACTGCACCACAGAGACTCCACATAATGTTCCAGACCTGGGAATTTCAGCTAAAACAATTTAAACATTGTTATTTTAATGGGGCTTAGTTATCATTTAAGTAAACTGGGCCAGAATTTACATAACATGACATAATGAAATTTGATTTGGGCTTAGAATATTGCAACAATTTTGTAAATTATAGCGTAGGACTTCAAATTGCAGAAGTGATGCAATTGGAGAAGGCAGCCAGAAGCTGTTAAAACAGCAACAGAAGAAAAAGAAGCATCCATGTATGTAGAGTGAGGAGGAGAAAAGTCACATTGATTCTACTCAAACTCCTAGAGCAGGGGTCCCCAAACTTGGCAACTTTACAACTTGTGGACTTCAACTCCTAGAATTCTCCCAGAACTCATGGCTGGGAGTTGAAGTCCACAAGTCCTAAAGTTGCCAAGTTTGGAGACCTCTGTCCTAGAGCATATGAAGAAGCAAAGAAAAATCAGAGGAAGATTTGCAAAATTCTATTACTATAGCCCAGTATTTCTCAAGCTTGACCACTTTAAGATACATAGACTTCAACTCCCAGCATAGCTGTATAAGGAATTCTGGGAATTGAAGTCCATATATCTTACAGTTGCCAAGGTTGAGAAACATTGCTATGGCCTACTTGATAAAGTGGAGTTCTAATCTTCCTGTAGAGTTGGTTTCATAATCCAGTGTACCTTTTAGGACTGGCACATATAACCAGCCATAGCGTATTCTATAAATCCTGGTTAAAAAGAAACAATCAGCTTGTGGCTGCAAGAAGCTAGATGG
Organism: Bungarus multicinctus; assembly: GCA_023653725.1. Lineage (NCBI taxonomy): Eukaryota > Metazoa > Chordata > Lepidosauria > Squamata > Elapidae > Bungarus > Bungarus multicinctus. The sequence goes on along the minus strand of CM042844.1, from coordinate 20,167,333 downwards.
TTAATAGAAGACAGCTAGGTGAAGAGAAAAATCTAGTTCTTTTCTGCCATCTAGTGAACATGGAATGTTTCAGAGCTCCAATAACCCTAGATTAAGGAAACCATGATTTAGAATTGTTGGAAGAAATATTCATTTGGGTTCAGTTCCAAGTGGGGAGAAAGACACTGGAAACATGGAGGCTGATTGGAAAGATGGTGTATTGGTGAACAAGACCACATGGGTTTTAGATCCTGGGCACCAGAGCACATGAGTGGAGAGTGAGAGGTATTATACCCTCTCTTGGACCTTGCCCTTGAGCTTCTTGTTCCTGTGGCAAGGGCATGTATTCTATTGGTTGTTGTCAGACTCCCATGGGGCTATGTAGGGGTCATAACTAACTTTGTCTGAGTTCCCAGGTTTGGTAGAAACTTGGAGGGTGATGATGTAATGAAGAGGCTTGTGTTCTGAAAGGGTGCTGGCCAATTCCTATCATGGTTTAATGGCTTTGTCCTGGTTGGGTCTGGAATGAGGGCTAATCCTATTATCCTGAGGCTGAAAATCTTTTGGTTAGTAGATGGGATGGCCCAGTCTTTCTGGGGCTATTAACAAAGATGAGGGCTGCTTTCTAAGAGCATGTTTCTCCTTTTCTTATCCAGGGAGGTATAGTATTCTGCCTTTTTAACATTTCTTAAAATATTTCACTCTTCTTGGAGAGGGGTGGGTGCTAACTTTCTACCGAATAATATGTGAATCCAGCTGAAAATAATGTCTGGTATTTCAGACAATTCTAATATGGACCTAAAAAAGAATCAGTTAATCAACTGAATAATATCTGTTTATGAATAACTGACCAAATAAGTCTAAGTTCACTTCCTATTCAAGCTGCCTTCTTCAACAGCTTTGCAATCAAATTTATTTATGGGACACTTCAATAGTCCAGAATAGTTGGAAACAGCTACAAGTAGAGACATTTTGCTTTCAGTCATAAGGTGTCATACTGATGTGTTTATACTTTCCCCTGATTTCTGTATCAAATTCAGCTTTATTAGATTCTTACTGAATAAATGTAACCTTTACTCTAGTAATTTCAGACTTGGTAGATGTGTTAGGATCATTGGAAAGCTGTATTGAACTAACAGTTAGTGTACAAGAACATCCTTATGTTGATCTGAGAGTCCTATGAAATTTTGTCCTTGAAACGTGCCTTAAGGAACACCATCAATCCTTTCCTATCATTCATTAGAAACCTGTAAACAGTTTCAGAGCTTTACCTTGATAATGATGGTGGAATACGTCCAAGACAAATCTTTAATTAACAGCAGGTAGTAACACCTAATTGACCTTGCTTATGCTCAGAAGCTGAAAGGCATGGTTAGTACTTAGATGGACCCTCATGGGCATAGTAGAGCTAACTCTCTACAGTGACAGAAGGCAAGAGTAAATTAAAAAAGGAGAGGAACGTAAGGAATTGACCAAACAGAAATCACAATTGCTTTTGCTCATCTGCATGAATGTCTCTTAACAAATCATGGTTAAACAATAGCATAGAGATATGAAAGATGATCCATACTTTTGCAGTCCCAGAAGTATGCCTGGAGCCCAAGGTCAATATTTGCTTGTATACTTTGTGTTTGTTCCATTTTCAGGTGCAAAACAGGTATAGTCAATTTTTTTTAAACCCACCTCCTTTGTATCTTAACCACTATTCCAATTGCTATACTTTTCTGCCCTTGAAGGCAATTTTTTAAAAAATTGTGTAGCTTTTAACCACAAAACTGACCTCCCTCTACCTTTGGGTGACCATAAGAACTCAGACACAGGTTAATAATTGACAAACTCCCACACATTCTTATTTTAAAAGTTAATCAAGTTAAATATTTAAATGTTTAACAAATGTAATCACTTGATGCATAGGAAATCAACTTTTCATTTCTGACTTTTCATGAATCACCCTATTTCTAGCCACAGATCAGAACTATTATAAGCCTGTCTCCCATGAGGCATAACTTTAAATATTGATGGTATCTGAGAAGCCCTGAAAGATATCATTTCTTGCCAAGTTTACAAAAACAATTTTAAAAAATTCTAAAGGGACAACAAGTACCGGGAATCAAGCTTAGGTACATTCAAGCCATATTACCACAACTTACAAGTAGGAGCAACAAAACAAAGGTCTGAACCCAAGCAGGAAATTTAGTATTAGATGTCCTAGCTTGTGGGATGAGAGACATTTTCAAAATAACCAGTGACATCAATTATATGTATCTATATGTATGCATGTATTTATGCATTCATTAGTATCCACTTTTATTTTTAAAATAACTCAACAGATCCAACATGCCTTCTTCTTCGTGTTTTCCTCACAACAACGCTTTGAGTTGAGCTGAGAAAAAGAGTGACTGTCAAAGGTCACCCAACTGGCTTTCATGGCTAAGATGGGACTTGAACTCACAGCCATCTGCTTTCAAGCCTAGTGCCTTAAACCACTAGATCAACAAGCACTTTTTTAAAAAAATTGAGATGTTGGTAAGGGCCTTTTATCCTAGGGATTCCTGATCGCTGGGTCGTGGACCAGTACTGGTCTGTGTCCCATTGGGAACCGGGCTACACAAGCAGTGGATAAGTGTCTCAAGCTTCATTTGTGCATGTGTGGGAGGTAGGTTGAGGGCTTGAAACCATCCCTCCCCACCATTGCTGCCATTACTTGGAGCCACAAAGGTTGGAGACAGCTGTTTTAGTCCATCAAGTCCAAACCATTAACGTAGGAATCCAAATTAAAACAAGGCTACTTAGCGAGCGAGCTCTTAACCAGCAAACCAGTTCCTCTTCCAGGAACACCATATATTTCACAGTGGTGGGAATATCAGGAAAACAACCATTTCTTGGTAGATTGCTTCAAAGCAATACATTTTTTTTAAAAAAAAATCAAGTTTGCTTATTATTTAATCATCTTTTTAAAAACATAGAAAAATATCTGGGGAATTTGGTAAATGAAAAAAGAATAGACATCCAATTTTGCAGATTTTATTTCTGTGTTTTTGCTTCTTTAAATATGCTCACAAAAGCATAATTGAACAGCACTGATTTTGCAATCCAGTATGAGGTTGTAAATAATCTTGAAACATAGGATGCTACAAAAGGCCAGTATATTTAACTTACACATTGTAAGTACATTATAAAATTTAGATACTATATTTTAAGGAAATAAGAGTGAATCATAGTATAGTGGTTGGGGAGAAATTTTGATAAAACATTCACAATTAAACAGGATTTCTCAACCTTCATAACTTTAAGGTTGTGGACTTCAACTCTCAGAATTCCCCAGGCAGCATGCTATCTTTTGTAGCCAAAAAAGCTAATACATTCCTTGCTTGTATAAATAAGAGGCATAGAATCAAAATCACATGAGGCATTAGTACCGCTTTATAAAGTCTTAGTAAGACCACATCTAGAATGTTGCATTCAGTTTTGGTCATATTACAAAAAAAGCTGATTTTGGAGGGGGGAGCGGATCTGGCGGGTGTTACTGAAACCTGGTTGGGCCAGGAAGGGGATGTTCCCCTGGTAGAGATGTGCCCAGCCGGGTTTTGGGTTTTTCATCGACTGAGGGCCCAGGGGAGGAGTGTGGGGGGTTGTGGTGATTATTCGGGAAGAACTAGGTCCTTGGGAATCCACTGTCCCTCAGACGACCGGATGTGAATCCCTCTTTGTGAAGTGTGGTTCCGGGGTTCAGATGGGCCTTTTGATCACATACCTGGCTCCCTGCTATGTGACATCGGCCCTGCCTGAGCTCCTCGAGGTCATAGCCGGCTTGGCGGTTGAAACCCCCAGGCTTATGGTCATGGGGCACTTCAACCTGCCTTCGGCTGGCAGGACCTCGGGGATTGCTCAGGAGTTCTTGGCCAATTAATTAGGGACCCCACTCACACTGGGGGTCACATCCTGGATTTGGTTTTTGTCTCTGGACAGTGGCAGGACGATCTAGGTATAGGGGATGTTGTTGTTGAGCCCCTGTCATGGTCAGATCATTCGCTCCTTAGGCTGGACTTCCCTAACCTCCTCGTTGCAGTGAGGCGGAGCCGATTCGTTGGTTCCGCCCCAGGCGCCTGATGGACCCGGATAGATTCCTGATGGAGCTTGGACCGTTTCCCGGGGTTCACACACATGACTCGGCTGAGGACCTGGTAGCCACCTGGGATAGGATGACGGCTGCGGCCCTTGATGGCTGGGGCCCTTGGCCTTGCGGCCTCTGACCCGATGCCGATCCCAATCAGCTCCATGGTTTTCTGAGGAGCTGAGGGAGATGAAGCACCAGAAAAGATGCCTAGAGAGCCGTTGGAGGACCATCAGCTCCGGATCTGACCGAACATTATTGTGGTCCCATATTAGGATCTATTTAGTGGCGATAAGGACGGCAAAGCGTTCTCACTTTTCTGCCCTCATTGTGTCTGCAGGAAACTGCCCAGCCACCCTTTTTTGGGTGACCCGCTCCCTTTTAGAGGTGGGAGTACGGGAGGATCCTCTTCAAGGGCGGGCTGAGGATTTTTCGAATTTTCTGCAGGACAAAATCACTCAGATCCGGGATGGGTTGGACTCTGACTGGGCAACTCTGGATGAGGGTGTGGGGACGGAGTTCGGGGAGGTCATTTGGGGAGAGTTCGATCATGTGACCCTCAAGGACATGGACAGAATGCTGGGTGGGCTTAATGCCACCACCTGTTTACTGGATCCGTGCCCCTCCTGGCTGGTATTGGCCACTCGGGAAGTGACGCGAGGTTGATTCCAGGGTATTATTAATGCTTCCTTGAGTGAGGAGTTTTTGCCTGCCGCCTTGAAAGAGGCAGTGGTGAGACCCCTCCTGAAGAAACCGTCCCTGGACCGAACTCTGTTATCTAATTACCGTCCGGTCTCCAACCTTCGCTTTATGGCAAAGGCTGTTGAGAGTGTGGTGGCATGACAGCTCCCTCAGCTCTGGATGAAACGGTCTATCTGGATCCGCGCCAATCAGGCTTCAGGCCTGGGTACAGCACGGAGACGGCATTGGTCGCGTTGGTGGATGATCTCTGGAGGGCCTGTGATAGAGGTTATTCCTCTGTTCTGGTCCTGTTAGATCTCTCAGCGGCTTTTGATACTGTCGACCACAGTATCCTATTGCGACGGCTGGAGGGGTTGGAGGTTGGAGGCACTGTATTACGGTGGTTCTCCTCCTTTCTCTCCGACCGCTCGCAATTTGTGTTGGCAGGGGGGCAGAGATTGACCCCGAGGCCCCTGATTTGCGGGGTACCTCAGGGGTCGGTACTCTCGCCCTTGCTGTTCAACATTTATGTGAAGCCGCTGGGTGAGATCATCCGTGGCTGTGGGGTAGAGTTTCATCAGTACGCTGATGATAGTCAGCTGTACATTTCTACCCCAGGCCACCCCGATGAAGCCATGGAAGTGATGACCCGGTGCCTGGAGGCTGTGCAGGGTTGGATGGGGCAAAACAGACTTCCCCAAATTCCACCCCTGACCCCCCACCCAGAGTTGCCCATTCAGAGTCCAACCCGTCCCGGATCTGAGTGGTTTTATCCAGCAGGAAATTCGAAAAGTCCTCAGCCCATCCCTGCAAGGGGTCCTCCCGCGCTCCCCCTCCCAGGAGGGAGCGGATCACTCTAAACAGAGCAGCCGGGTGGTTTCCTGCAGACACAATAAGTGTGGAAAAGTGAGAATGCTTTGCCACCCTTATCGCCACTAAATAGGTCTTAATATAAGACCGTAATAGTGTTCGGTCGGGTCTGGAGCGAGTAGTCCTCCAAATACTCTCCAGGCGTCTTTTCCGGTGCTTCATCTCCCTCAGCTCCTCAGAGAACCAAGGGGCCGAGCGAAAGCGGCGCCAGGTCAGAGGCCGCAAGGGCATGACCTGGTCCAGGGCCCCAGCCGCCACCCTATCCCAGGTGGCGACTAGGCCCTCAAACGAGTCGTGTGCTCGAACATCGGGACATGGCCCAAGCTCCATCAGGAACCTATCTGGATCCATCAGGCGCCTGGGGTGGTACCAACATATTTGGTCCGCCTCCCTGCGACGGGGGGAGCGGCCTGGAAGTCCAGACTAAGGAGCGAATGATCTGACCATGACAAGGGCTCAACAAAAACGTCCCCAACACCAAGATCATCCTGCCACTGTCCAGAGACAAAAACCAGATCCAGGATGTGACTCCCAATGTGAGTGGGCTCCCTAATTAATTGGGTCAGGCCCAAGGCTGTCATGGAAGCCAAGAACTCCTGAGCAATCCCCGAGGCCCCACCAGCTGAAGGCAGGTTGAAATCCCCCATGACCATCAGCCTGGGGGTCTCAACCACCAGGCCGGCTATGACCTCGAGGAGCTCAGGCAGAGCCGATGTCACATAGCAGGGAGCCAGGTATGTGATCAATAGGCCCATCTGAACCCTGGAACCACACTTTACAAAAAGGGACTCACATCCGGTCGTCTGAGGAACAGTGCATTCCCTAGGACCCAGATCCTCCCGAATAATCACCGCAACCCCTCCACCCCTCACCTGGGCCCTCAGCCAATGAAAGACCCGAAACCCGGCTGGGCACATCTCCACCAGAGGGATACCCCCCTCTTGTCCCAGCCAGGTCTCGGTAATGCCAGCCAGGTCCACACACCCCTCCGTAACAAGATCGTAAACAAGGGGGGCTTTATTCACTACGGACCTGGCGTTGCATAACATCAGCCAGAGGCCCGAGGCCCGATCATTCAAACAACTCAGGAAGCAAGACCTGACCTGGGGGCCGGAGCACACCACCGCTTGTAAGCAGCGAGGGCAAGCTCCCATAACTTGATAAGGCCCCCTGTCAACGCCATACCTGCCTCTCCCACCGATCGTAGAAATGGCCCTTTCCTCCCTCTCCCTAGAAAAAACCCCCATCCTCGATCCGACCATCCCCGGTCCCAAAACCCCCCAACCGCGCATGAACTCCAGTCTGGTCTTTTTTCCAGAAGGGTTGTCCCCCACACTCTGTCTGACCACCCTCCCTAACCCCTTTAAGAATTTGGAAATAAATAAACATAATTGGGCGTGTTTCCCTTGAATGTGCCATCTCTCCAGATTCCAAGGTCCATCATCGAGGTATGCCACAGAAAGGTCGGGGGGCCGCCTCAAGGAAAGGGGGACATTCCTGAGTGCCCTCAAGTCCACCGCTGAGTAAACAATCGGGCCGGCCACACGGCGTCCAGCAGATGCAGTTATTAATGACTGAAGTTGAAGTTGGAGAGGAGAGGGGTCAGTTCGAGGCTGACCCCTTCAGATATCCCGGTTAACAAATTGTAACCCCTGTCCTCGACATCGTCACCAGCGTTGATAAAAACAAGATCTGGAAGGCAACAAGTTCATTCCAGTTGATGATGTTGCCAACACCGGAGTTCTGATCTTAGTCACCAGGGCCGGCGTCATCCTCACATTAGGCACCCCCACCGCTGGGCCAGACGGAACCAGGCCAGGCCACCGCCGCCGACGTCGTTACCGCCAGCAAGGTCTTCGGGCCACCGTCACCGTCTCCACCCCTGGCAGGGCCACATCAACCAAGGACGCCACCGCCACTCGGGATCCCGCCGCTGGAGCAGTCGTTCACTCAGAACCCGGACCCACCAGATGACGCCAAGGCCATCGAGAACTCGCTCTTGGCCCTCTCCATGTCGTTGGAACCCCTGGCAGGGCCAGCCAGGCCCGAGGCAACAGGCCCAAAGCCGGCCACTCCAAAAGGTCGGGCAAACCCATCGGTGTTGGCCCCGACCCTCCATGCCATTGCCGTTGCCACCGCAACCCCAGCCCACAAAACCAGGGCCCAGGCCGCAGGGCCGGTCGAGGTCAGATCGAGGCCTCCAAATAGCCATCGAATCGCTCCCAATCTCCAGAGCCTTGAATGCCAGCGCTGGAAACACCAGAGCCCTGGATGCCAGCGCTGAAGACGCCGGCCCTGCCCAGCTGGGTGGCAGCTTCGTCAGCACCGAAGCGCCAGCCGAAACGCCGGCCCAAGCCATCTTTACTCAGAGAACCAAGGTGTGGTGAGGAAGGATAAAATAGGCCGGCAGGGACAGTTGGACACCAGGCCAGTCCGAATACAAACTAAGCAGTGGCAAATGACACAGTAAGTGAAGCGGAACGGGTGCAGCAAGAGGTAAGTACGCCGATAATCCCGTCCGCCGCCCGGGCCACCCCGCCAACCACTCTCGCACTCCTACAGCCATGCCAACCTCCCCCCCCCCCCGGGCCACCAACACCTATCCCGAAAGGCCCCGGGAGAGCAGACCCGACCTGGAATGCGGAACGGCTGGCAGAGCTCGCAATTAGCGTCCGACCGCCATCTTGGCACATGCACATCCCTCTGGAGGTGGCTTACACAATGTAAAATCATATTTAAAACAAAAAATAAAAATAAAAACAATAAGAACTAACAAAAAGAATCAAATAAATTAGTAAAGTACAATAGAACAAAATTTGGGAAAACAAAAAACAGAACAAAACAAAAACAAAAACCAACTCCCACCCCCCCACTCCGATGACAGCGGGTCAGACTAGCCATCTGATGGGTTCCATCCCTCTCTGGATTCCCCAAGCCCACTGACAAAACCAGGTCTTCAGTGCCTTTTGGAATAGTACTAATGAGGGGGCCATTCTAATCTCTTGGGGAATGATGTTCCAGAGAGATGGAGCCATCACAGAGAAGGCCCTTCTTCTTGGTCCCACCAGGTGTATCTCCCTCCCACAGCATTCCCTGCCTCCTCGCTCTAATGGGTCAGGTAGATGTCACTGGCAAGAGATGTTTCCTCAGATAACCCAGACCCAAGCCATGAAGGGCTTTAAAGGTGACAACTAGCACCTTGAATTGCACCCGGAAGCAAATTGGCAGCCAATGCAGCTCCTGCAGGAGAGGTGCTACATGTGGATACCGGGATTTGTATAAAACCATGCGGGGCGCTGCATTTTGCACCAACTGGAGCTTCCAGATGCTCTTCAAGGGCAGCCCGATGTAGAGCATGTTGCAATAATCAAGACGGGAAGTGACAAGGGCATGAGTGACTGTGAGTAGAGACCGCTGATCCAGGAAAGGACGTAACTGGTGCACAATCCGCAGTTGCGCAAAGGCCCTCCTGGCCACAACCGCCATCTGCTCTTCGAACAAGAGTCATGAGTCCAGGAGAACCCCCAGATTATGCACAGGGTCTGTTTGGGGTAGTGCCACGCCATCCAAGACTAAAGGTGGTAATTCTCCCTGAACCAACAAACCCCAGACCCAGAGCCACTCGGTCTTGCATGGGTTTAGTTTCAACTCGTTGCTCCCCATCCAGCCCCTAACAGCCTCCAGGCATTGCGAGAGGGAGGACATAGCAACACTTAACTCACCACAGGCCGAGACATACAGCTAAGTATCATCAGCATATTGGTGATACCTCAGTCCATGGTGACAGATGATCTCACCCAGCGGTTATCATATCAAATCGTAGTGTTAACGGTCCTCTTTTTCACTGTTCTTGTACTCTTCACTCTTGCATTGCACACTAATTGCAAAAGACTAGCTAGTCATATAATAGCATCCATAGAACAGTAAAATCATAAATGACTTGTCAAGATCATTAGGGGTTCTGACACAAACCTTACTCAAGAAACCAGCACAACTGGAAGGGTGGTTTATAAAAGGGACTTTTGAAGCCAACAAGCCAGAAATTCCCATCTCTGATATAATGAAAAGCTGTCCCGTAATCTAAATGTATAATGTTCACAACCTACCCTCCAAGTATAAAGCAAAAGCTATTTAAATCATGCTTGCTTCTGCAAAGTCAGCAATCATTCACATACTTATGGTGAGGCTATCCAGCTCCTTTGCTGTGTTTTTTTAATCACCAGAATTTTGGTTTTGCATCCTAAATCATTCCGAAATTGGACAAACCATTAACATGCAAATCTAATGATTCCTTTGTCTTTCCCAATTTTGGCCGATATACCAATTGCCCTATCTGGGCAAGAGGATTTTTCTACGGTAACTACAGTATTGCAGTATTCTACAAAGGGTGGCCTTTGAAGACATTGAATCACTCAGTTGTGTACTTGATAAGACAGCTATGCAAAGCAACAGTATCACTCAGAAGCTGCAGTTGATTTGAGTGCAGCAATCTATATGATGGCATTCACAGGACCACGCTGTACCTACAATAATTGCCAAAAAGCCTCCAGGTTCAATTTAATGTGCTCTCTAAAAGGCCTTTCATGGTTTGAGGTCTAGTTATCTACAAAACTGTATTCTCCCATTAGAATTGACCCAACAGCATAATTTCCCTATCAGAAATCACTCCCAACAGATTGTCGCAATAAATTTCTTCCAGAAATTATTTGGGGGCTAATTTTGTCTTTATTTCCTTGTAGCCTGGTTTATTCTACATTTCTGGTTTTGGACTTATGTGTATAAATCTATTATATATTTCTTGTGAAATTCTGAGACTTTTCAATATAGCATTCGGCAAATGCAAATAAGCAGCCACAACCTTTAAATAGTCAAAAATGGAGATGCAATACACTGCAATAAATAATACCCACCTTAATCCTGTTGCATTCAGTGAGTTTAAGAACAAAATACTTGGAGAATTTTCTAATTTAGTAAATCTGAATCTTAAAATTCAACAAAAATGCATGCTTTGAAATATCTGACCATTTCACCGATCAGAAGTGGAGCTGCATTGCAATGTATTTGTGTAACTGATACTCACACATCTTTAGAAATACAGTAGTTTTAGATACTGTAAAAATATTGGTTACAATTATGACTGATTTAAGTATCACAAATTTGTGTTTAGAAATTAAATCCACTTCAGTCCTATATTTTCAATTTTAGTGAAATTCTGTGGTAATTATTTTTTGCTGATGAATACATATTGCCATCTACTGTTAGAAAACTGATGTTTTTATTGTAACTTTAAAATGCAGTTTCAAATGTGCATTCGGATTTCACATTATCCTATGATGAAGCTTTATGCTGGATCAAGCCCATACAATTTAGCATTCACTTGGTTTTTTTTAATAAAAAAATTTTATTTTAAAAACATACACATATAAAACATAAAACCATCTTCCATTTTATATACATAGTGTCAGTTGGTTGCAAATCTTTTGTGCTATCCTTTTATAGTCATTACTCCGTTTATATCATTTTTCACATTGACAATCTAACATAGCTTATGTATTTATCAGTTATTAATCATCCATGACTAAACTATTTATTCCATCATTTTATGAGATTCCATATTTTACCTTAACATTTGTTATACTTTCAACCAATGGTTATATATGTCTATGTTTATATCAATCTATTAAGTTTCTATCACAGAGTTATCTAGTCTATTACATTACCATGTTTTCTTGTCCAACCATTGATAAAACAAATCCCATATCATATAAAAATGTTTTATCTTCTTGTTCTCTAATTTCAAATGTCAATTTACTCATTTCAGCACAGTCCATAATTTTCTTAACTTCCTCCTGCATAGGTATTTTATTGTTTTTCCAATTCTTAGCAAATACAATCCTAGCTGCTGTTAAAACATTTACAATCAAATATTTCAGCTCTTTATTGTATATTTCCGGTACAATTCCCAGTAAAAAGGCCTCTGGTTTAAAGTCTATATGTTGTTTTTATCATTTTTTCCAACCATGGGTGGATTTTAGTCCAATATTTCTTTGCGCCTTTAGAACTTGGTTTTCTCTACAGAAAAAAAAAAATCTGTTTGCCATTCTCTGTATCAGGGGTGTTAAACTCAAGGCCCTGGGGCTGTATCCGGCTCACAGGGTACTTAGATCTGGCCCGCCGGGACGGCCTGCAGAGTGAAGGACTGGCTCACAGTGCTTCTGCCAGCAAAAACAGAGCTCAATGGCCACGTGCTGCTCTCCCAAGCTCCCATATTCACTGGCAGAGGATAGCAGGAATCTATGGCAGCCAAAAACAGAGCTCAGAAACCAGTTTTCGCTGGGAAAGCACTTGGGCCACCACAGGCGCCCCCAACATGAGTGACATTGAGCTGGTTACTCACCCTAACCCCCCCCGGAGGTCAAAAACAACCCTGATGTGGCTCTCAATGAAATTCAGTTTGACACCCCTGCTCTATACAATCTGGGGTTATTTGGAAGACCACAAAAATAGAATTGGCTCCATGCTGGCTTGGGGTTCCTCAGCCGTGGATATCTTTGGCACGTAGCTTTGATTCTGGACTTAAAACCGTAATATTGAGAGTGAAAATATCCCATCTAGCAGGGGTTTTCGTCCTTCTGTTATATCTGAAAATGTTATTGCAAATAACCATTGTTTTATTTTAAACATGAACCAGATTGTTTACTGAAAAACTCAAAACCTCTATCTTTTGAAATTATTTTCTCTATTAATTCAGAACTTTGTCACAATGAAGCATTAATTGCATAGCTTTACTTACTGGAAACTAAGAAATACTGGGATATTTTTTTGCATGATTATTTGCCAGATGGCCAGCATAAATTCAGTAAGACATTCTAGATATAGGTTTTCCAGCAATTGGTTTGGGTCTGAAATTCCTTTGCCCAGTATTTTGAAGAGAAAAACTGGGACATGACACTCAACTAAAACACAGGTTCTGCAGGTGTGTCAGGCCCATTACAGTGGACAAGATAGATTCTTAAGACCACTTAATTGTTCAAACCATAACAGTGTAGCAATGCTACTTATCAGGGGTTACTTTTTCTGGATAATATGCACCACCATAAGATGGCGGTGGTGCGGCCGCTCCTCAAGAAGCCTTCCCTGGATCCAGCTGTTTTAAATAACTTCCGTCCAGTCTCCAACCTTCCCTTTGTGGCGAAGGTTGTTGAGAGTGTGGTGGCACGTCAGCTTCCTCAGTACCTGGAGGAAACAACTTACCTCGATCCGTTCCAATCGGGCTTCAGGCCTGGGCATAGCACTGACACGGCATTGGTCGCGTTGGTTGATGATCTCTGGAGGGCTCGTGACAGAGGGTTCTCCTCTGTCTTGGTCCTATTAGATCTCTCGGCGGCTTTCGATACTATCGACCATAGTATCCTGTTGCGACGGTTGGAGGGGTTGGGAATTGGGGGAACCGTCTTTCGATGGTTCTCCTCCTTCCTCTCCGACCGTTCGCAATTTGTGTTGGCGGGAGGGGAGAGGTCCACCTCTAGGCCCCTGGTTTGTGGGGTGCCTCAGGGGTCGGTTCTCTCCCCTCTCTTGTTCAACATCTATATGAAACCGCTGGGCGAGATCATCCGTGGTCTTGGGGTGAAGTGCCATCTGTATGCAGATGACACTCAGTTATACATCTCCACCCCGGACCACCCCAACGATGCTGTGGGGGCTATGTCCAGGTGCCTGGAGGCCGTGCGGGATTGGATGGGCGGGAACAGGCTCCGGCTCAACCCATCCAAGACCGAGTGGCTGTGGTTCCCGGCGCCCCGATATAGCCAGTTGACTCCGTCGCTGGCTATTGGGGGGGAAATTTTACCCCCCACAGAGAAGGCTCGCAATCTGGGAGTCCTCCTGGATGTGCGGCTGTCGCTTGAACACCATGTCGCGGCCGTCTCCAGGGGGGCATTTCATCAGATCCGTCGGATCTACCGGTTGCGGCCCTTTCTGGATCGGGACGCCCTGCGCACGGTCACTCAGGCCCTTGTCACCTCTCGCCTGGACTATTGTAATGCCCTCTACATAGGGCTCCCTGCAGGGAGCACCCGGAGACTCCAACTGGTGCAGAATGCGGCCGCGCGGGTGATCATGGGGGCGTCACGTAACGCCTCTCCTGCGCGAGCTGCATTGGCTGCCGGTGGCTCTCCGGGTTCGCTTTAAGGTTCTGGTTCTGACCTTTAGGGCGATCCATGGCATTGGGCCAGGTTACCTACAGGACCGCATCCTACCGGTGATCTCCAGCAGGCCAGTGTGTGCACACAGGGAGGGCCTTCTCCGGGTTCCGTCGGCTGCCATGTGTCGCCTGGCGGTCCCGAGGGGTAGGGCCTTCTCTGTGGCGGCCCCTGCCCTCTGGAATACTCTGCCACCGGAACTGCGTACCGGCATGGACCTGAGGTCCTTCAGGCGCGCGCTGAAGACCTGGCTTTTCGAGCAGGCTGGCCTGGGCTGAGAGAGGGTTTTAATTTGTCTCCATTGCTTTTCAGTAATTTTAATTTGGGGGTTTTAAGGGGGTGGGGTGGGCTTTTATATTCGGCCAAATATTCAATTTAATTTCTTTTTAACTTTTGTATCATTGTCGGGGTTTGGATTGGCTGTACACCGCCCTGAGTCCCTAGGGAGAAGGGCGGTATAAAAATTTTATAAATAAATAAATAATATGCATGGTGTAAAATTACCACTTATCTACAACTATAGACTTTACTTTCCCATAAGCTTAGTTCTGGTCCCCAGTATGAAATACTATGGCTAGCTGGTTATCAATATATAATTTGAAAGAATCACCCCTCCAATCACCCTATCAACATAGCTTTAACTATCAAGTTTTCTTACCACATACAGTTCCATTATCAAATTTTTATTTAAGATGTAAAATTTAAATTACAAAATGTTTTAAGTGAAAAAAAGCATTGTCAGTAGCACTTACTGTTTCCCCATGTTGCAGTTTTGTTAAAGATAGCTTTCACTTCTATTATTTGCTGTTTCATCTCATTCAGTTGTATATAGTATACCAGTCTACTAAGCCATGCTTTTGTAAAAAATAGAAAAGCCTATTTTGAAAATTGTGTTGCTTTAAAGAAACAAGTCAATTTTAGACATCTTAAATATTAAGATAGTGGAAAGAACTTCTCACTTGTGTTCCTTCACACCCAGATTTAAATGCTAATGAAATAGAAGTGGTGGCTAGTAAGAGCATGCTTGCTAACAATTAGAAAACACGCTGGATTTCTCAACTTTGTTAAGATACCACTAGATGGCAGTAGTTGATCAAACTGAAAACCACATTTTACCAGAAATTGCATCTGGACATTTAAAATATATATATAATCTTTAAAATAATTATGCCAATACATAAAACAAGTGACAGAAATTACAAGAAAATGCAACTTTATGCATTTTCAAAAGAATCTTAATCTCAAAAACCATGTATTGTCTGATGACCTATAGCCTATTCCTACTTTCTACAAGATCGTTTGATTGCATTTTCTTGTCATAAGGCATTTTTACTCAGGTGGAGAACTACATCCAACGTTTTTCTTTTAATATGTGAACACATCAGTAATTTTTTTTCAAATAGTATATAGCTGGATTAATTTAACAAAAAAAAAACCCTAAGAAAATTGACTTATACAGCAGAAACTATATGCCATTTCCTTCTGTGGAAAAAGTACACCCATTTGCTTTGCCCTTTTCCTAATTCACCATGCAGATTTCAGCTATGCAAGGTCTTGAGATTCCCCCATGTGCAGTCCAACCATTTCAAATCATTGCACATTTTGATGGGATTTAGATTCAGCTTTGACTTACCTATCCCAGAACCCTCTTTCCCCTCATCCATTCCTTGAAGGGTTTACTAGAATTAGTGTCATTGTCTTGGAGCAAGGTCCACTTCTGGTTGAACTTCAATCTTCCAAGTTTTGCATTTTCAAGCACTCTCTAGTAAAACTAAAGTAGAAATTCTATGCTGCACTGTCGAGGCAGTAAAGCAGCCCCAAACCATAACATTTCCACCAACACATTTTATTACCATAGTATCAGGTTCTTTTGGTGAAATGGCTTTGGTATTCACAAAATGTTTTCTAGTACTTTTGCTAAATCTTTTCTTTGTTGTCCAGAATATTGTTCCAGAAGACTTGGTCTACTGTATGTCTAACGTTTATGGGCAAACATGTTATACCCTGATGTTCTTTCTGGACAGCCAAGGTTTCTTTCTGGTGCACCTCCATGAAGATCCCATTTGTGCAGGTTCCAATAGAAGACATACTTTGACATCAATGACAAGATCTATATATAGATCACGATACAATTCTGGGGATCTTTAGACTTCTTTGAACATCAAACATTCTGTTCTTTGGCTGAACTTGCTGGGACAGCAATCCCATGAAATATTTGAGTAAGATAGGTTCATCCTACACTTTCTAAAGACAATACGAAGACTTCCCAAAACACATGCAGCTACAAATCAACCAGTCTGGCAGTTTATTGTACGGGCCTAACAAATGTAGAATACTTTAATTAATTTAGAAGGAAGTTGGTGGATGTTTTATGTTCCATATTTGCAAAAGAACATCAAATGCAAATATATGAGGATGCAAAACAAGTTTTAGGTAATTGTTTTCGTTTAGCAGCCCTTAATTCTAAAAAAAAATCTAGGCTGGATGATTTGAGTTTATGATTTAGGACTCTGCAATATTCTGGGTATTAAGGGGGATGTGATTGCACCTATCAGCAACTCCTTAAAAACCATAAAGGAAATGCTGGCAGATTATATGCACCCCAAATTACCCTTACCCTTTAAATCTAGATCACTGCACAGCCTTTTATCGACTTGCATTAATCAAAGCCAAGTGCAAGTAACCATTTTACCTGAAGTTATTCCTGCAATATTTACAATTGCACAATTCAAAAGAATCTCAAGAACTATCATTTGATCTAAGTTTGTACAGCATTAGAAATTAAGATACCATACTTAAATTTACTTAAAACTCTGGTAAGAGAGCCTTTCAAAACATGGGGGCACTAAATCATTTATTCCATTCTTAATTAGTGGGGGGGAATAAGAATTAGTAAAAAAATATGCCAGTTTTCCGCAACTATGATGGAACCAATTTTAGAATTTTCTGTACTGTTGCCAGAACAGAAGCGAAGAACCCATCCCTTTGTTAAACTTGTTTGTCTTGCAGAATGTTGCTAATGTACTTCTGTGTCTCCTTACCATTTCAAAAGACGGTGAAAAAGCAAGCACCCAATAAGATATTCATAAGCATTTGCTAAACCTGGATGGTACCTAACTTTGGAGAGCTCTCAATAAAGAGTAAAACATAAAAAGATGAAGCAAAATATTTCACAATGCTTTTCCAGGCCTAACAGTTATCTCAAGAGATGGTCTAAGTAAGGGCAAAATTTAAGAAATCAACCAACCTCACCGTCCAGATCACGGTTCTCCCAAAAGTGATTTTTCAGAAAGGCCTTTTTTCCTTCCCTTGACGTTTCGCTTCTCGGATGAGAACTGAAACATCTTAAAAAGGAGAAAAGTCCAGTTGCCTTTTTGAAAAGGCATTTCTGGGACTCGCACCTAGAACATAAACTACGTCCCCGGGATGCGGCACACTCCTTTTGCCTTCTTTCCCCTGCGTTGCTCGAGGGCCGCATTCGCCACCTAATCAATAACCCCCCCTTACAGCTGCCGTCCCCGCAAATCAATGGTGAAGCCAGTTCAACCGTCGTCGCCATGCCCGGGAAAGCATTAACTGCACAACCCAAGGAGAGCGGGCGTTCGCCATAGCGCTTGCTTGGACGACACGTAGCCCTTCCCTTTCTTCCCAGAAACCCGAATTTGGCATGTCCGGACGGCGCCCGCCGCGCACCCCACTACTCAGGGGCGAGCGGGACACGAGACGTCGCCCGTATTTGCTCTCACGCCCGGGCCTTGCGAGCACTTTTCCCCCCCGTCCTCCGCCTTTCGGTGAGACTCGCCTCCCCCGAGGCGAGCAGGGCCGAACCCTTCGCGGCAGCCGTGGCCCGGGCCAAGCTGACCGCGGCCTCGAGCGGGGGCGGCGGCGCCGGCTCGGGAGCCGAGCACGCTCAAGGCGAAGAAAGGAGGGAACCGACGCGTGGCCGGCTAGCGGAGGAGGAGGTTTCCCCCGAATCGCTGACGTTTTTTCGAAGATTCGGTTCGCTGAAAGTCAGCGAGTAAAACAGCGAACGAGGCCAACCGCCGTCGAAGGAGACAGCGAGTTAGGGTTAGAAAAGAAGGAAAACCTCCCAACCGCTGCCGGCTTCTGCCCGCCTCCGGAGTTTAAATAGTTTTCCTCCGCAGCATCCCATTGGGCAGCGAGCGAAAATGCCTTGTTTCTCATTGGTGCGAGGCGGATGACGACATCAATTTTTTTTTTCTCGTGTGCTTTTTGTTTTTTTTTGTTTTTGTAACGGAACGTGCCCGGGCTTGAGTTTTTTTTCTGCAGAGCATGTTGGTTGGAAAATCCCGGGTTTTGCTTTGCACATCTTAAAGTTGCCAAAATTGTTCTACAACCTCGTGCTTTAAATTGCGGGAGGGGCATGTTAGTCTGCGGTAGACACGAACCGCCTTTTTCCGATTAACACGTTTTTTAAAGCGTAAGCTTTCGTGCCCTTTTGTTTCAAGTGCCTTTTCTGAATGCTGTGCAATGCAATGTAGCACAGTACAAAGCAGTGTAGCGCAATGCAATGTAGCACAATGCAACGCAATGTAGCACAATGCAATGCAGTGCAATGCTCTTCTGTGCCATGCACTTCCATGCAGTGCACCAAGCTCTGCACTTCTATGCAGTACACCATTATGCATTGCAAGGCACTGCTATGCTATAAACCGCTAAGCTGTGCTGCCATGCAGTGCATGGCTATGCTATGCATTGCTCTGCTAAACACTTATATAATGCACTGCTATGGTCTGCATTATGTACAAATACTTTAAAAAATTGTTCCTGGTCCAGAGTTTCTTCTGGTAGATGGGCAACTGTATTTAACATGTTTGTTAAATAGATAAATGAATACTGTGATGTAGCATCTCATGAAGAGCTGCAGGTCAGGAAAGCTTCTGACTTTTCATAAAATGCGTTAGTGAGAAAAAAATACTACCAGATTCCTGTTTTGATGAAGGGAGGAGGGGAGCGAGAGTTGGTTTTGCTTAGCCTTGATGTCTGTGGGCATAATAGAAGTATAAATGCTTGATTTTTCTTCCTCTCTGGTTGGAGATTTCTGGAAGTTGGGAATCCAGGAGACCTCTAGAGTGCTAAATTAGGGAAGGCTAATCTATGGCAAACGCAATAATCCAGACTTCTATAGAAGTGATGGATTACAATATGAGGCCTGGGAAAAGCTGATATCACTCAGTTCAGCTATTGAAAAAAGGCAGATGTTAAAATGAGCGATTTCTTTAAAAAGCAGCAGGCAGCAACCAATTGGCACAGTGAAGGGTGTAACTTCAGAAAGTGTCAATGTTTCTCCACTGAGGGAAGACCCCCTTCTCCTAGAATGAAATATCTTGAGAAAATATTTCAAAATATTGAAAAGGCAGAATATTATAATTTCTTGGAAACATGTTTCTTTTTACAGGCAGAAAGCAGACTCACTCTTAATAGCCCCCACCTTTCTTAAAGCCCTCAGCAGATGCCAGCACTTAAGAGATAAAGAGGTACAGTAGCTAGCTCTATTCATAAGCAAATTCTCTGCAGCAAGGTCTGAGCAAAGGTAAGATTAGCCTTCAGCCATAATAGGAATTGCCCAACACCCTTTCAGAACACAAGCTCCTTCATTGCATTATCTCAGTTGCACCATACCCTCCAAACTTCAACCAAACCTGGGACAACCTACAGAGCCAGCTATGACCCCTAAAAAGCCAATAGAACAGATGTTCTTGCACAGGAACAGGAAGCTCAAGTTCAAAGCCCAAGAGAAGGCTCAACTCCAATTCTCAACTCTCAATTCTCAACTCCATGTGGTCAGCTGCCTAGAACCACCTATTGTGCTTATGTTTCACCATTAAACCATCTTGCCAATCAGCCTCCCATGTTTGTAGTGTCTTTCTCCCGGCTTGGAACTGAACCAGATGGATATTTCTCCCAACACCACTGTCTCAACTTTCAGATGTATGGACAATTTCCCAAATTCTCAGCAATTGCTGTGCTGGCTGAGGGATCCTGGATACTAAAAACCACGCATTACGAATTTGCCAAGGTTGGGAAAGACTGGTAGCATAGAGTTGCCATATTTCTCTTGTGAAACAGCAGGAAATTGGAGCAAAGGTTGCCCAAGTTTGGGAAGAAAGGATGAAAAGTTACCGAGTCTCCCATCTTCCTTTTGCAATCCTGCTGTGTAAGGATGGGTTGTCTGTGGCTATATGAGCTTTTTAAGTCACACTTTATGTTCTCTCAAGCCTGTTCTGATAAAATGAAAACTAAAAGCGTCTTCTTGTCATTTGGGGATTAAACATTAAGCCCTAAAACCAACATTGCAATTTTAAAAACAGACACAGCCCAGAACTTCCCATCAAGCCTAATCCTAACATGATATGTGATGTGTCTCTTTCCCCATCTTGCAGTTCTCAACCCCAATCCCCCACCCTCATCCCAAATTTTGGCAGGCCCTTAGTCAAAGGTTGCCTATTCCTGCTTAAATGCTTTTCAAACACTTTGTTTTGTCTTGAAAAGAAATTGAACCTTTTAGTTTTGCTGTTTTCCATCAGGTCATCAAATGATAGAAAAAAAAACATTTGCCAGTCACAGCGCTCCAGCAGAAACAGAATCTCTTCAGTTTCTTCCCGTGCCCCCTTATCAACTCTCCAAGATGTTGTGAATAATTGGAATAAAGTTAAAACAAAATAGATTAAAATGTGAGAAAGCTCTGTCATGAACAAGGTTTGTTATCCTTTCTTTTCTTTTTTTAATGTAGACCACAAATGCTAACTTCTGCATTCCACTTTGTCTTTGTTTGAGAAGCAGAGGGAATAGGATTGGTTCCTCCATTTCTACCCTATTTTACATCATTGCTCTGTTATGCCATTTCAGCCTTAATCTAAACCAACAAGGGCAATAGTGTCATAGCACTTTAAGAGCAAGGGTCTTCAAACTTGGCAAGTTTAAGACTTGTGGACTTCAACTCCCAGAATTCCTGAGCTAACATGACTGGAGGAGGAATTCTGGGAGTTGAAGTCCACAAGTCTTAAAGCATTCAAGTTTGAAGACCCCTGCTTTAAAGTATTGCTGTCTGTGAATTATTACAGGTAATCCTTAACATACGACCACAACTGAGCCTAAATTTATGCTGGTAAGCGAGACTTTTAAGTGAGATTTGCCCCATTTTACAACATTTCTTTCTTGCCACAGTTATTAAGTGAATCACTGTATTATAGGATATTTATAGAAATATAGCTCAAGGAAGCAGGCATGGAATTGTTACCTTTATTTGTCTTTCAAAAAGGTGAGGCAATAAATCTCACCAAGTGTTTCATGACGTTCTTCCCACAGCTTTTTAAATAAAAATGTTTCTGTACCACAGGGATCTAGAAGCACTTCCTGTGTACTATGTTAGGCCCAACTTCAGCATATTCTTCCTTGGAAATCCACATCTCTTGAAAGGCTGAGAGAGAAGCAAGAATGGATCCTCCCATCCAGACAGAGATCTTCCTGTCAGGAGGGGTTTGGACCAGGACTTCAGTGTCTTTGGGAGCCATGCGAATCAGCTCCTTCGTCAAGCGATCTGAAATCCCAGGAAAGAGACTGGAACCACCCGAAAGGAGGATGTTGGCGTACAGTGTGGTCCTTAAGTCAATGTCACATTTCATGATGGTATTAAATAAGAGCTTATCGATTCCTGGCGCTTCCATGCCAATGTTAGATGGGCGAAAGAGGGTCTCTGGGCAACGGAACAATTGGTTGTGGATTTTGATAATCTGACCATCAGGTAATTTCCATGTTTTCTCTATTGCAGTAGGTTGTTTTGCCATTTCTTCTTCAGGGTTTAAGCACACATAACACAAGGCCTCCTTGATGATCCTTACAATTTCCCTTTCAGCTGTGCTCACTAAGGCAATGCCACTTTCTCTCAGGATCCTCATTAAATAATCTGTAAGATCCCGGCCCGCCAGGTCAAGTCGGAGAACAGCATGAGGCAAGCAGTAGCCTTCAAAGATTGGGACAGTATGTGTAACCCCATCCCCAGAATCCATCACACAGCCTGTCGTGAGACCTGCAGCATAGAGAGCCAACACAGCCTGAATGGCCACGTAGAGGGCTGGAACTTCAAATTTTTCAAAGAGCAACCTCGTCATTTGTTCACGGTTGGATAATGGGTTAAGTGGTGCCTCGGTGATCAGTGCAGGCCTTGTGCCGGAGTTTAATCTCAGTTCATTCTCATAAGTATGCTTCCAGATTTTCTCCATGTCTGGCCAGGAAGTGACAATGCCATGTTCTACTGGATATCTGTTGGATATAAATGAGAATTAAAGAAGCCGAGGACATCAACATACAACATATTGTCATAGGTAAAAGCATCTAGGAAATGTACTCGATTGCTTAAATAATATCAGTATAGCTTGTGCTATCTACATACAAGCATGCACATATCTAAAAACAACTTGAACTGGGGGCAGACAAAGTTCTAAAAATTCACAAAGGACGTGTTTCCGTGTAAAATCTCAGTTCCAAATATCTTTTCATGGTTCCCAGTTTATAATCTTAGAATGCTTCTTTTGTGGAAGATTTGATACTGTAGTTTTTTAACATTACTTACACTCTGTTTATAGTTTTGTTAGATACTTATTCCTCATTTCCTTTTATAGAAGTTTGGAATGATGTGTGTATAGTCATTTCTTTTCCATCTGAATTCTCATCACTATCAGATAAGCTGGGCTGAGAAGTAATGATTGGCCAGAGTCAGATAGCAGATAATCAGAGTTGGAAGGGACCTTGTAGATCACCTAATCCAACCCCCTGCCCAAGCAGGAGACCCTACACCATTTCTGACAAATGGTGTCCAATCTCTTTTTGAAAGTCTCAAGTGATAACTCTCCCACAACTTCCGAGGGCAAACTGTTTCATTGGTTGTCATTCAAGGTGCCTCCTTAGTTAATTGGAGAATGGAACCTGGGGCTTCTTATCATTCTAATTGCTATTCCTAAATTTTGCAAGTTGTAAGCAGACTAAGGGTTGCACAACATTTACATCTTTATGTATGGAATGTTATCAATAAGCTTTGTGAGTTGAAGTTATTTCTAGTAGGAAGAGGGCCTACACTAACATTTTATATATAGAAATTTAAAACAAATTATTGTATTTTCAATTGATTTTCTTTTATGCATTACAACAGAGCTAGAAAATTCTATGTGAAATCAATTGCTGTAGATCAGAAATGGACAACATGTGCATATTTAAATATTGACTTTGATACCCAGCCTGGTCAATGACAAGAAAGATGGAAACTCATTCAGCTCAGTGACATTGAGACTATTTGTTGTCCATTCCTAGAGGATCATGATTAATCTGTATCTAGTATGTAAAGGTTTTGAACTCTTCCTTTGGTCTACTACCTGCTACAATCTCTCTCTCTCTCTCTCTCTCTCTCTCTCTCTCTGTGTGTGTGTGTGTGTGTGTGTATGGATAATAACATTTCCAGAATAATTTGTACCTAATTTGACAGACACAATCATCTATTAGGCTTTACACACACACACATACACAAAATGCACCTCTTTTGACTATGGACATTTTGTTTTCAGCTCTGAATCTTTTCGCAAACTAGGTCATTTAAAGAAATGAATTGACTTGGTAATTATGCATACCACATATTTTTATTATAGTTCCTAATTAGCAGAGTTAAACCATGGTTATGCTTAATTAAGCACTATGCAAAGCTCTAACTGAACCTCAACTTTTACATAAGCAGGAATATTTTAACAGCATACCCCAAGCTGATCTTTATTGTTAACATCTGCTATGTTAATACAAAATTGTGACAAAGAAGCATGACAGTTGTTAAATTAAATAAGGGAAAAAATACCCATCATAGTTTGGATAATCTGGATAGTAACTGCAAAGATAGTAGAAAAGCAAGCAATTTGACAAATTACATAATTCAATATGATGTATACCAAGTAAGTAAATCCCTCCTCCCATCTTGAAAAGTGTTTGCAATCTGAAGAAAGTAATCTGTGTACAAACATTTTTTATGCTTCCTTCATCTAGTACGCTCAAGAAGACACCAATAAAAAAATGCCTTGCCATTGTCTTCTTTCAAGATGTTTTCCCCGGCCTAACCTGTTCTGTTTCTGATATTAATTCTGGCATTTCTTGATGATTTCCCATCCATAGATTGAGAAGTTGTGACCCTGTTGTGGTGTAGTATAGTCGAAAATCAGGGTTTTATTCTTGTGGGTAAAGAAGAATCTCTGATAGCCTTCATTGCCCTCCAAAAACCAGCAAAGGTACGTCTAGTTCGTTTTAATAGCACCTGAATGGACAACGTATACCTTTCTAGACACTGAACTCCAACCAGCATGACCAATCTGAAAGATTGCAAATTGCTGCCAATTATGGAGCTAATATCCAATTACATGGATCCAAGGCAGAACTCACTGTCAATCATCACAGAATGCATTATTAGTCCATCAAATTGACGTTCTATTGTCCAGAATAGCCCTTTTCCATTGTAGTATTATAGATGTCATTGACTTGGCCTAAAATTATGTTCATGTAAATTCATCTTCTCTTACATCATCATTTCAACTTTAATTCCTAGGGTTCCTTTTTCTGAAGTCACTCCCTCCCTAAGTAAACAGCTTTAAGATGATTTTCGGACCAACTAACTCTTATTTATCCCCTATGGTTTACATTCCCCAGTGTTTTCTAAAGCACCTTAGGGAGAGGATCCCTCTCTTGGCTTGTGCTTCATCTCCAATGTAGAAATCCTTCTGGCCAGCACCGAGCATTACAGATTTGGCCTTGGCACGGCCTATCAAGTTGGTAAAGATGACACGTGGTTCCTTATCTCCAGCAACACCAGCCTTGAGCAGGCCTGAGCCATTGTCTAAAACTATAGCTGGTGGTAGCTCACCCATCCCTTGTTGATGGTTCCGGTTCCTGCACAGAGCATGTGACTTTCAGTGGGCTTGTCTTGTATTGGGGAAAGATTAAGGCTAACAATCTCTCCAGACAGGTGTTGCTCGGGCTATTGTGACCTCCATGTTGCTATGATACCTTCTGAGCAAAGCTTTGTAAGGCCTTGAATAGATGTTTGGATAAGATAGGATGAATACAGTGATTCTGCATTCCTCAATGAAGTCTGTTTCATGGTTCGAGAACTGTCCAGTTGTGGTTAGTCTTTTCTCTTGTGGGGACATGTAATTTAAATGGGAAACTGTTTAAATTTGACCAAAGGCCCAGATACATAACACAAGCTGACACTTCCCATTCCAACCATTCCAATTTCTCATTAGGATGGCTTAAGTATGAACCACCAGGGCAGATAATTTTTTAATGGGGAGATGTCCTTCTTTTACCCAAACATGGTTGGGGCCGAACACGATATCCCTCTTCTCCAGGACTAAAGTTTTTGATACTGAGCCCAAGATATTGTGGAGCATGTAGGGCTGATGCAAGCTTAATATTGGATAAGAATGGTTTTTATTTTAATAATTGAAACAAGACAAGTACTTCGGGAGGAATGAATCTAGGAAATTTATGTATTGAAATTAGCCAATATCTATTACTAGATTAACCAACTAACAGATAATGGAACAGAAAAACAAAAAAAAATTAAATGAGTCAATCTGCATGAAAAAGAGATAAAATGCATCAATACTGCTGGTTTCATTGGGAGAGTCAGGCTACAGTGAAAAGAGTTAAAATAGCTGCAAGGGTGCTCTCGATGTTCTACCTACCTGGTGTCACCTGAAACCGATTGGAGGGGCTGTTGGGACTACAGGGCTGGCGAAGACGGCGACCGCATCTATGCTGGGTGGCCATGGCAGGATCGGGCGGCAGCGGTGACGACGGCTGCGGATGGACTCTTTGTTCCCCTTGGTTCCCCCCACAGGTGGCAGTGGTGGTGAGGGGACTGGGGGAGGCCGACGGGTCTTATCTGGAGCCGGCTGGACCGACATCGAACATCTGAGTCGGGACCAGTTGGCCCGCTGCAGTATTCACGAACCGAACTCTATGCCCTAGAGAGGGTGCCCCTCTCCCTGACATGGCCTATGACTGGTGACCCCGAGGAATAGGGCCTTCTCTGTGGGGGCATCTGCCCTCTGGAATGGGTTGCCCCCGGAGTTACATACAGCCACGGACCTGGGGACCTTCAGGCGTGCCTTGAAAACCCGGCTCTTTGACCAGGCCGGCTTGGGCTGATTTTAGATTTGGGTGTTTTATTTTTTTATTAAATTTTAGGGTTT
The DNA here is from genome assembly GCA_023653725.1 of Bungarus multicinctus. NCBI lineage: Eukaryota > Metazoa > Chordata > Lepidosauria > Squamata > Elapidae > Bungarus > Bungarus multicinctus. The sequence goes on along the minus strand of CM042844.1, from coordinate 20,141,240 downwards.
TAGGGAAGGGTTTTAATTGTTTACAGCCAGGGTCTTAGTTTAATTTAGTTTTAATTTTTCACATATTTATTGTTTTAATTGTAAGGCTGTGCACCGCTCCGAGTCCTTCGGGAGAGGAGCGGTATATAAATAAATATTTATTATTATTATTATTATTATTATTATTATTATTATTATTATTATTATTATTATTATTATTATTAAAATGCATTGCATATAAAAACAGATAATAGCTTTAGTCATATGGTCACAGCCACCCTTTATTTTTATTTTATTTTTATTTATTTTTATTTATTATTATTATTATTATTATTATTATTATTATTAAAATGCATTGCATATAAAAACAGATAATAGCTTTAGTCATATGGTCACAGCCACCCTTTATTTTTATTTTATTTTTATTTATTTTATTTTGTCAAGCGATTATAAGATAACAGGTATAAGTATAAACATAGTTATGAATACATGAAATAGATACAAATAAGAAAAAAAAGAATAGGACAGGGACGGTAGGCATGTTGGTGCGCCTACTTGACTTTTTTTTTAACTTTTTTGGACATATCTGGCCTTCCTCTGACTGATTCCAATTCTCTCAGGCTCTTCTGGCAGAGGACCTGGATACTAAGCCTAATTGTGAAGCTGCCCTCACAGAATTGCTGCTTTCAGGAATTGCATCCCCAGCATTTATTTATTTATTTATTTATTTATTACATTTATATACCGCCCTTCTCCCAAGGGACTCAGGGCGGTGAACAGCTCATCTAAAAACCCCACAAAAATACAAAAGTTAAAAAGTAATTAAATATTTAAATCAGCTGCAGACTAAAATTAGGAAACCCCCCCCCCCACCCTTAAAAACCCAATTTAAAGTTAAAAATGGAGATCAAATTTAAAATCATTATCTCAGCCCAGGCCGGCCTGCTCAAAGAGCCAGGTCTTTAACGCGCGCCTGAAGGCCCTCAGGTCCGTGCCGGTACGAAGTTCCGGTGGCAGAGTATTCCAGAGGGCGGGGGCACCCACAGAGAAGGCCCTACTCCTTGGCGCCGCCAGACGACACATAGCGGCCGACGGCACCCGGAGCAGACCCTCCCTGTGGGAACGCACCGGCCTGTTGGAGAACGTTGGCAGAATGCGGTCCTGAAGGTAACCTGGTCCCATGCCATGGGTCGCCCTAAAGGTCAAAACTAGAACCTTAAAGCGAACCCGGAGAGCCATCGGCAACCAATGCAGCTCGCGCAGGAGAGGCGTCACATGGGCGCTACGCGACGCCCCCATAATCACCCTCGCGGCTGCATTTTGCACCAACTGGAGTCTCCGGATGCTCCCCGCAGGGAGCCCCATGTAGAGGGCATTACGATAGTCCAGGCGAGAGGTGACAAGGGCCTGAGTGACCGTGCGCAAGGCGTCCCGATCCAGAAAGGGCCGCAACCGGTAGATCCGACGGATCTGATGAAACGCCCCCCTGGAGACGGCCGCGATGTGATGTTCAAGCGACAGCCGTACATCCAGGAGGACTCCCAGGTTGCGAGCCCTCTCTGTGGGGGGCAGAACTTCCCCCCCAATAGCCAGCGAAGGTGTCAGCTGGCTATATCGGGGCGCCGGAAACCACAGCCACTCGGTCTTGGATGGGTTGAGCCGAAGCCTGTTCCCGCCCATCCAGTCCCGCACGGCCTCCAGGCACCTAGACATAGCCCCCACAGCATCGTTGGGGTGGTCCGGAGTGGAGATGTACAGCTGGGTGTCATCTGCATACAGATGACACCTCACTCCAAGACCACGGATGATCTCGCCCAGCGGCTTCATGTAAATGTTGAACAGGAGGGGAGAAAGGACCGACCCCTGAGGCACCCCACAAACCAGGGGCCTAGAGGTGGACCTCTCCCCCCCCGCCAACACGAATTGCGAATGGTCAGAGAGGAAGGAGGAGAACCATCGAAGGACGGTTCCACCAATCCCCAACCCCTCCAACCGTCGCAATAAGATACTATGGTCGATAGTATCAAAAGCCGCCGAGAGATCTAATAGGACCAGGACAGAGGAGAACCCTCTGTCACGAGCCCTCCAGAGATCATCAACCAACGCGACCAATGCCGTCTCAGTGCTATGTCCAGGCCTGAAGCCCGATTGGAACGGATCGAGGTAAGTTGCTTCCTCCAGGTACTGGGGGAGCTGACGTGCCACCACACTCTCAACAACCTTCGCCACGAAGGGAAGGTTGGAGACTGGACGATAGTTGTTTAAAATAGCTGGGTCCAGGGAAGGCTTCTTGAGGAGGGGGCGCACCACCGCCGCCTTCAGGGCGGTAGGGAGCACCCCCTCTCTCAAGGAAGCGTTGACAATCCCCTGGAGCCAGCCTCGTGTCGTCTCCCTGGCGGCCGAAACCAACCAGGAAGGACACGGGTCCAATAAACAGGTGGTGGCATTCAGACTCCCCAGCAACCTGTCCACACCCTCAGCGGTCACAGGATCGAACTCCCCCCAGATAACACTCTCAAGACCTGCCCCGGACACCTCCCCCGGGACCACCCAATTGGAGTCGAGCCCCTCCCGAATCTGAGCGATTTTATCATGCAGAAATCGGGAAAACTCCTCTGCTCTACCCTGCAAGAGGTCATCCCGCGCTCTCGGTTCAAGTAGAGAGCGGGTCACTCTAAACAGGGCGGCAGGCCGATTTTCTGCCGATGCAATAAGGGCGGAGAAATACGAAGATTTCGCCGCCCCTATCGCCACAAGGTAAGTCTTAATATGAGATCTCACCTGTGTTCGGTCAGACTCAGAACGGCTCGCCCTCCAAATGCCCTCAAGACGTCTTTTTCGGCACTTCATCTCCCGTAGCTCCTCCGTATACCACGGAGCCAAATGGGATCTGTGCCGAGTCAGAGGTCGCATAGGCACAACTCGCTCTAGGGCCCCGGCGGCCAACCCCTCCCAGGTGGCCACCAGGTCTCCAGGCGAGCTGAGAGCCAGAGATTCAGGAAATGGCCCAAGCTCCCTCTGGAACCGATCCGGATCCATTAGGCGCCTGGGGCGGAACCATCTAAGTGGCTCCGCCTCCCTGCGGTGGGGGGTAGCGGAACAGAAATCCAGCCTAAGGAGGGAATGATCTGTCCATGACAAGGGTGTAATAACTAAATCCCCCCAATTACAGTCATTCAACCACTGCCCAGAGACAAAAATCAGGTCCAGCATGTGTCCTCCCATGTGAGTGGGGGCAGAAACTAACTGGGTCAGCTCCATGGCCGTCATGGAAGCCAAGAACTCCCGGACCAACCCCAAGGTTTCACCGAGCGATGGCAGGTTGAAATCCCCCATGACCAAAAGCCTAGGGGTCTCAACCGCCAGCCCGGCTATTACCTCTAGGAGTCCGGGTAGGGCCGATGAGACGTGGCAGGGAGCCAGGTACGCCATCAAAAGACCCATCTGTACCCCTTGCCCCCACTTCACAAATAGAGATTCACAGCCAGCCGTCTGAGGGACAGTGGCCTCCCTAGGACAAAGGACTTCCTTTATAAGCACCGCTACCCCACCACCCCTTCCCTGAGCCCTAGGCTGGTGAAATGCAAGGAAACCTGGTGGGCACATCTCAACCAGAGGGACACCACCCTCTGGGCCCAACCAGGTTTCGGTGACACCTACCAGATCCGCGGCCTCCTCCTGAACCAAATCGTGGATCAGGGGAGCCTTATTAACCACGGACCTGGCATTGCACAACAACAGCCGGGTATTCAGGGCCTGAGATTCCGGACAACCAGGGCTGCAGGATGGGTAATGAGGGTCGGAGCGCGCTACCGTTTGCAAACATCATTGCTAAGGATAACAAAAAAATAATAATTTGAGCTTGGATCTCACCCACCATTTGCTTCTCATTGGAAGAGGACTCTGTGTTTAATAAAATACTTGGTTGACAACCAGGTTGCTAGATCTGTGGCACCTTCTTTGTAAGCACTTTATGTTTCTGGGAAGCAGATATTGTCATAATTTTCTTCCCAATAAGTAAGTCTGGGGAGTGAAAGAAATACATCTGCTTCTCCTAGCCTGGAATCCTTCAGTTTTTGTATTGAAGTGACAATTCCCAACTTGCATGACAGCCAATTGTTATGGGTTCCAGGATTTGGTGAAAAAGACTTCAAAGCACATTTTTCCTGATCTACAATCTTGATCCAAAGATTGTTGTGCCTTGAAACAAAGACCTCTTAAAATCTGATAAAAAGGGAATGATCTATTTTGATAGAAGGTCAACTGGTCAAATAAGTTTACTGATATAACATACCCACAAAAGAATTCCGGTGGGTTTTTATTTGGCTTTTGGAGAAAGACAATGGCAAGACAATGACATGGGGAATGTTTAAGAAGCATAGAGTCTGGGCAGGGATTGGGGAAGTGGGCAAAACTATCTTCTCTTCCTGGAAAAAGGGGTTATTCCCCCTCCAGGACTAGGGCAGCAATGTGTTATGGTAATATACAGCAAATTCCTCATTCTATATTTAGTCTATAGCCCCATATAAACAGGTGACAGAAGTGTCTTCACTCAAACAATCTTCTTCCAGTTTGAAAGACAAAGAAATGTGCCTTTCAAATGGAAAGAATGGCAAGCAAGCACTAACATGCCCGAAACATTTTACCACTTAAAAGTGGGGTAATAGGTATGTAAAAATACTTTCCCCCCACTTGTGACTCATCAATCACTTAGCAATGGCTGAATGGTATTCATTGGAATCCTTTATATTACACCAGGAAGGGGAAAGCTGTAGCTTTCCAAATTTTTGGAATTATAGCTCTGTCTATCTCAGCCAACAAAGACAATCATAAGAGAAATCTGGAACTCATCAGCTTCCCATCCCAAATTTAATCAGAAGCAAACCCCACTGAAGCCAATGGGATTTACTCCCACATAAGTATCAAACCATCTTTTAGCCCAGAGTGTTTATGGGAACTTGGTTCTTGTAGTGAGTTTATAGTTCAGTATGCCACATGCCCCAAGAAAACTGAATTAATTGCACAACAAAATAATTTGATAACAAATAAGCATGTCATACGAATCATCTAATGAATATCATGTGTCATCTTTTAAGTTTCAGTTCAGCCATGGGGACTTGCAACGTCTTTCACGTGGGCACATTTTTTTTCCCTTCTTCCTAACACTCTGAAGGAAACAATTCATGATTTTTTTTTTAAATGGAAGATTGAGGCTATGCTTTGGCACAAGGTTTCCACTCCCACAAGTTTGAAGAGGGAGCGGAACACCTGCCACAATACCTGTTGTGTTTATGTAATGGTGCTATTTATTTTGATGGAACAGGTACTGTTGTGATAGTTACAGATAATTAAAGTGCTCTTTTTATTAGGAAACAAGAAATTCAACTAACTTCACCACAGGAAGGAGAGGGAAAAATCTGAGCAAGTTATATTGTGTAGATATTATTTTAACATTCAGATGATCTCACGTGGAAACCAAGTGGAAATAAGGATGAGATGGTAATTATATTTCTTCTTTGAAAGAAAGGAAACCATGGAAAAAGAATCTACATTTAATCATCCATCAAACCCAATGCTTGTTTCTTGCTCACCCCTGAAATCCCGCTGTGTTCAATTTGACATTTACGTCCACCTTATAATGTCCTTTTCTAAAATTAATTATATAGGATCTTATAGAATATAACCTACCAATTCTAGTTTATACTGTTTTAATTCTCAACAATTTTCTCGAGTGACAGAACAACAGTTAATCCCTTCTTTTTATCAAGTTAATAATCCCTCCTTTTTATCAAGTCATAAGTAATTGGGTTTTTAAGAACAGAAAATGACGATAATCTAATAATTATTTTTTGTAAGTATAAATGTTAATTTTTCTATAATTGTGAATATATGTAGTTCAGGGTTGAATTTTGATATATTTACTGCTCTTCGAGCTGGGTTACTTGCTTGCAGACATTTCATTACCCAATTAAGTATCATGATCCTATAAATGTATAGCAGCATGAGTTGATAGAGGAAATCTTCATTTGGGATTGCAGTATCTATATTTTACTTAGAGTTTTTTATGAATAAATATTTGGCCTCACTGTTGAGTACTGCTGTACTCAAATTCTGCTTGACGATACCTAGATATAGTAAAAGTAAAGGCGTGTAAGGAAAATAACTCCAAACGGTTGGGCATAGCGGTTTCCGTAGTGTAGTGGTTATCACGTTCGCCTAACACGCGAAAGGTCCCCGGTTCGAAACCGGGCGGAAACATTTTAGTCTCAAAAAACGACTTTTATTTAGACATCAAGGTACTTGTTCAAAGTTCTTTTTCATGTACTTTATTTATAATGGACAGAAATTGCTTAAAAATGGACTGTTTCCCTCAAATAACTTGTTGCAATAAATTTGTTTTTAATATTTACTACACATGCTCCCAGCGGCTAGGGGTAACTTCAACATTTTAATATTGCGACCATGCGGCTTTGAAATAAATGTTTATTACTTTTGTTTCCGACTTTGCGCCGTAAAAGTAAGAGTAATGGTTTTATGTGGCTAATGCGCGTTCCTCTGTCAAGATCTACTATAGACATTCCAAACCAGTGAATCCTAATATATTTAATTTTCACTTTATCAGAGGACAAATATATTTCACGCCATCCGTCTCTACAAAGTCTTTCGCACCCCCCAAAAAATTAATAATTTATAGCGCTAGACATCATGGGAAATGTAGTTTATGCTGGAGAAACGCCCATTTCCCCCACAACTACGTAATGAAGCTCCGCCCCGATTCCAAGCGCAGCCACCGCCACTCTTTCCTGGCTGGAATTGTTCTGCGAACGGAAGTGAGCCTTGAACCGCCAACAACCAAGGAGGGCGGATTCAACTCGCGTCATCACAAAATGGCGCCCTGAGCGGAAGCCTCTTCCGCTCGAGTTGCCACCCCTGCCAGGTGTGTTTGCCCAGTATAATTCTGAAGAGAGGGGAGGGGTGGGGGAGAAGAAAAGGAAGCGGACTAGGACGGAACCATTTGGGCTGGATGGCGGGGGGGAGGAGAAGGAAGGAGAAGGGACACCCGGGCTTGCTGGAGAGAAATCCGAAGGACCGAGGAGAAGAAGTGGGTGGGAGGCATCCCAGTTGGCGGGCGTGTGTGACAGGAGGGAGCCGGCATTTGGGGAGGTCAGATTTGGAACCAAAGGGAGCTCTTCCCCCTCCCATCCCTCAGGCGAAAGCTGAAAAGATGCTGGTGCCAGTTTGTGTTCTGCTCTTACAGGAGATGCAACTCTGCAGAATTGTCCCAAAACTGCCACCCACCTCCCAATGTATTTGTTATTAGGGGGCTCCATGCATTTTGCACAGGGAAGAAACCCCTTAACAGCCTTGTTAGGGAAGTTTGGGTGAGGAAGGGCAACTGAGCCCAAATCACCCAGTGAGTTTCTCTAATGGAAGTTGGGAGTCCCTTGAATCTGGGTCTCTCCAGTCCTGGTCCAACTTTCCACTTTGTGTAGATGGATTAGATTAATAACACATCCCACCTTTTCCCCTTGCTCATCTTGCTCCCTCCCTCCCCATCTATCAGCTAGGGTTGCATATTGTATTTTATTTGTATAGTTTTATATTTTTCATATTGTAAGCCGCCCAGAGTTACCCTGGGGTAAATGTAATAAATAAAGAGGCTACCTCTGTGCATCCTTGTTAAGAACTCTGAAAACTAAGGATGTCTTTGAGGGGGATTGCAGATGGTTCCTGTGCCTACTGGCACTCCATATCATATTCCGCCCTTTGTATCCCTACATAAAGACACTGAGGAATGGGATATAATATCCTGTGCATAAAATGGGAAGAGTCTCAGTTGAGTTCTGCAACTGAAATATATATATCCTGCTCTGAGGATGCAGGAAATATGATAGGGCACCCATCCAATTCAGCCTCTGGTTGGCAAGCCAAAAGAGAGTCCAGTTTTCAAAATCTCTCATTACGTTCTAAAATAGTATCTAACCACCTTCCTTTTTTGATGTGATTTAAATTTGCTTGTTTTGGAAATGGAATGCTCATACTTTTTAGAACATCTTTCCTCAGCAAATGTTTTTTGTGAGCTATAGCACCCGTGGGGATGTTGTATTTGGCGAATGAAATAGTTTTAGTTTTGTCTGAGCATTTTGCTTTTCTTCATAATAATTAGATTCCGTTGACAAATTTGAATGAGTTTGTGTTTTTTTCTTCTGCTGGAACTAGGTACCTGATGCTTATATATTTGTTTTTCTTCTCAGGCCAAAGCGAAGAAACTGTGCATCGTTACACAAAATGCAGTGTTCCCATCACTCTGAGCATCTACTGGAAAGTCTGAACAGGCAGCGTGAAGTGGGCTTCCTTTGTGACTGCACCATCATTATTGGTGAATTCCAATTCAAAGCTCATCGAAATGTTCTTGCATCCTTTAGCGAGTACTTTTGGGCTATTTACAGGGACACTTCAGAGAGTAATATATTTCTGGATCAGAATCAAGTGAAGGCTGATGGATTTCAGAAAATTTTGGAATTCATATACACAGGAGATTTAAAACTTGATAGGTATGGCTGGATATTTATTTAGTGTTTAAAGGAAATACTAGACAGAACGAAACAGAATGCTCTCACTTAAGGTATACAATACAATGTAAGTTAAGATGTCACAGAAATAAAGCAGGCAGGAACAGAAGAGGAAACTAGTATAGGTAAGATGATGTGCAATGTCACATGATGATTAGTTTAATCCAATTTGCAGGCTTCTTGTTTCATGGTACAAAAATCCTGTGTTATATGAGTAGTGTACTTAAAAAAAATCAGTATTAAGCAAGAAAGTTGGGGTGAAATGTCTTTCGATTCAAGTGTCATAACAAGCAACAGCTTAACAGATTGTATGACAACAGCTTGTTACAAGGAATTAGAACTGATACCACTTGTTATGTATTTAGATATTAGATTTATAGCCTGTCTTTGTACAAGAATTCAAGAAGCCAACAATAGTACTTACTCCTCCTACCCACGAGGACCACCAGGTGAGGAGATCTGAAGTCACCTGATGACTGAGGGTAGAGAGAATTTGAATCTCCCCACGACTAGTCCAAATTCTTGAACCACTACATCACTCTGCCTCTCACAGAGGTGACTGAAGTAATAATTAGCACTCTGCCTCTCACAGAGGTGATTGAAGGAACCAAGTTAGTATCACTTGGTGATATATAAAAAATGTTGGTGATTATTTTTTATTCAGCACATTTTATAGGCTAAACTAAATTCAATATTTTCAGGCTTAGAATTTGCCCAGTGGTCCATCTAAGCATTGGCTCTCATGTTTTAATATTTAATGTTTTAATATTTTTTATGTGGCAGTACTTCTGTTGTGACATGCTCTATGTCAACTACAGTCCAGTATCAGATTTGGTCCATCTGAATAATAGTGTTAGACTACATAGTTCAGGTGAATTGATTGGTAAAATGGGATTATATAGCAGTGACATAACTTTTATGGCTGATGCTTATTTTTTTGATTTAATGGCCATTTCCAAAGAGGAAAAGGAAGCATAAGTCTTATTTCTGATCTAGATTTTTTAAAAAATCTTGTTTAAAAATTGTATCTGTTTTCTCAATTTAATATTCATGCATTTTTAAGACCATCAGTTTTCTTCATGTATATTTTTCTTGCAGTTGGAATGTTAAAGAAATTCACCAGGCTGCCGACTACCTTAAAGTGGAGGAAGTAGTCACTAAATGTAAAATTAAAATGGAAGATTTTGCTTTTATTGCTAATCCTTCTTCTACAGAAACTTCTAGTATCACTGGGAATATTGCATTGAACCAACAGACCTGCCTGCTAACACTTCGTGACTACAATAACCAGGAGAAATCGGATGCCCCTTCGGTGGATATAGTTCAAACTCCAGTCTTAACAGCAGGCTTGGGGAAAAAATCTGTCCAACCCAAAAAACGAAAAAAGGCCTTCAGTTCTCCCAAACACCCACCAAGCAAGCCAGTACAATATCCAGGTGACATTGCAGAAAACTGTGCCATGGAGATGTTTTTAGACGCAAATAAATTGGCCACCGAGATAACAGAACAAGCTGCCCAAGGTGGTGATAATTCTGAACTGCAACTTACCCCTGTGTTGGAGAGTGAAACTTTTGCTGCTCAAGAAATCCTTGTGCAGACTATGGCCGTGAAGCCAAAACAAGGCAAACCACTTCAAAACTGTGCTTTGAAAGAGCATTGCTTATCTAACATTACCAGTGACAAGAACTCCTATCAGTTGGAGAGCTCAGGAGAAGATCTGGATCAGAAATACCCCAAGGCCAAGCCAGTGTGTAATACATGTGGGAAGATATTTTCAGAATCTAGTAGTCTGAGACGGCACATGCGGATTCACAAGGGAGTCAAACCATACGTGTGCCAGCTCTGTGGCAAGGCCTTTACCCAGTGCAACCAGCTGAAAACGCATGTAAGAACTCACACAGGTAGGCTGTCTGTTTGGGTTTGGGAATTACATCTTGTCACAATGAGCAGGAAAGGTCACCCATCATTCAAATAAATTCCCTTTTGTCAGCTTTAATCTTTCCATCTTTCCTAAGTCGGTAAAATGAGGACACAGATTGTTGGGGGCAATATGCTGACACCGTAAACCACTTAGAAAGGGCTCTAAAGCACTGGAAGTGGTGTATGAATCTAAGTGCTATTGCTATTGTGATCAGTTATAATAATATAAGTAGGATTCAGGAACGTTCTTCATCTTCATATTATTTTTTTTCAAGGAAGTAGGTATACCCTATCAAATGAAATTAGATATATCAGTATTTGTTGCTTCTGTAAGCTGCAGGGAGAGAGAGAACATTTTACCAAATATAATTGCTGAGCAGAAAGCTCAGTCTTGGGCATTTTCTGAGGAGATGTATTACTTTGTCCTGATACACTGATCTACTGATTTATGAGTTATAACCTTATGCTACCCTTTCTGTAATATTTGTATTACCGTTTCTGTAATATTTGTTTCTTGCCGGGACTATTTAGGTAGGGACGTTATAAAAGTAAAAGGAAAGGAAAAAAAATGCCCACAATTCGTTACAAAAACATGGTTAGAGCTTCTGCCAGATCTTATTAAACAAAATGGTTTCTGGTTGCTGATGCACAAGTTATGGTTGACAGTGCAGACCTACTTTGATGTAAGCAGTAGGTTTGTGTTTTGCCATAATTGTAAAAAAATTGGAGGATCTTATGATTTATGTGACGAAACAGTTGAGAGAAAGCACTGTGTTGCCCTGCAGTGTCACCCTTTACTTGTCTTGCACATAAACATTTACCTGGGCAGGTCATGTGTGAGGCAAAAAGGCTTTAAAAAAGGCTAATTCCAGAGAAGTTGGGTGGCAACTGGGTGATGGTGTGTTGATAGCATAGTGGTAGCTGACCTAGTGGTCGCTGAAGATTTGGTATGGCAGAGAGCTAGTGGAAAAAGGCTGAAGAACACTGAGGAAGAGGCTCAGGGAAGAAAACCAAAGACTCAGATGAAGATAGGAGTACGTACATTTTATGTGATGGGGCTCAATAAGGAGGAAATTGGCAGCTCAGCTTTAAAGTAGCAGCTGAAGTTTATAGGAATTGCAGTGTTATCAGAAAGATGGGAGTCCAGTAATGGAACGGTCAGACTTCCGAGGACATTGACTAGTGTGAGTGACCTGTCTGCTAAGTCAAGGAGAGAGAACCTCCTGTTCTGCTTGGTTTTGGCAGCTAGGAAGCCCTGTCCGGTGGGAAGAACAGTGGTTAAGTGCCAACTCCTGATCTGGTCCAAGCAGTAGTCACAAAACCAGCTCAGGCATCAAATCAGCCAAAATTACAGCCGCTAACAGTAAAAGAGAGTGCTAAAATAAGAAACAGAGAGCTCTTATATTGGTCCTGCCAAATATCTGGCAAGGGCTGGACAAGAGAAGGGGGTGGCTAAATGCTAAAGCAGGGAATCCCCAGGCCAGGAAATATAGGAGAGAGGCAAAAAGACTGAAAAGAAATACAGTAATGTCCTTCTTAGCTCTCTGTGAGTTGAAAGAGTGTCAAAGAAGGGTTCATTTTTCACAGTCAGTGTTTTGGGAAGACATCCAAGGTCATGTTGCTTGGCTGGAAAGACATGGCAGGTGCTAACTAGATAGATGCCCAGAATCTAAAACTGAAAGCTGAAGACAGCAAGGAGGAAGGAGAGATGAGGAAAGTCATTTTCTTTGGTATCACATTGCCTATAAACCAGTAAGCTTCTACTTCACCAGAAAAGGAATCTTCTTGTAATCCTTCAGACTGATCACTGTAAAAGAAAACCCACAACAGTGTACCCCCCTGCCCCCACTTTCTGGCAGACTTTAAAAAAACATTTGCTATGGAAGTGTACGGAATATGTGGCTCTAGCCACATATTAAGTAACAGTGTGAGATTACCACAGTTCCTTTAATTGTTTTGGGTTTTTTTGATGAGTATTATGTGATAATTAAGCCATGTCTTTTCTAAAGGATATTTTTTGTTGTGCAATCTTCTACAACTAACAAATAACTCTGTTGGTTTGAATTGTCTTTGAAGTATACAGGATGCAATTTTGTGTTTTAACTTTTAATAGCCAATGTTTTTAACTTAATTGTTTTATACTGTTATTTATGACATTGTAAGCCACACAAAGTTGCTTGATACCGTGTTTCTCACAAAATAAGGCAGGACCTTATTTTTTTTGAGCTCCAAAAAAACGACTAGGACGTCTTTTCGGGGGTGAATTAATTTCTCCCTCCCCCCATCAGCGGGTGGGCGGCATCAATGTGGATGTCGGCTTTGGCAGGGCATTTTAAAGTGCAAGACCTTTGGCACCTGCCACTGCTGCTTTCTCTGCCGCTCTTGCTTTTCCTTTGCTTACCTCCACAGTTCCCGCCGGCGCTGACGCGAGAACAGCCGCAGCACCGGCGGGAACGTGGAAGCGTTTCTGCTGCTTCTCAGGGGTGTGCGGAAGCCTCCTATGTGTCTTCCACGTTCCCGCTGGCACGAGAACAGCAGCGCCGGCGGAATCGTGCTGCTCGGGTGTGTGCGGAAGCCTCCTGTGTGTCTTCCACGTTCCCGCCGGCACGAGAACAGCAGCAGCGCCGGCGGGAACGTGGAAGACACACAGGAGGCTTCTGCACACATCCGAGCAGCAGGAGAAACGCTTCCACGTTCCCGCTGGCGCTGCTGCTGTTCTCGTGCCGGCGGGAATGTGGAAGACACACAGGAGGCTTCCGCACACACCCGAGCAGCAGGAGAAATGCTTCCACATTCCCGCCGGCGCTGCTGCTGTTCTTGTGCCAGCAGGAACTGTGGAAGCCATGGAGGCAGCTCCCCGACATTCACGCGCCGCCACCTGCCTGGTGACCCGAGCAGCTGGTGACGAGGCGTGGCTGCCCTCAGGGCACTGAAAAGGCAAGTTCCCCCCCCCCAGCATGTTTTAACCCCCGGCCTCCCCCCCAGCATGTTCTAAACTAGGCCTAAATTTGGGGGGAGGGGCTTAATTTCATTTCATGCCTAGAAAACATGCTGGGTCTTCCTATTGGTGGAGGCCGTATTGTTGGAGAAACACGGTAGTGAGATGGATGGCATATAAATGTAATGAATACATAAATAAACTTGGAATGTCAAATCTGATTTGATAAACAATTGTGAAATCATGAAAGAAACACACACACACAATCCCTGCTACCTATCTCTTCCTTTCTCTTAAATGTGTAATCATTCCAAAACTTAGTGGAGTAAACAGCACCTGAAAATGTTCAAGCGTTAATTAAGCAGAAAGACAAATACCTAGAATTCCTGAACATTTTTGTCAAAGGGTTGATTTGTGGCAAAAAGTTTTTCGCATTACATGGGCAATTACAGCTAAATTATTATGGATAATCAGGAAAAACATATCTCTCCATTGCATCTATTACAATAAATCAAAGTGCTGTTAAGCTGGAATAAAGAGATGGACTTCTCCAAGGGTCCAAATGATGTCACCAGGTAGGTTCCTGCCCACTCTCTGAAATTCAGCCATATCTCTCTGTCTCTGTCCACGATTCATTTTTGTCCAGAACGGAAAATAAAAATTCCTTTAGAAGACATGGCTAAAGTAACATCTTAACTCCCTTTGCAGGTGAAAAGCCATACAAATGTGAACTCTGTGACAAAGGTTTTATTCAGAAATGCCAGCTTGTTTTCCATAGTCGAATGCATCACGGAGAGGAGAAACCATACAAGTGTGACGCCTGCAACCTGCAGTTTGCAACTTCAAGTAATCTAAAAATTCACGCCAGGTGAGCGAATGAGCATCACTTGAAATTTGATTAAAGAGGGATGTTGTTTGCTGAAAAGCCACCACAGCATGGATAGTAGGTGTTTATTTTTGTACCATAGGAAACACAGTGGAGAGAAGCCATATGTCTGTGATCGATGTGGGCAGCGATTTGCACAAGCAAGCACATTGACTTACCATGTGCGGCGACACACAGGAGAAAAGCCTTATGTCTGTGACACCTGTGGGAAAACGTTTGCTGTTTCAAGTTCGCTCATCACTCACTCAAGAAAGCATACAGGTAATCCTGAAATAAAATGAACTAGGGAGACTAGGGAAGTTTTGAAAGGCAAAACATGGATTCATGTGTCTTGTGCCCTGAGTAGGAAAGTATAACAGATTAAAAAATTTGGAGACCAGGCATCTGATTAAGACCATTGTATGTATCAAAAAGGCTAAAATGCTGAGCTTGTCGATCAGAAAGGTCGGCAGTTTGGCGGTTCGAATCCCTAGCGCTGCGTAACTGAGTGAGCTCCTGTTACTTGTCCCAGCTTCTGCCAACCTAGCAGTTCTAAAGCATGTAAAAATGCAACTAGAAGAATAGGGACCACTTTGGTGGGAAGGTAACAGCGTTCTGTGCACCTTCGGCATTTAATCATGCCGGCCACATGACCACGGAGAAGTCTTCGGACAGCCCTGGCTCTTCGGCTTTGTAATGGGGATGAGTACCACACCCCCGAGAGCTGGAAATGACTAGCACATATGTGCAAGGCGAACCTTTACCTTTACATATGTATCATAAAGAGACTATGCTGCCTCTATTATAGGTGAAAGGCAGTGTTTTCTGATAACTTATCCTTTATTTTCTCTGCAGGAGAGAAACCGTACATATGTGGAATTTGTGGCAAAAGCTTCATTTCTTCAGGAGAACTTAACAAACACTTCCGGTCTCATACAGGTAAAATCTGAAGCAAATCCATTATTTACGCATGAAATGTTGCTTAATGCTATACTATTGCTCATTTGCTAATTGAAGGGTGATTTCATTCCCCAACCCCCTTCCTGTTGAAATATCTATATTGGAATTTGGTGCGTCTGACTAGAAATTTTGCTTTTAGGTGAAAGACCATTTATCTGTGAGCTGTGTGGAAACTCCTATACAGATATCAAGAACCTAAAGAAACACAAATTGAAAGTTCATTCAGGTAAGTGCTGACTTTAATATCTAATGCTTACATAGCCTAGATCAGTGATGGCTAACCTTTTTGGCACCGAGTGCCCAAAGCGCATGCACGCAAACCCCCAAAATGCAATGCGTGCATGCCCCATCCCCTGTGCATGCACGTGAGTCCCCTGCATGCCCCCGCCCATGCATGCCTGACAGAGACCCAAAGACCAGCTGGCCAGCAGGAGGCATGCATGCGTGGGTGGCGGAGCTGAGCTGGGGCGACAGCTCGTGTGTCCACAGAGAGGACTCTGCGTGCCATAGGTTCGCCATCACAGGCCTAGATAAAAGGCATTTAATTTGTCTGTTCAAAGCAGAGAAATCTGTGCCTCAGTCCTCTAAGTTAATAAAGTTAAACACTGGATTTTTTTTTGTAGTGACATCCTGATATTCTCTATTGTTAATCTATCCCTGCATAAAGTACTGAAAGAAACTAAGAAAACAAACTGGAACCAGAAAAGGATAAATGGGCAGGAAAATATGGGAGTGTTGCATCACGTTTTCAGTACTGCTTTTCTTTAGTTGAAACGATTCCCTGTCCCTCTGTACTGTTTGTTTACATAGGTTAATCATTAGCCTTTTTTACGCAGGGCTGAATCTCATGTAAGTTGTAAAAATTAATTTCATATCTTTCCTTTATTGTTCTTACAAAAATCCATTATTCCGTTGCTAGGTTTGACATTACAATCAAATATTTGGAAGATTTATGGTGATATCTGTGTCAGACATGTTCTTGCTGCCCACCCACCCACCCCTCAGCTACAGTATGGGTGCTTGGCTATCTTTCTGATTGTTGTAGTAGGTGCAGAAGACAATACAATTATGTAGTTTTTAGGTACAGGCATTTGAAGGCTTAATATATCTGCAAAGACATGATTGCTTTTCAGGCATACTGCTTTGACATTCTTCATCTTCCTGCCACCTCTTTGCAATTTTTTCTCTTTGAAACTGGGATCTCAGTCATCAGTGGATAGACCTTTATGACCTGTTGCTGGAACCGTTAAAAATAAAATGTGAATTTCAAACTCTAGTTTTTTCGGATATTAACAGAGCATTGCCCTAAATCAGGGTCCCCAGCCCTTAAGCCACAGTGCATTACCGGGCCTTGGAACTGGACCATGGAAGCAGTGGGTAAGCGAGCACAACTCTATTTGTGCGACGGGCACGTGTGTCCACCCTTTGTGCAAATGGAGCTGCGCGCATCTCCACTAGCACTCGCGTGTAACCATTCCCTCTCTCCCCTCCAACCGGCCCACAAAGCTGGAAAGGTTGGGGATCGTTGGCATAAATAAATAAACGCCTATGAGGTGGAAAGTATTAATTTATTTGTAGAGGAAAATTATACTACTCCAGCAGATTGTCTTTTTTTTTTATGAAGTCTAGAAGAACCTTTCCTAAACACTTTTTTTTTTTTAAAAGAGAGGCAGTGTGCCTCAGTGGTTAAAGTCTTAGACTGGTACCCGAGAGCTGCAGGTTCTAGTCGGTCCTCAGGCACCGAAACTGACTGGGTGATTTGAGACCAATTGCTCAACTTCTCCCATAGGAACATGGCTGTGGGGAAAAACAGAAGAAGGAGCACTGTGGTATGCTGCTGCCTTGAGCTCCTGAATGAAGGATAAGATATACCTCAAATAAATAATATGTTGCAGTCTAATTCTGGTTAGTGCTAGTGGCTCTGCTAGCTAAGTATTATGGGGGTTGATTGGGAAAGAAAGGGAAACAACTTTTAAAAAATATCTTTATAAATCTAGAAGCTAATTGCTATGTTAGGCATTGCTAGATGTTGGTCATTACCTATAAAGCCTTTTATCACATCAGCCCTCCCCTCGCCTGTATTAACAGCTCCTTAGTCTCCCAATTTTTGATCTCTTCCATCTCTTGCAGTTTTATAATGCTGTTTTAAATTTTTAATCAAATTATTTGGTTGAAATTGTACACTGGCCAAAGCTCCTCTCTGAGGGAGATGGGTGGTTAAGAAGTTTGATACACTTCTTTTGTAACTATAGTTTATAAATACAAAATAAATATAATATAAATATAATGTTCCTTGGGTCCATGTTGCATGGTATATATTAAATATCACATTTTTTGTTCTACAGGGTGCATTTTTTTCACCCAAAGGTGGGGCAGAAATGTCTGTGCATATTATGGAGCGAATATTGCATCACAGACCGTGACATGTATTACCTCAGGGGTCCCCAACGGTGGACTGGTGCCGGTCCCTTGGTGAATAGCAGCTGGGTCGCCACGGCGGGGTCCTTTTACAGTGCTAAATCCCACCTCTTCTATCTTGGTCATTGCCCACCTCTTTTATCTCTTTTCCGCAGTGCAGGAGTCAATAGGCAGAGCTGGCACATGAGAGGACACCTGTGGTCCTCTCAGGCTCCGCCTCCTCCTGCCCTCACTACACTGCTGCTCCATATTCGGTGTTCCATATTTTTTTCTTGTTTTCCTCCACTAAACTTAGGTGTGTCTTATGGTCGGGTGTGTCTTATAATGCGAAAAATACAGTAGATCTTTATTTTCAAGACTAATTCTTCGGCTTTGTTTGATTTTTCAGATTCTGAGAACCCATTGGATTCCATTGCACTTGACCCGTCCTTCAGCGAGCAAGATTCAATTCCAAGTGAGAAAAGCCTTTTGCTGGAATCTGCTGATGTGAAGCCTTCAGACATATTGCCTCTGCCCATTGGAACAGAGGACCATCAGGTATTGCTGCCTGTCACGGATGGTCAGTCTTCCCCATCTGATACACTTCTGCGATCTTCCATCACGGGATATTCAGAACCTCAGTTTATTTTCCTCCAACAATTGTACTGACAACTGTTGAGGGATGAAAACTCTAGAAATCCAAGCGTCTCTGATCAAAGGGAGCTATGGGTGAGCTAGATTACATCTCAGTTTCTACTATGGACTTTGCTTTGAATTCAGCTTTTTCGCTAGTATTTTATTACTCTAGGACAAAGATTGTGTATTTTCACCTGAAAGAATCAAGATTGCATTTTCTAGGAGATTAAAAAAAAAAGTTTGTTTTTCTTCAACATCTGCCTTAAGAATCCTAAACCATTTAAAACAGGGAAGATCCTGCAGTGTTCATGCAGAAACTAAGTCAAGGTATTCAAACAAAACATTGAACTGAAATTAGAGAGAAGTCTTCTTTTAACTGTAAATGATTTAGCTTTTGAAATAAACAAACCCAACAATAATTGAAAGCAACTCTGAAAATAATCAAAATAGATGCAGCAACTGGATGCCATTGGACAAAAGATGGGGGAGTTGTTCCATTTCCAAGATGTCATCTTTTCTGTCATGGAAAATTAGGATCTTGGGACAGAGGGGGCTATTTGAAGAAGATGCTGTGTCTCCAGAAATAGAGATAAATCTGAATGAGAGATTTAAGTCATTGGATATAGAAAACTGCAATAATGTATGTAGGCCACAGGATGAATTTCTTGTCTAAAGAGAAATTTACAAAGTTGCCTATATCAGCTAAATAACCTGATAAATTATTATCATTGGTTGTGAAGTATGTTGACTCCATTGATAATAAATAATATAATGATGATGTCCTTGAAATCAGATTTCAGGTCTTAGAGATAAAATTCAAAGCTAGAATCACCCAAAGTAATTTTTTTTTCAGACGTGCTACCTATTCTATACAGATTCAGCCAATCCAATTACTTGGTCCTAGGACTTTTGTTTCCAGTTTCAGATATCCTTGGCTTGAAAATTTTGGAATGGCTTGTTACACATTAAAGAAAAGCTCTTCTGGTTTACAGTAATTTCACAAAAGTTTATAGGCTTTCTGAGAAGATTGTTAGTTTGATCTGTCATGTTAGTTGTAGAAAAAGAATTTTATTTCTTCCACAGCTATCAGAAAAATGAAAGGGCTGAAGAAGAAATACTGATATTCCATCTTTTCTCTGGCAAACTATCTGATCACTGCTGTGTTCACCTAGTTTAAAATTCTGAATGATTCATGCATACCAAATCAGTTTCTAAATACATAGCTGACTTCTGATCTTTCTGATAAATTATAAAATTTTTGTGCAACAGAAGCTGGCCCAAAACCCATACAATATCCACAGACCATTTCTATGCCACCAAAGGCATGTTGAGTTCCCTTTTTCTTGAAAAGCAATTCCCCTCCAGTTGAAATTCTTAGCAAAAATTCAAGGTAAGTTCTAAAAGTGATTCCTTGTCATTTCTACAGAAGAGTAAAAAAATGACAAATCTTTTCTTTTAGTTCTTGATGTCCTCATGGCAGTTATGTTTTTTATTTAGTAATACTAAGTGTTTCTGTGAGGAGGTGACAAGTGGCTTAACTATTTTTTTCAATCACTCCTTGCCAAAAATATATATGTTTTAAGGAGCTCTGCATTGTAAAGGAATTAACCTGCTAGTTTCAGCCAAAGATTCAGTCTATCCAGAATTCTGTTTTCATGTTTTGACTACGAGCTGCCCTTAAGGAATTGTTGATAAGGACATGTTTTTAAAAAGTGCTGTTAAGTTGACATTAAACAGCATGCGAACTTAAACATATGTGAAGTTATGTTCAAACTCCTAAGAAACAAAAAAGAAAAACCTAGCTATACTCTTTCACTCCCTTTTCTTATTCTTCTTTATAGACCTTAGGAAATACAGGAATATTGAAAGAGATGGAGAAAATCCATTCCTTTACAAATTTATCCAGTGCAACAAAAGCAAATTTATTGTGTCATAAGAAAAAGTACAATTATTAAATTTATAGCAGTTTTAGCATTAATGCAACCTGTATCCTCTGACACCTATACCAAATTCAAATTTTGATTTGGGTAAGATTTGTAGTACCCACTCAGATATCTGGCTTACATAGGTATATGATATTTATGTGCAAAACTAAATATAATCTAGTAACTAGAAAACCAGATTCAGACAGAATGAACTGTATTCCTTACATTGCATAATATACAAGGAACCAATGTATTGTGCATTTTGCCCTCCAGTTCCTGCAGGCAAGAGATCTTTAAAAAGTGTGCTGTGTGGTAACAGTTGTGTCCCAATTATTGAATCTGGGAATTTGTAGAACTATGCAAAGGATAAACATTACCATTGGATGTGATTGTGCAGAAATTTTGGCATGAGTAGGACTAAGAAAAAAAGAAGAGTTTAAAAGGCATCTCCATGCATTTTTCAGGACCAGGAGAGCTAGAGACTCAGTAATTCTGGTTTTAGGAACTATATTCCTAGCCTGATGTGTTGTTTGGTAAATCCAGCCTGAATAATAATCTCTTTTTGAATCATCAAAAACTGAAAAGAGAAGGATTTTGCCCTTATTTACAGCAGCCAAATCGCTGTCCTAACAAACTTCAAGCCCAAAGCCAAGTGGCTTTAGTATCTATTTCCTTCCCCGACTACTCAAGAACATAATTAGCATTGTTAGCCTACATTTAGGAATTATAGTTTAGAGAAAAAAGAAAGGAGGGTTATATCTGTGAAGCTTGGCAACCACTTCTTACATTTGTGAAGATGGAGAGGAGCTGGTTGTTCTGATATTTTTCTGATATATTCAAATAGCAATAGCACTTAGAGTTACGTACCATTTTATAGTGCTTTATAGCTCTCTTTAAGCGGTTTACAGAGTCAGCATATTGCCTCCAACAATCTGGGTCCCCATTGTATCCACCTCGGAAGGATGGAAGGCTGAGTCAACTTTGACCCTGGTGAGATTCAGTCTGCCAAATTGCAGTCAGACAGTTGTCAGCAGAGGTAGCCTGCAGTACTGCACTCTAACCACTGCGCCACCAACTTTTGTGGTGTAATCTTGCTTAGTGCTGGTGATAACTAAGCTTCTGTTAGCACAAAAAAAAATTGTAAAACGTATACGAAGATAGATTTTGGATATATTTCTTTATAATATCGTTATAAACTATCTTCTGGAGAAAACAGTTCAATGTAGGTATTTCAGATGAAGGTGATTTGGGTCACTCTTGAATACTGTTTCAGAATTTCCAAAAATCTTGTCCCTGGGGTTTTTTATTGGACTGTATTTGACTATTTAATATTTATAAATATTTTTTTTCTTTCTACGGTTTGTGGTTTGTACATGAAGCAATTTTTTTAAAAGACCATTTTTATCTTATACACTACTTAGGCTCTGGAAGAGCTGAAAATTATTGGAGCAATAACTGAATATACAACTTTTTTTAATTCCCAGTCTGAAGATTCTACTGTGATACTTGGGAAATGTGGGCTGTTGAGCTATAAGATATGATAACATATCTTTTTTCACAAATCATGGTTTCTGCTGGTATTAAAAGTTCCAGCTGCGAAAATTTGCTGGGTGCTGTAGGGACTGGGTCACTAAGAGGGGTATGCTACATTTTGTGTATGAAGCTTCCCCCTCTAGCTTTGGTGGGGAGGAGATGGAAGGAAGAGCCAACTGCATTTTAGACTTAAATTAACCTGGTTGATGACTAGTTATTTGCTGTGATTCACCCGCCATTAAACAGAGGTTTTGATGCTGATGGGAACACTGCTTTCACAACGAAAAGGGATATTCAGACCTTTCCTTTATCTGTATGTTGAGCTCTTGGCCGAGAATGTTATTATTTTTGCCACATGAGAGTTGCACGATTGTGGGCATCCTGAAGAGTTTTGTGATTTACCTGCCCCCCCCCTCCAGTTTAAATTATTTCTGAAATGTTTTTTTCATGTATTTGCAAATCTTTTTTGTTCAAGGGTAAATGTATGTGTAGATGACTTCCTGTTTTTGTACATCCCTCTGAGGGTGCCCGTGCATAGGTTGCAATATTTTAATGTTAGATTTGAATAAACTGGTTTTGTAACACTTCTGGGCTCTGCTCTTCTATTGTTGCTTGGGATAAAAAGGACATGGAAAAGAGGTTTGAAAAGGCTTCATTCCAGAATGATCAATGACCTAAACGTGAAACAATGTAAAAAACATATTTATGATAATTCCCGTACAACATACACACAAACACAAAAGCTACAGAATAAATGCTTTCAATCAGATTAGCTATTGCTGCATTGAGACCCCAACTGTTGGAATAAACCAGATTCTCAGCATTGATTGTTATTGTGATTATGATACAAACACCTAAAAAAAGTGCTCACGTGTTAAATGCAAGGCACACATAGGAAAACATTCCTGAAGGGGTGGGTGGGTGGGAGGAGAATTATATTCATAAATGTTCTATAGCAGGATTTATTGCTAAAGATGCATTTTCATATTCGTTATCTGGTTCTCCATAACTTGGTGTCCAGTAGTAATGACGCTTAAGGCCATGGGACACTTCAGCAAGATATATACGTCCATCCACTTCGTATGGCTCAACATCTGTTCCAGTGGGCTTCAAACGGCCACTCTGAAGCAATTCTGCAAATGCCTGAAAAAAACACAGAATATGAAGTTCACCATTTTTGCAATAAGCAGTGGCACAGGGATACTTTCCATAAGAAAATAAAATGAATACAGTAGATATGGCAATAATACATGTGGATGTAGCGGACTGAAAGAATGACCTTGAGGGACGGGGAAGACAACGGTCAAATAGAAGTAGAAGTAGAATATATTGTAGACCATAAAATAATAGCTTTGGAAGGGACCTTGGAAGTCTTCTAGTCCAACTCCTTTTTCAAGCAGAACACCCTATACCATTCTAGATAAATGGCTATCTAGTCTCTTGAAAACCTCCATTGATGGGGTGCCCACAACTTTTGGAGGTAAGCCATTACACTTATTGTTCTGTCAGGAAATTTCTCTTTAGTTCTAGGTTGGATCTCTAATGATCTTCCACTCATTACTTCTTGTTCTGCCTCTTTGAAGAATAGTTCAACTCCTTCATCTCTGTGACAGCTCCTCAAGTACTGAAAGATAGATTAATGTGGGTATACCATGTGGATCCTAAATATATTAGCTTTATTTTATTGCTATTCTTTTTAGATTGTTTATTATATGGTCTAGAGAAAGCTAAGGATGATAATGAGGTATAATGTAAAATAAAATAGGTGGTAAGCTGAAACTGGAAATAATAGGGGATAAAGAATTGAAAATATATGTGTGGAAGAAATGATATGGATACTGAATTAATGAATTGAAATATGAAATAGATATTTAATGACAAGTGGAATGGATAATGACTTGAGGCGATATTATACAAGATAGATGGAAATGCAAGTATGACTGTATAAATGTAATCTGGAACCACGTTGCTCATGTGAAAAGATGTGTTTAAAAAAATAAAAATAAACTTATTTAAAAAAAAGTATTGAAAGATAGTAACTGTGTTACTATTAATAGTAACTGAGAGAGGGATTTTGGAGTCTTCGTGGACAACCAATTAACCAATTAAGAGTGCAGCAGCAGCCAAAAAAGCCAATGCAATCCTAAACTGCATTAACAGAGGGATACAATCAAGATCAAGTAAAGTATTAATACCTTTCTATAAAGCCTTAGTAACACCACACCTAGAATGCTGCATCCAGTTTTGATCACCACATTATAAAAAAGATGTTGAGACTCTAGAAAAAGTACAGAGAAGAACAACCAGGATGATTAGGGGACTGGAGATTAAAACTTATGATGAACAGCTGCAGGAACTGGGCATGGCTAGTTTAGTGAAGAGAAGGACCAGGGGGAGACATGATAGCAGTGTTCTAGTATTTGAGGGGCTGCTACAGAGAGGAGGGGATCAAATTATTTTCCAAAGCACCTGAAGGCCAGACAAAGAATAATGAGTGGAAAATGAACAAAGAGAGATTCAACCTAGAAGTAAGGACAAATTTTCTGACAGAACAATCAACCAATGGAACAGCTTGCCTTTGGAAATTGTGGGAGCTTCATTACTGGAAGTTTTCAAGAAGAGATTACACTGCCGTTTGTCAGAAATGGTGTAGGGTCTCCTGCTTGGGTGGTTGGACTAGATGCTTACAAGGTCCCTCCCAACTCTGTTAATCTGTTAACTATGTCTGAAGAAGCCTCTGAGCAGAAGGACCTACCACACAAGCAGCCTCATCAAATTTGTTTCCCCAGATGTAGATGTACGAAAGGACAGGGTTTGTTTTCATGGCGTCTGAAAGTGCAACCAGTCCTGCTCCAGATATATTGTTGTACGTCACTGCTAGTCTAAGAAAAGGATATAAACCAGAAAACAAAGTTTTGGAGCAAAGTTGACCAGCCTTAGTCTTTTTCAAACTTAATGAGAAAATATCTATATACTACCGTGTTTCTCCAACAATACAGCCTCCACCAATAGGAAGACCCAGCATGTTTTCTAGGCATGAAATGAAATTAAGCCCCTCCCCCAAAATTTAGGCCTAGTTTAAAACATGCTGGGGGGGAGGCCGGGGGTTAAAACATGCTGGGGGGGAGGCCGGGGGTTAAAACATACTGGGGGGGAGGCCGGGGGTTAAAACATACACCACTTCAGACAAATGGTGATCCAATCTCTTCTTAAAAATACTCAGTGGAGCATTCACAACTACTGGAGGCAAGTCATTCCACTGATTAATTGTGCTAACTGTCAGGAAATTTCTCCTTAGTTCTAGATTGCTTCTCTCCTTGATTAGTTTCCACCCATTGCTTCTTGTCCTGCCCTCAGGTGCTTTGGAGAATAGCTTGACTCCCGCTTCTTTGTGGCAGCCCCTGAGATATTGGAACACTGCTATCATGTCTCCACTAGTCCTTCTTTTCCTCTCCGAGATCCCTCTCACAGTTACTACTATTGAACAAGGTACAGTACCTGTACTGTCTGGACATTACAGTACCACATACATTGTACCTGTGCATTTGTTTTTTCTTGCCTAAATGTAGAACCTTACTTTTTTCACCACTGAATTTCATTTTGCTGGATAGCGCCCAATGTTCAAGTCTGTCAAGATCCTTCTGTATCTTAAGCCTATCTTAAAGAAGCTGGAAACAGCCCACTTTATTTCTCATTCTAGGATCACAAAAATAGGTGGATAATATGTCATGCAAACTACTTACCTAAACCCAATCTTCATAAAATTGGTTATGGGCATGATTTTTAGGACCTTTTTTTAAAAAAAATCCATAGCAAATAATGAAAGCAATAGTTAAACATGCTGATTTTTTTTTTTTTGATGTTCCATCTAAAACATTTTAACAGAGCGATCTAAATGTGGCTGTTGTGCTTCAAATTACAGCCTGAATAATGTTTTCATTTTTTTTATTTCATTCACACCTGCAAGATTTTCAATACCTTACGTTATTACATCCACATGACTGGGAATAAAGATTTTGTATACTAACGCTTGGAGGGTCTGATTATGTGTAGCAAGGGCGTCACTCAGGTAGAAAGCACCATCATCCTCTATCCTGTTAAAATTAAGATCCACAATCTCAAGCGTAGTGTTTTGTTTTAATAGCTGTCCTAGAAACTTCATGCCATCTCGGCTAATTTTGTTACTGAAAAGAGATAAACATAAATATTCATTTCTAAAAGAATGTATTATGTTCCAGAGGAGAAACTGTATTGCAGTCCACAAAGGTCAATATTGTAACGTACTCTTGCACAGTCAGTAGCGAGAAGGCATGACAGGCATGCACGGTTGTTTCCTAAATAATACTTATTCGCAACTAATAATTTCATGCCATGTTGTATTTTACAATTGCCCTTCCTTCCTGTACATTGTTCAGAAAGGCTAGGAAAGCTGTCAAGACAAGTCTATGTGTATTTATTTATGAACAAGCTGAATTATATGATTTAAGTTCCATTGATTTCTTTGAGTCTTCTCTAAGTAGGCAGGACTGCACCTCAAATATTGTGCCAATTCTGGGCACCATTTTTTAGGAATAACACTGAGATATTGGAATGTGTGTCAAAAACAACCAAGATGTTAGAAGGCCTGGGGAAAATGTCTTATGAGAAGTGACTATGGGTATAGCTTGGAAAATGGAAAAGAAAACACAATAACTCTTTTTAAGCCTTTGATGGACAGCCATGAAGATGAGGCAGAATGGTCCACCATTGTTTCACAAGCCAGGATAAGAAAGAATAAGTTTAAATTACAAAAAAAGTAGAGCTCTGTTGGATATTAGGAAGAATCTCTTAAAGAAAGGTCAGAGCTGCTCAACAATGAAACTTCAGGAATTAATGGTTCCTCCTTCATTGGAGGGATTGAAATAGAACCCAGACAATCATCTACAATTATAGTGGAGTTCTGCATTAGGAAATGGGTTGGAATAGATCCGTGTTTCCCACATTTGGCATGTGGACTTGAGCTCCCAGAACTTTTGTCCACTAGCCATGCTGACTATTGGAATTCTGAAACCTGAAGTTCACACATCTGGGAATAGCCAAGATTGGAAAACACCGGTAATAGATGATTTTCTAGTTTCCAACCATTTCATTTTATATTTCTACTCAAAAGTGAATCCCACTGTCACTAGTTGGCTTTATTCGTAGGAAATGGGATACAAAATCACAACTTTAATCTGGACCTGAATTTGGATATAAAACTTGAAATCCACAATATAACTTTAATTATTATCCAATATTATTAATATGGTTTCTTTTCTAGCACAGTTGTTCAAAATTGTTGAAAACCAGAACTTTACAAAGTCTTAATTGCATCCATTTCAGTAGAATTTGCCATCATATCTCAAAAATCATATTTCTCAAAATGTATACACCCACATGCGACACTGGACATTCAAGAAATATCAACATATCTACAATGTAAAACATGTTAAGTTTGGGAAGCCTGGTTTGATGCAAGAAAAGTGCAATTGTTTATCTCTACCTCCATACAAAGGGGGAATATCAGCAGGCTTGTGAAGGAGGATGAGGAACAACTAGGGGACAAAAGTTTTCAGAATTACCAAACAGTGTTAAAAAAGAAGCCCTATTCTAATAAAGCAAACTGTATTGTTCAAGGCTCTCTTACCAGCTGAGATCAAGATATCGGAGGGTGCTATTGTTGTACAAGGCATCGCATAGACGTTCAATCCCAAAATTCTTCATTCCATGTTTACATAAATGCAATTCCACCAAGGTGCAGTTGACTTTCAGCATGGAAGCTATGTGGATGGTGGTTTCTTCCTGAAGTTCCATATTATTAAATTACATTTTGAACCTATTCCAGGTAGCAATAGCAATAGCACTTAGACTTATATATCGCTCCTTAGCACATTACAGCCCTCTCTAAGCGGTTTACAGAGTCAGCATATTGCCCCCAACAATCTGGGTCCTCATTTTACCAACCTCGGAAGGATGGAAGGCTAAGTCAACCTTGAGCTGATGAGGATCAAACTCCTGACAGTGAGCTAAATTAGCCTGCAATACTGCGTTCTAACCACTGTGCCACCATCGCTCCTAACTGCAGCCTTCCCCAACCTGGTGCTTTCCAAGTGTGAGGAGGGGAGATACATTAGATTTCATCTAGATTTGGCTAGTGTAGATTCAAAGGACAAAGAAACTTGACATTGCCTAAGATTTTTGTCCATATTTATAATTGTTACCATCTATTCTTCCCTGGAGGGAGGGAAATCAACTTAAATTTAGGGGTGTTTTCATGGCCATGTCATGTGTAATTGCTACTAAAACTGCCCAGCATACTCACTTCTTCACTGTACAGAATTGGCCTGTTGAGATTTAAAGCTTTAATTGACTCATTGTGATTCAAAACAGTTGCCAAAGCTATAATGCTCTGCGTACCCTGAAAATAAAAAATAAAAAATCCAGAAAAAGTCAACTCAGCTCCTCCGTTAAACTTGAACAATTTAAGCTAACACTTAAAATTAGCTTTATATTCCATTCAAAACCACAATGGTAAATCTTTCTTGGCTGTGTACTGTAAAGATGGTTGAATTACGTTTTTATTTTTGACAAGTCTCTCAAATAATTTTGTTTTAAGTTTACTTACCAGGTCACAGTCTCCAAAATCTAGCTTCTGTATTGTGTTGTTCAGCTGTATCATAGCTGCAAAATACATTCCTCCTTTATTCTCAATCTTGTTGCCTGTCATTCTTAAGTAACACAGTGTTTCATTCCTCTAGAAGGAAAACATCAATTATTTCTTTGCAACAGTTTAAATTGGTCCCCATCTGGCACCCTCCAAAATCCCTAGCTAGCATTGCTCTTTCCAATCCTTTGCATATGCTACAAGTTTAATGTTCACAATTCCCAAGAATAATTTTAAATATGTTAGCAGCTCCACTTTCCTGGATGATGTCAGACTGAGGAGAGACTAGTGTTATCCCTGACATTCTATATCAGGATTTCTCCATCTTGACAACTTGACAATTAATACTTCAGCTTCAACCATAACAACACAAGAGCACACAATAAATACAAATTCAAGATTAACCGCACCAAACTTGATTGCAGGAAATACGACTTCAGCAACAGAGTGGTCAATGTCTGGAATAATCTACCTGACTCTGTGGTTTCTTCCCCAAACCCCAAAAACTTTAACCTTAGACTATTGACCTCACCCCTTTCCTAAGAGGTCTGTAGGGGGCATGTATAAGCGCACCAATGTGCCTACTGTCCCTGTCCTATTGTTTCTTTTATTTTTCTTATATGTATCCATTTCATGTATTCATAACTGTGTATATACTTATACCTATTGTCTTGTAAGCGATTGACAAATCAAATAAATTCTAAAAAATAAAATTCTAAAATTCTTTAAGATGTGTGGAAGACTTCCAACTTCCAGAATTTCTCAACCAAGATACATTCTGGGAGTTGAAGTTCGCACATCTTAAAAGTTGTCAAGGTTGAAAAACATTTGTTCTATGTATTTGGAAACTTAGGCTTTTTTCTAAAAGCATCTAATTGCCATTAAGAGGGGGGGGAAGCTTGCTCCAAGTGGAATTTAACATAGGTCCAGGTTACCTGAGGAATGGTCCAGGGGTGGGAGTCAACCAGTTTGCACCTATTCACTAGAACCGGTTGGTAACATTCTAAACAGTTCGGAGAACCAGTTGTTAGAAGAATTACTGGCCTAATCCTGTAAAGAAGGCAGGAAGGAAACATTCTGGTGTTGCTTACAGAAACTGCCTCTCTGTTAACCCTTATTACATTCTTGGCAGGACTAGACTTCCTGACTCAGGAATTTCTCTGGAGTTTTTTTCCCCTCCTTTGCTTGTGTGGAATGACCATTCAAAGTTACAATGGCACTGAAAAAAGTGACATGACCATTTTTCATACTTATGACTGTTGCAGCATCCTCACAGTCATGAGAGGCCAGACGAGGAGATCCGTGCCTCAATGTGAGTGATACTGAGTTGGCCACGCCCAGCCAATAACATAACCACCAAGCCACGCCCACCAACTAAGCCATGCCCACAGAAGCGGTTGTTAAAAAATTTGAATCCCACCCCTGAAATGGTCTCACCCTAATGGGATTGACCCGTGCTGGCAGAAGAAGTATGCTGAAGATGGGAGTACAATTCAATCGGTGTAACAACCGGTTCGGTGAGCGAGTGTTCCCACCCCAACTGAATCCACCCCCCAACTGCCTAGATTGAATCCATTGAATCAAAGATGTTACATCCCAATGTGCCTTGCTCCAAATGGGAATTTCATGTGGCTTTCTGTGCCTTTCTCCCAGACTGATCCACACTTACATGCATTGCTTTGGCTATGAATTCTGCTCCAAGGGTACCAATGTCGTTAAACATCAGATTGAGGTAGAGCAGGGTCCGATTATCCTACAAGAGAAAGACATGGAGTGCCTTGGTTAATGTTGTCTTCCCTGGGTCGCCCTTCCAATGATTGATTTCCTTATGATGAATGCACAATGCATATTCCAGTTTGATCAGCAGACCAACACTTACAACACATGGCTGAGAGTTAGGGCCCAACAGCTACCTGGCTTCAGGCAATCTCCCATCTCATGTACAGATTTGTGGAGGATTTCTGCAACCTCATGACACCATGTTTGATGTTAAGAACAACTCTTCCCAAACCAGAGATAGTCAGAGAAGATGATGTACAATTTTAAGTGGTGGGAAGCAAAGACATTGCAAAGAGTTCTCTGTAGGCTAGTCTGTTGATTGCTACATTTAAATCAAGCTCCACGCCACACCTCTAAATGACATAGGGGCATTGAGTAACAGAAACAGCTTGGAGGCTCACATAAACTGCCTAAGCCACGGTGGCACAGTGGTTAGGGTGCAGTACTGCAGGCTACTTCTGCTGACTGCTAGCTGACTGCAATTTGGCAGTTCGAATCTCACCAGGCTCAAGGTTGACTCAGCCTTCCATTTTTCTGAGGTGGGTAAAATGAGGACCCAGATTGTTAGGGGCAAGATGCTGACTCTGTAAACCGCTTAGAGAGGGCTGTAAAGCAGTATATAAGTGCTACTGCAATTGCTAAGGCCTGCAGGCCATTTCCTGGAATTCTCCTCCAACACAAACATAGTATTACAAGTAGTTGTTGACTTACAACCATCATTTAGCCACCATTTCACTTTTCAACAGCAATTGACTCACTTAAGTAGCTACAATTATTCCTCATATTCCCAACCATCATGTGATCAAAATTCAGACAGTTGGCAGCATGTATTTATGACAACTGAAAGGTACCAGGGTCATGTGATCACCATTTGCAATCTCCCCAGCTGGCTTCCAACAAGGAAAATCATTGAGGGAAGCCAGATTCACTTTATAACCGCATGATTCACTTAACAATTGGACAAACATGGCAAAAGAGGGTGGAAAAATTGGGGTGTGACTCACTTAGCCACTATATTGCTTAGCAACAGAAATTCTAGTCCTAATCATGGTCATAAATCAAGGACAACCTGGCCCAATCTTATCTACAACCCTCTGGAGCTATGCTGGGTTTATGGATTCCAGAATCTCCACCCTGCAAGGAAAGACTGAGAGTTTTAATTGCAACAGACATGGAGGGCAAATGCTATTCAAGCCCAAGAATTTCAAGGAACAGAAGTTTCTAGTTTGCTTGATAGATACCTGAATGAAAGCAGCAATGTGGGCTGCACCAGCATCAGTTAGGAGATTGTATCTCAGGTCCAGCCCTGAAAAAAAACCAGAGGATGCAAAAATGAACAGATCCTAGTTGTAATCACTTTTGTAACAATACCTTAACCCACACACAGTCACAGTGTCCATCCCAAATCGGCATCCAGTTTTGGTTGCCACGATGTCAAAACCATGTTGAGAGTAGAAAGAGTGCAGAGAAGAACAACTGAGATGATTAGGGGACTGGAGGCTAAAAACACATAAAGAACAGTTGCTGGAACTGGATATGTCTGGTTTAATGAAAAGAAGGACTAGGAGTGACATGATAGCAGTGTTCCAATATTCAATGTTCCAATGTTCTCAGGGGTTGCCACAAAGAAGAGGGAGTCAAGCTATTCTCCAAAGCACCTGACGGCAGGACAAGAAGCAATGGGTGGAAACTAATCAGGAAGGAAAACAACCTAGAACTCAGGATAAATTTCCTTTGTAGAATAATTAATCAGTGGATCAAATTGCTTCCAGAAATTGTGAATGCTCCAACACTGGGTGTTTTTAAGAAGAGGTTGGAGAACGATTTGTCTGGAATGGTATAGGCATTCCTGCCTGAACAGGGGGTTGGACTAGAAGACCTCCAAGGTCCTGTAGGAACTTAGCACGCACCCCTCTACTAGAAAAATTAAATATCCTGGGAAATATTAAAAAGTCAGAATATTTCCCCTAAAAAGAGTAGAAACTCAGAGAAGCAGAAACTCAGCCCCCGCCCCTACCTTTGCTAATGGGCCATTAAGGCCTAGGCCAGAGTATTCTACATAACAAAGGCCTCTACCCATCTCACTACCTGGCCTGGGAAGATGGTATCAGCCAACACTCAGGTGAAGCTATGTGGTCCAGACAAAGCCTACAAAGTTAGCTAAGACCCCCCACCCCACCCCTGGGAGTCTGACAGCCAATGGGATATATTTCTTACACAGGAACAGGAAACACTAAGGTGGGACCCAACAGAGATTATATAAGGGTCTCTCCACCTCTTGGTCTTCCCTTCGTGATCTTCTCTTCTCAACTTGAAGCATGTGATCATCCTTCCTTTTCACTTTGGAGCTCCAAGCCATGTGATTCTGCTGTCCACCATTAAAGCATCTTTCCAAACAGCCTCCATGTTTCCAGTGTCTTTTTCCCCACTTGGAACTGAACCCAGAAGGATATTTCTTTCAACAGTCCCTTCTAACTCTGTTATTCTATTCTATTCCATTGGCTTTCTTTAACTGCAAAATTCATTCCTGAAGCCTAGTCTTGCTTTATTCCAAGATCTAATTTAAATATTTACCCTGGGTCGCAAGTGGGATTTGACAACGGTTGCTTTCTCTGATTGTGCTTTTGTGACATAATGGGGAAATCTCAATGGAGGTTCTCATTCATCCAGGTCAGGGTTGTCCCAAAGGTTACTTTTTATTTTAAAGGCAACTGGACATTCCAATTTTTCTTTAAAACATTTCACTTCTCATCCAAGAATCTTTTTCAGTTCTGCGAAACGTCTTAAAGAAAAACCAATGCCCAGTTGCCTTCAAAATAAAAGCACCTTTGGGGAAAAGGGGACAATCTAAACTTCAAGTCTTCCTTCAATTATACCATCTGATTCTAGAGGAGCCCCTTTAACGCATTAGGTTTTGTGTTTCAGAGGCTAAAATAAGGAAACATACCTGTAAGAAACACGTTGTTCATAAAGACAGATGCAAGGATCTGAAAATCAGAATCGGTCACTTTCTGCACAGGTATCAAGCGGTTATTCCCAGCTATTTTAACAGTTACCTTGTTGGCCAACCTGTGACAACATAAACAGAACCTCTTTTTGTTGCTGCTGTTCCATTTTATTTCACTCCAATTAAAAGCGAAGTTTGAACGTTATTTGTGGATTTGCAGAGAGTCCTCTTTCATTGAGGAAAAAGTTATTCATAATCCGAAATGCATCCAGGCATATACAGATGCATTTAAAAAAAAAATTGCAAGTCTCATTCAATTTGCTCCAAAGTAAATGATATCATGATGCAATCATCCTTGCCCTTAATGGATTCTATTTAGCATTTAGAGAGCTGCTTGTCTCAGGATTTCATGCCTAGTATCTTAGCAATTCCATTGCTTTGGCTAGAAGGCAGAAAAGTTGTCCTATTGAGTCACAGGATTAGTTCAACTAGCCCAGGATTGTCAGTCATTTGGCAAGATGCACTTTGGGTTTTAGGCAGATTCCCCTTCTCACCCATCTTTGATAAGAGCAGAGATTGAACCAGGTATTCTCTGCAGCAGGGGTCAACAAACGTTTGGACCTCAGGGACCACCAAACTCATAATTTTAAATCCCACAGACCACTAATATGAATTTTGACTGATGGTGGCTGCAGGAAAAAAGTCTGCAGGAAAATTCCCCACCGAACTTTTCTACCAATCAATCATTCTTTATTTGGGATTGCAGGATACCGTCTCCAGCTCCGTTCTCAGGGGAGAGAGAGAGAGAGAGAGACTTTTGGCTTCATGCAAGGAAAGCAGCCGAAGCAGCAGAAGTCTTTCTTTCTCTCCCCCAAACTCCACCAGAAACGAGTCTTTGTCGACGCAGCCTCTTGGAGCAGGATGCCTTGCAGGGTCCCAACGATTTATTTCTGGCAGTTTTTTGCTGCTTTCCTTGGGTGCAGCCAAAAGCAGAAGAAGAAAGAAGCGGAAAGAAGCAGGCCGGTGGCTAGGCAAGGTGCATGAGGCGAGTGGGACAAATTCCCTCCCACTCTTCCCCATCTCTCCTCACTATCTCATGTTGTTCACAATGCAAGCAACGCAAGCCTTGTGTTCCTGTGGGCCATGTGGGGGGTGCAGCCTTGTGTTCCTGCACAGCCTGGATTAATTGCTTTGGGGAGTGCTTTGGGGGTGACATTTCTCTGTGGACCACCAAAATTTTCTCATGGACCACCAATAGCCCCCGGCCCACTAGTTGGCGACCACTACTCTGCAGGAAAATCCCTTTGTTCTACCTCTGAAGGATAACCTGTTCAAATTGAAGGTGCCTCTGGACCTTTTTTTTGCACAAAGAATGTGCTCTATGGTCGAGCAATGCATACAGCCTCAAAAGCCCAATGCTATAACTCCAAGCCAATTACGTGCTTTGAACCATACAGGCAATTCTGCATTGAATTACTATAGTATTCTGTTATTAGACAAATAAATCTACATGTCTGCTTCGATTTTGAGAAACTCACAATTTTCTTGTGACTTTGCAAATGAATTCTGAGAGCAACACCTAGTAAAGATCTCAAAAACCTCACCAGTAGTACTTGGGAAAATCTGAGCGATCTCTGTTGGGAACTGGAAGGTAAAATTTCTTAACTTTCCTCTGTTCTACCTCATTGCACAATATGAATACATAGAGACACATCTGCATACAAGTAGTTCTCAACTTACAAGGGTGCTTTTTTCAAGAGGCAACTGGACTTTCTGGTTTTTCTTGCAAGACGTTTTGCTTCTCATCCAAGAAGTTTCTTCAGCTCATCCAAGAAGTTTCTTCAGAACTGAAGAAGCTTCTTGGATGAAATGAGAAATTTCTTTCTCATAGTTCTCAGTCATGGTTGTCCCCAAGGTGCTTTTTCAAGAGGCAACTTGGACCTTCTGGTTTTTCTTGGAAGATATTTTGCCCTTGGGTGAGAGTGACCATGTCATACTAGAATTCAACATAACACGAACACAAGCAATAGAACATAATGACACCAGAGTCTTGGATTTTAAAAGAGCTGATTTTAATAAACTCAAGAGAGAACTTGGGAAAGATTCCATGGAAGAAAATCCTAAAGGGAAAAACAACTCAAGAATCTTGGGAAACTCTGATCATAGAAACCCAGACCAGCACTGATGAAGAAAAACAAGAAATCCAAGAAGAAACCAGCATGGCTGCACAAAGATCTCTCTGGCAAATTGAAAGAAAAAAAGGACAAGTATGTCCTTTGGAAAGAAGGACATACAACTAAGGCAGAATATCAGCAGATAGCCAGAATCTGCAAAGATGAAGTCAGGATAGTAAAGGCTCAGAACGAACAAAGACTTGCAACGAAAGTCAAAGATAATAAAAAAAGTTTCTTCCAACATATAAATAACAAGAAAAAAAACAAGGAAACAATTGGTCCATTAAAGAGAGAAAATGGCAAGGAAGTAACAGTCAACAGAGATAAATCAGAACTGCTTAACTCATTCTTTGCATCAGTCTTCACGCAAAAAGAAACTATAGCTCAACCCACCAAAAACATAACTTAAAAGACAGACCAGAAACAAAAGTTAAAATAAACAAAAAAATAGTAAGAGAACACCTGTCTGATCTTGATGAACACTAATTGCCAGGGCCTGATGATTACATCTCAGAGTTTTAAAGGAGCTGGCAAAGATCATCTCAGAACCACTGCACCATATCTTTCAAAAATCCTGGAGCACCGGAGAATGACCAAAGGACTGGAAAAGAGCTGATGTGGTTCCCATCTTCAAAAAAGGAAAAAAAACAGATCCAGGAAACTATAGACCAATCAGCCTAACATCAATACCCGGGAAGATACTGGAAAAGATAATAAAAAAACAGATCTGCCAACATCTAGAAACAAGTAAAGTAATAACTAGCAGTCAGCACAGGTTTGTTAAGAACAGATCATGCCAAACCAATCTTATTTCATTCTTCAACATAGTGACTAAATTAGTAGACCAGCAAAATACTGTGGACATAATATATTTAGATTTCAGCAAGGCATTCAACAAAGTAGACCACAACCTACTTCTTAGTAAGCTAGAAAAACGTGGAATAGATAGCACCACCACTAGATGGATTCACAACTGGCTGACAAAATGTACTCAACGAGTAGTCCTTAATGCGTCTAAGTCTACATGGAGGGAAGTAAGAGTGGAGTGCCACAAGGTTCCATCTTAGGCCCAGTACTCTTCAATATCTTCATTGACGATTTAGATGAGGGAATAGAAGGGGAACTTACCAAATTTGCAGATGATACTAAGTTGGCAGGAATAGCTAACACCCAAGAAGATAGGCTCAAGATCCAGATGGATCTTGACAGACTAGAACACTGGGCTGTATCTAACAAAATGAAATTCAATGTAGAGAAAAGTAAAGTCCTACACTTAGGCAAGAAAAACCAAAAGTACATATATAGACTGGGTGAAACCAGTCTCAATAGCAGTAACTGTGAGAGGGATCTTGGAGTCCTAGTGGACAACCAGCTAATTATGAACCAGTAGTGTGCAGCAGCAGTCAAAAAAACTAATGCAATCCTAAATTGTATTAGCAGAGGGATACAATCAAGATCAAGGGAGGTACTAATACCACTCTATAAAGCCTTAGTAAGACCACACCTAGAGTACTGCATCCAGTTCTTTCACCACATTACAAAAAAGATGTTGAGATTTTAGAAAAAGTACAGAGAAGAGCAACCAGGATGATTAGGGGACTGGAGACTAAAACATATGAAGAATTGTTACAGGAACTGGGCTCGGCTAGTCTAGTAGAGGACCAGGGGAGACATGATAGCAGTCTTCCAATATTTGAGGGGCTGCCACAGAGAGGAAGGACTCAAGCTGTTTTCTAAAGGACCTGTAGGCCAGACAAGGAATAATGGATGGAAACTGACCAAGGAGATATTTAACCTCGAAATAAGGAGAAACTTTCTGACAGTGAGAACAATCAACCAATGGAACACCTTGTCTTCAGAAGTTGTGGGAGCACCATCACTTGAGACTTTTAAGAAGAGATTGGACTCTCATCTGTCAGAAATGGTGTAGGGTTTCCCGCTTGGGCGGGGGGTTAGACTAGATGACCTACAAGGTCCCTTCCAACTCTGATTATCTGTTATCTGTAAGTGGATGTGGTGGTTGTTAAGCGAGTTAATGCATTCTTAGGGAAAAATTTTGCAAACAAATGTCATAAATTACATCAGGTGATTGTGGAACTCTGCAGTCAATTGTAAAGGCAAATGCCTGAAATGCAGTCATGTGACTGTAGGGAGTGTCACTCTTGGAACCAAGTCATAAGTACCTTTTAGGGGGGAGTCCCTACAAATAGTTGCCAAGCACCCAGTCATTAAGCCAGAACTACCTGTACTTTATATGTATCCTAATGATTGCAGAATCCAGATTTTCCTGCTGCAAAAATCATAGTTTTCGAAAGCATTTCATATGCTAAGAATATTAATGAGTTATTGGCTTAGTTTTACTATGTTGCCTTACGCTTCATCAGAGAGTTTCATTTCTTGGAGAACGCGTTTTATGAATGGGTTCACAGGTAGTTTTACTTCTTTGCAGGTTTCAGAGTATTGTTGATCCAGGCTCAGGCATGCTAGCATGCTTGCCTAAAATGGGAAGGAAGGTGAGAAAACAGTCATTGGCTCAATAGCATCTACGAGCAAGAAACCCTTGGCTGATTCTGGGTATATGTTTATGGGATATTCCCACAATTTGGAAGGAACTGGCAGTAGCTGTGGTGCAGATACAGTTGGCCCCTGGAGACCAGTCCAGAGCTCATAATCCAGGAAACTAAATCAGTGTTTCTCAAACTTGATAACATGAAGACCCATGGACTTCAATTGCTGGCTGGGGAATTCTGGGAATTGAAGTCCCACCAGTCTTAATGTTACCAAATTTGAAATATTTCTCTAAATGATCACCTGGGAAAAAGGAAATGGGAATACCAGTAGTCTTCAACTTATGACAGTTGAGCTCAAACTTTCTGTTATTAAGTGAGACAGTTGTTTAGTGAGATGTGCCCCATTTTATGACCTTTTGCCACAGTTGTTAAGTAAATCACTGCAGTTGCTAAAATTGGTAACATGTTGTTAAGTGAATCTGACCTCCCTACTGACTTTGCTTGTCAGAGGGTTGCAAAAGGTTGCATATGACCCTGGGGCACTGTAATTGTCCTAATAAATACATGATAAACAGAATAGAATAGAATTCTTTATTGGCCAAGTGTGATTGGATACACAAGGAATTTGTCTTCGGTGCACAAGCTCTCAATATACATAAAAGATATAAGTGAAAAATCGTGATCATAGTCATCATAAATACATTCATCATGAATCATAAGATACAACACTTAGTGATAGTCATAGGATGCTAAATAAGCAATCAACATGATCATATTAGGAAACTAAGACAATATAAATAGTAAAGATACAAGCAACAAAGTTATAATCCTAAGTTGAAAAGGAAATAGATAATAGGAAGGATGAGAAGAATAATAGTAATACAGACATGTGAATAGTTTGATAGTGTTGTGGGGACTAGTTGTTTAGCAGAGTGATGGTATGCGGGAAAAACCTGTCCTTGTGTCTAGTTGTTCTGGTGTGCACCCAGTGGTGGTATTCAGCGGTTCTGACCAGTTCTGGAGAACCAATAGTGGAAATTTTGAGTAGTTCGGAGAACCTGCAATACTACCTCTGACTGGCCCCGCCCCCATTTATTCTTTGCCTCCTGAGTCCCAGCTGATCGGCTGGGTCTTCTTTTGTTGCCCTAGACAGGAGAATGGTATTGGAAAGCAGGTTAGTGGAGTGGGAAGGAAATGGGGATTTTTCAGTAACCTTTCCCAGCCAAGTCCACCAAGCCCTGCCATGGCCACAGGACTGGTAGTAAAAAATTTTTTAATCCCACCACTGTGTGCACCAGTTGTGATATGCCTGCCCGAATTTTAATCTCATAATCATGGGGGATGCTGCAAAGGTCAGAAGTATGAAAAATGGCTTTAACTTCTAAGTCACTTTTTTCAGTGCTACTGCAACTTCAAATGGTCACTAAACGAACCGTTGCACAGCAATAGCCCAGGCCCAGTGTGAGCCTTTGGGGCACCACGACTACGGATGCTCACTGAATATCTTTTCTTCTAATTTTGAAAGATCCACACATGTGGCCATTCTCACGGTTACAGATGTTCATTTGCATATTTTCCGAGTCTATGACCACGAGACGAGCGCAAGACAAAGAGAGGGAGAGACCCTTGCCGTGCAATTCTATCATCCTACCGTTTGCCTTGGCTGACGCTGCCTTCTTCCCTCCGTGGCCGCGAAGCGATCCTTGCAAAGATTGGATTTGCTCCAGAGAGAAACACACGCTGCCCGGACCGCGGTTACTATGGCGACCACACACTCTTTTCGAAATGAGCATGCGTCGTCTTGCCTCTCCTTCCCCCTCCCCTTCCCCGTTGCAGTGATTTGGCAGGGATGTGATTTGATGCCCTTTCCTGGGAAGCGGCCAAGGCTGCGGTTGGCCACATTCGCAGATTCTGAGTCAAAATGCCAAGATGCCTTTCCTTGCCAGTGGTTAAATTGTTAGGAAAAAAAATAGGAGGAGGAAGGAGCAGTGATTTGAACCCCTGCATGCAAAAAGGGGGGAAATTAATCTGTCCGTCAATCAATCAAACAATAGTTTTCTCGTGCCTTTTAATTCTTGCAAGGTTTGGAATTTGGCCCATTCATTTCCACTGAAGTTCAGCCATAGCCATGTGACAAAATGCCCAATCTCTTTCCTTGCCTAGTTAAATGTATCTAAACACAATCATCTCCATATCTTAGCCCTGTATGGAAATGTGTATCATTGTCCTTCCTCCTTTTGCACAGTTTTTGATCCTGTCTCACAATGGCCCACTAAATTCTGGAGTAAAAAAAAAAAATGAAGCATCCTTTCAGTTGAGGTTGACTCCAAATGACTTCGTAGATATCTATGGAGTTTTCTTGGCAAAATGAAAGATTTGCTCTCTGGAATCAATTTCCATTTCCCAGTCTGGATTGTAGCTTTGAAATGTCCCTGTAATTTCCCAAGCACATCTGACTCTACCACAATTTCTTTATGAAATCAGCTGAGGTTGTCCATCTAAGCCAGAGCTTAATAGAGAAAACCAAAGAGTTAGCAGGCTGAGAGTTCTCAATAAATGTTTCCCCTCTCTAGATAATAATTCAATTAATATAGTCTGAGGGCACTTCTGCCCACGGTATGGATCTGCTCCCTGCTTTCATCAAAATTGAGCTATTTATTTCTAGGTCAACTACAAGTCAATGTAATTTATTTTGCAGGATACAGTTTTGGACACCCACCATGCTTTGAGATGAGCTATTTTTTCATTAGCAGCAAGTAGTCCCACCAATTTCTGAATTGCTCCTTGGCAATTTCCATTCCCCACAATTTGCCAAACCACCATAGGATCATTGTTACAAAGGATATTAGTAGAGCCTGAAGACAGATGGCTATTCCTTCCTCCCTCCCTCCTTTCCCTCTTTCTTTCCTTCCTTGCTCCCTCCGTCCCTCTCTTTACTTCCTTTCTTGCTCCCTCCCTCCCTCTCTTTCTTTCCTTCCTTCCTTCCCTCTCTTTCCTTCCTTCATTTCTCCCTCCCTCCCTTTGCCCCTTCCTTCCTACTGTGTCAAGAGACCCTTGTTTTTGTGGTCTTCTCTGACAGTTGTGAAGAAACATTTGTCCGTTTATCAAAAATTCTCTGCTTCTGCAGTGCAGAGACTTTCTGTGAACCATTTCATGATCAAAACTAAGCCACCTATTACTAGATCAGTAAACTAGTACTAGATCAAAGCAAAGAACAGAGGGAATTTGCAATGCGCAAAAATTAAACATTGATCACAGTGTAACAGAGCCCACATAGGTTATACAGCAGTTGTTGGAATTCTTTTGTAATGGCTTCATAGTTTTACTACAATGTGCTTATCATATATGTATGCAGTATTTTGTCTTAAACAAGTTGAGAGAAACTGACAATTTCCAGAATAATTTTAAATTCTGAAATTTTTACCGATAATCTATTGGAAAATCAGCAAGCACTCATCTGGATAACTTTCCTTGCCCATTACGTTTATATATACATATTTCTCATTGGCTAAACTGCAGTGACAGGAGTTAAAATCACATTGATGTATGTCATGATTTCTTTTTTGTTTTGTAATAATTAGAGGATACACAAAAATGATGCACCAGAGGCTTAAGAAAAGCAGTAAGCCAAGCAACGGTCTGTTTTTTATTGGTTCTACCTCCACAGAGAAATAACAAGAATTTATGAACATGAGCAGTGCTTCAGAGGGAAGTATCACTTTGACTACAAATAGATTTTCAGAAATGACTCAGTCTAAACTAGCAGCCTATCGGAAAGCCCGATCAACAGAGTAAGAACTCTGGATTTCAGTATCTATTAATACTTTTCAACCATTCCTTACCTAACTGTAATTTTGTTGGCTTTCCATAGAGATGTGAGTTCAAATTTAACTCTTGCTTTATGCTGTCAGCTTATTGAAAATAGATTTTTTTTAAAAAAAAAATTTTTTAATGCACAGATTGGAGGTAATAGGAGAGACATAACCCAGTCTGGTAATATGCACCAAATGTATAATTCTGCCCTGCATCTCTGTCAGAATGTCATATCTCAGTATTGGATGGTCAGACCTGCTAGGGACCTTTCATACAATTAAAGTAAATAATTACCCTTCTTAAATTCGATGAATCCTTTCCTGGCTTTGCACAGGAAAATACATTGATTCTTGAATTGCCAATGATTGCAATGTTTGGCCACATATGGTTCAAACCACCTTTCCCCTTTGAATCAGGACCATCATCCAGCACTGACATAAAACCTGTCCATTCATCTAAGCCACTGATGCGAATCCTGTTTTTGAATTGCAATCACAGTGCACCTCAAGGTCACATGGTTGTAGAAATCTAAGGTGAAGCGGAATAAAATTAATGAAAGAAAATCAGATTTTTTTTTCTCCTATGCAAACGGAATTCCTAACAATTTTCCAATGCTACCTGTCAAATGTCTATGGTGA
The DNA here is from genome assembly GCA_023653725.1 of Bungarus multicinctus. Classification (NCBI taxonomy): domain Eukaryota; kingdom Metazoa; phylum Chordata; class Lepidosauria; order Squamata; family Elapidae; genus Bungarus; species Bungarus multicinctus. The sequence goes on along the minus strand of CM042844.1, from coordinate 20,098,971 downwards.
TTCTCAGTCATCAAGGACATGGTTGTCCCAAAGGTGCTTTTTTCAAGAGGCAACTAGACTTTCTGATTTTTCTTTGAAGACGTTTCACTTCTCATCCAAGGAGCTTCTTCAGCTCTGGCTTAATGGTGGGGAATGGAAAGATTTATACTCCTTGTATTTATAGGCCTTGTATATAGGCCTATGTCCAGCTGTCTGCAAGGAGTATAAAGCCTACCTGTCTGTTTCTCAGGACAATTGTACTGTTATAAGCTACCTTAGGAATTGTTTAGCTCTTAAGTTTGGGTTCTGTATATCAGCTCAAGAAAGCTGACATTTAAATAAATGAGTATATGCAAAGTTTCTATTGATTTACTGGCTTTATTTTCATCATTTTTCTATAATGATACCTTGGAAGTTGAGGTTGACCCTGAGATGGAACTGTCCATGGAGGAACTTAGCTGGGTGGAGGTTGAGGAGATCATTTTTTCTTTTTCCACCTCCTTAATATCAGTTCTGCCTATCCAGTCTATTTAGTATGAATGCCAACCGTTAACGGATTAGTTTATGACATCAGTGGTGCATCAGCGAATCAGATTCAATCTTTATTTGAAAAAAGCAACCGTCCTAGAATCCGGCAGTTGTGTCAGAAAGCAACTGGAAACTTGCAGGTTTAAAAATAATTACCGTTCCTATTTCCAGAAAGGAAAAAAAAGAGTTTTCCTTTTTTAATGTCATTTTGTCACACTGTTGTCTCAATTCAGCCCAGTTATGTATGGTCTCACATATGAAACTCAATGCGTTGTCAAATAAAACTCTGAGCTAGTGTTTCTAATTATCTTTTCTAAAAATTTGAAACAATATTTTCCAAAGGTTTTTCTCAACCTTGGCAACTTTTAAGATCTGTGGAGTTCAATTCCCAGAATCCCCCAAATTTTGTGAAGTAACCAAAACAACTTCTTGAATAGGCCAAAGAATCTTGTAAGATTGACTCTTGGAAAATGGCAGAAATAGACTTAATAGTTTGATCTCAGATGTGTCCTCCCTCATATCAATTCCATGCTGGAATGTTCTTTTCCTCTCCTTAGAGCCTATCCCCCTTCCCCTTCAAGCTGTGGTTCCACTATACTGGCTGAGGAATTTGGGGACTCAAAGTCCACAGATCTTAAAATTGTCTAGGTTGGGAAACACTGCTTTACAGTATTAGCATTCTGAAGGTCGGTCATTAGCTCTCTTAGAGTCTGAGAGTCGTTGAGGATACTTGGGGTTTTATCTCTTCCCTCAGGATCACCTGAATTAGACTGCGAACAGAGCTAAGAGTGCTAACAAACGGATGACTTCTAAGAATATAAATCCATCTATTCCCCACTATTCGCCAGAACTGAAGAAGCTTCTTGGATGAGAAGTGAAACATTTTTAAGGAAAACAACAAGAAAGCTAGGTTGCCTTTGAACATCTTTGGGATTATAGTATTGTTATTTCCCACCGTAAAAACCCAGAAACCATTAACATTTTAACTTCATTTGTTTGTTTATTTGTTTCAACATTCTTTGTTTTGGTATCAAACTACAACTGAAAGCAAAGCAGATACCCATTGCAGAAGGTTTTAAAGCATAACCTGCTCCAAGTATCTGAAATAAGTTATTTTCTTTTTTAGATAGGAGACAGTAGTTTCTTCTATTGTGAGTAGCTGAACCTAAATTTGTGATTGTAAAGGAAGGGGGGAAATGTGTTCCCCACTAGGCAAAATAGGTCAAAAATTGTTACACATCTTATTCTTTATATAATACATAGAATATTAAAAATGTGGTTCAAATCTCTTTTTATAAAGTCTCTTTCATTGGTTACTGGTTTCATTAATTTTAGATCACTCCTTTCCTGTAGGATGGAGTAATACAATATTTTAGATACAGATAATCTGTTAATTTATGACAACAATTGGAAAGCATTTCCATTTGCTTAGCAAGGCAGTTAGTTAAGGGAGTCATGTCTGATTTTACAATTGTTTGCCATGGCTTTAAGCAAAATATTGCAATTAACTAAATCACATGGTCATTAAATGAATTCCCTCCACCCCTCCACCCCCTCCCCACTTTGCTTGCCAAAAATCACTTGGGAAAAGTCTCAGAAGGAGAGGTGTGATCCTGGGACACTGCACCAACCATAATAAATTCATGCTGATGGCTAAGTGCCTGAATTTTGATTATGTGATGCTGTGACCATTGTAAATGTGGGAATTGGTCTCAGTAATTTTTTTAGTGCTGATGTGACATTGAACAGCTACTAAACAAATAGTTGTAAGTTGAGGACCACCTGTATTTTAAGATATGGCTGAAAACCTATTTCTCTTTCTCCTTCTGGGAAAACAGTTACATTCCGATTGGTGTCTGCAAGAGCTCTTATATTGCAAAAGCATCTGCTATCCGCTCCGAAATTTTCCCTGCCATTCTAGAATGTGAGAACCTGGCAACAGCAGGGGAAGAAGATTTGAATGAAGTTGAAAGGATAATATATGAAGTTTTGGGAAACAAAGAATCAAAAGAGGAAATTCTGGTTCCAGTGCAAATCACAGACCGAATTTTTTTCATTGATTTAGCCAACAGGAAATTGAAAACCATCCCATGGCAAGTATTTGAGCTCGAAGACCTAGAGGAACTACATCTGGAAAGAAATGAAATTTGTAGCATCTCAAGAGCAATAAGTAATCTTAAGAATATACGGGTTCTTTATTTGAATCAGAACAGGATATCAGAGCTATGTGAGGAACTGGGAGAATTGAAATCTCTCCAAAGTCTGGATCTGAGCAGTAATCTACTTCCTTACAGTTCACTTACAGTCATCAGTAAAATACGGTCCCTTTCTCATCTCAGATTCTATGATTTAAATCTGGATGAATTTCCCCTGGAAATCTGCAAACATCTTCATCACTTGAAGCTGCTGGGACTCTCTAACAACAATCTAAAATGTCTTCCCAAGGAAATAGTGAATTTTACCAAACTTCAAGAGCTCTATCTAAAAGAGAATAGATTTGAACATTTTCCCTTGGAACTTTGTCAATTGCATAATCTAGAAATTATAGATCTTGAGAAAAATAATCTGAGTGTCATTCCGGATGAAATTTCGTCCTTGCAGAATTTATCTCAGTTTTATCTCGCCTGTAACAAGCTGACAATGGTGCCTGATTCACTGAGCAAGTGTTACAAACTGTCTGTGCTTGATTTGTCAACAAATAAATTGTACAAACTCCCTCGAAGTTTAAAGCAATTGACAGAAATGAAGGAATTTAGCATATCGGGGAATGCCCTGGCTGGTTTTCCACGTCCATTACGGCACTGGAAATGCCTTACTGTGATTTACCTGAAAAACTGTGGCCTGAAAGCATTACACCCTTCTTTTGGAAAACTAACCAATACAATAATTTTAGATATAAGTCAAAATCTTTTGGAAGAATTTCCAGCACAGATTTGTGCAATGGAAAACCTGGAGATATTGTCCCTGGATGACAATCGGATAAGTCAGGTATTTATCCATCGTATTTCTATCCTACTTCTCCCAGCCAGATCGCCTCCCCTAGTAAATTAAAATGCACTTAAAAACATCCTTAAATACTTTTTAAAAGGATCAATGTTTGTAGATTGTTACCAGATTTATATCATTAAAAACCACTGATATATTTTGCAGGGTGTGCCTAAAAGTATAAAGGATGTATAAAGCAGTGGTGGGATTCAATTTTTTTTACTACAGGTTCGATGGGAGTGGCTTGGTGGGAGTGACATGGCTTGGTGGGCATGACATGGCTTGGTGGGTGTGGCAGGGGAAGGATACTGCAAAATCCCCATTCCCTCTCCAACCCACTAACCTGCTTTCCAGATCCATTCTCCTGTGCAGGGCAACAAAAGAAGACCCAGCCAATCAGCTGGGACTCCGGAGGCAGTGAATAGATGGGGGCAGGGCAAGTTAGAGGTGGTATTTGCCAGTTGTCCGAACTACTCAAAATTTCTGCTATTGGTTCTCCAGAACTGGTCAGAACCTGCTGAATATCACCTCTGGTATAAAGGTAAAATGCAGAATCTTACTTGCTAGGGGCACTTCTCAAAGTTTAAATTGTCAAATACAAAATAAGCATTTAGAAAATATAAGGACCACACAGTTAAACCAACAATTCCACACACATAAACATATACACAACCGTGTTCATCTTTAAAAACATGGGAACTTATATTTCTTGGCAAGTATAATAATAGTTGGCAATATGTGTGCTTTTCTATCCCCTTAATTTTAAAAGACCTTTTGTAACAAAATTTTGTACTAAAAAGTGCAGTCAGAAATTAATGTTTTTTATTTATCACTTAAGCTAGGGTGGCTGAGGTTTGCTTGTTAGCTCAACTCTTTCTCTCCCCACATAGGGCTGAGGAAATATGCAGATTTGAGTCAATAAATGTGGGGATGTCTACAGGGGTGCACGGGTATCCACAGGTTGCAATCATAAATGTCCATCTTTTTGTGTTTCATGTGGGACACACAAAACTGATGGAGCTTTCACTGTGCCATTATGGCTGCAAACTTTTTGGACTATAACTTGAAGTTTCCTTCAGACTATGGTAGGCCATTGTTGGAAAGAAAATCCATCTGCAGGGATCCAAAAAAGTATAAAACCCACCCACTCTCAACTCCATTTTGATCAGCTGCCCCTGAACCACAAACCCTGGTGGTTCTGTCCGTCAATAAATGGACCTTCTTTCCAATCAGCCTCCACCCTCCATTTTATTTCCAGTGACTTTCTCCCAGCTTGGAACTGAACCAGATGGTGGATTTCCATGAAATGTGTTTTTAAAAACCCATCCCAAGAGCATTCTCATGTCTTCCAGATGTACTAGGGCAGCAGTCCCCAACCTTTGTGGCTTGATGGACCAGCCAGGGAGTGAGAGGGGGACTGGGCCATATACGTGGCAGGCCGGCGTGCATGCACACAGCTCAAATTGCGTGAGTGGGGGGTTGGCACATATATACCTGCCTGCTGGCCTGCTGCTCACACTCTCCAGCCAGTCACTCACACAGCCGAAATCAAAATAAGTCACAGACTGGAATTTGGCTGCGGCCCAGGGATTGGGGACCCTTGTATTAGGGCAACACATCTTGTGACTGCCAGTCAGTTAAAAATTGTGGGAGCTGAGATCCCAACATATGGGTATTGCATATAAAATTTTACATAGTATTGTTTTACCTGCAAATGAGTTATTTAGTTTCAATCATAAAGCAATGTGTATGAACAATCACTTTAAACCATCTTAAGCTTGATTGTAAAAAAATCAGTTTTTGTAACAGAGTTGTCAAGGTCTGGAATATCTTACCCAATTCAATTGTCTCAGCTATTAACTTTCAGTTTTTAATTCTAACTTAACTTCTGTGGACCTCACCCTGTATTGAAGAAATTCCTAAGTGCACTAACGTATCCTTTGTCCCTATCATATTTTAATTTCTTTTCATTTTGCTTGTCCAAATTTGCAATTTTCATTCAATGAATGAATGAATGAAGAGAGAGAAGGAGGGAGGGGGAGAGAGGGAGAGAGAGGGAAAGAGGGAGGCAGAGGGAGAGGGAAGGAGGAACGGAGGGAGGGAGGGAGGGAGGGAGAGAGAGAGAGAGAGAGAGAATAGCGCTTCTGGAGCTTGGTTACTTGATTCACATTTCCAGGCAGAATAAAATATCCTGGGGTCTTCTAAAAGGACATCATCATCATCATTATTATTATTATATTTCAGCTAGAGTTATGATATTTTTCTTAAGGTGCCAGAAGACTCACCAGGCATTACATACTGAGGATGCTGAGGGAAAGAGAATTTTAAAAAGGAGAAAGAGAATAACTTTTAAGGTCTTGAATAATTCAACTCTGTTTGTAGCCTCCAGGGATGTCTGCCATCTGGGGTTTCAAGAAGGTTAAGAGGGGGACCATAATCATGTGGTCACAGCTATCATCTTGGTATTTGTGAATCACCTGTGGTTTCCTTGTTTTAGAAGATACTGGCATATAAAAGGGTACTTGGAAATCAATGATACCACTTCAGTATAGAACTTTTAGAACCCATTTAAAATATACAAACTGAATAATATGTATTTTCTCAAATCTATATTTTGAAAACATCAAGATACCTCCAGCTGTAAATAAGCTTCATCAGCTAAAAAGCCTTGGATTAACCGGAAACAGGTTCGTCTCATTTCCTGAGGAAATATTCCACATTGCATCACTAGAGACTCTTTATCTGGGACAAGATAAAGGGACCAAATTAACAGTGTTGCCAGCGAATATTAACCAATTGCAGGTAAGAAAAAGTACTAACATACAAATTGAAGTAAAGACATTTGCAATGCAAACAGCAGGCCTAGAAAACTGTTCATTAGTGTTTATCTATCTCAGCAATTTTAAGATATGTGGACCTCAACTCTCAGAATACCCCAGCCATATTGGCTAGGGAATTCTGGGGGTTGAAGTCCACACATCTTAAAGTTGTTGAGTTTGAGAAACACCAATTCATTGCCTCTTGGACCATTAGCTAAGATCAAGATTGTATAGAGTTTTCATCCAACTTGTTCACCATTTTCCCATTTCTCAGATTATGTTCATTGCTTTAATAAGAAAAAATAATGGACATATATGCATACTAATTAGTCATTCTTTGCAAAAAGAAAAAATTCTGATGATGTCACTAAAGCTAAGCAGTAAGCAGGTTTTCACTGTTCAAAGTGATCTGCATTCTTTTTTTTTAAAACAAAGCCTACTCTGATGAAGTTACAGGATGCTTTGGCTGCAAATGCTGTGCAGAACTGAGATTGGCATCAGTCAGGGGATTCTGTACAGGTAGTCTCCCACTTATGGCCACAACTGAGCCCAACATTTCTATTGCTAAACAAGACAGTTGTTAAGTAAGGCTGTTGGTTTGAGTTCCAAGCTTGGCAGTTTGGTTGGAAACGTTTCGTCACCATTTGAGGAGACATTGTCAGCGCATTTTGAATTTATTTATTTATTTATTTTATTTATTTATTCCATTTATATACCGCCCTTCTCCCGAGGGACTCAGGGCGGTGAACAGCCCATCTAAAAACCCCACAAAGAATACAAAAGTTAAAAAATATTAAATTTCAATCGGCTGCTTGATAAAACTAACAAAACCCCACCCCCACCCCTTAAAACCCAATTTAGAATTAATAAAATGGAGACCAAATTAAAACCATCTCAGCCAAGGCCGGCCTGCTCAAAGAGCCAGGTCTTCAACGCACGCCTGAAGGCCCTCAGGTCCGTGCCGGTACGGAGCTCCGGTGGCAGAGTATTCCAGAGGGCGGGGGCACCCACAGAGAAGGCCCTACTCCTCGGCGCCGCCAGACGGCACATAGCGGCCGACGGCACCCGGAGCAGACCCTCTCTGTGGGAACACACTGGCCTGTTGGAGAACGCTGGCAGAATGCGGTCCTGAAAGTAACCTGGTCCCATGCCATGGGTCGCCCTAAAGGTCAAAACTAGAACCTTAAAGCGAACCCGGAGAGCCACCGGCAACCAATGCAGCTCACGCAGGAGAGGCGTCACATGGGCGCTACGTGACGCCCCCATGATCACCCTTGCGGCTGCATTTTGCACCAGCTGGAGTCTCCGGATGCTCCCCGCAGGGAGCCCCATGTAGAGGGCATTACGATAGTCCAGGCGAGAGGTGACAAGGGCCTGAGTGACCGTGCGCAAGGCGTCCCGATCCAGGAAGGGCCGCAACCGGTAGATCCGACGGATCTGATGAAACGCCCCCCTGGAGACGGCCGCGATGTGATGTTCAAGCGACAGCCGTACATCCAGGAGGACTCCCAGGTTGCGAGCCCTCTCTGTGGGGGGCAGAACTTCCCCCCCGATAGCCAGCGAAGGTGTCAGCTGGCTATATCGGGGCGCCGGAAACCACAGCCACTCGGTCTTGGATGGGTTGAGCCGAAGCCTGTTCCCGCCCATCCAGTCCCGCACAGCCTCCAGGCACCTAGACATAGCCCCCACGGCATCGTTGGGGTGGTCCGGAGTGGAGATGTACAACTGGGTGTCATCTGCATACAGATGACACCTCACTCCAAGACCACGGATGATCTCACCCAGCGGCTTCATGTAAATGTTGAACAAGAGGGGAGAGAGGACCGACCCCTGAGGCACCCCACAAACCAGGGGCCTAGAGGTGGACCTCTCCCCCCCCGCCAACACGAATTGCGAACGGTCGGAGAGGAAGGAGGAGAACCATCGAAGGACGGTTCCACCAATCCCCAACCCCCCCAACCGTCACAACAAGATACTATGGTCGATAGTATCGAAAGCCGCCGAGAGATCTAATAGGACCAGGACAGAGGAGAACCCTCTGTCACGAGCCCTCCAGAGATCATCAACCAACGCGACCAATGCCGTCTCAGTGCTATGTCCAGGCCTGAAGCCCGATTGGAACGGATCGAGGTAAGTAGCTTCCTCCAGGTACTGGGGGAGCTGACGTGCCACCACACTCTCAACAACCTTCGCCACAAAGGGAAGGTTGGAGACTGGACGATAGTTGTTTAAAATAGCTGGGTCCAGGGAAGGCTTCTTGAGGAGGGGGCGCACCACCGCCGCCTTCAGGGCGGTAGGGAGCACCCCCTCTCTCAAGGAAGCGTTGACAATCCCCTGGAGCCAGCCTCGTGTCGTCTCCCTGGCAGCCGAAACCAGCCAGGAAGGGCACGGGTCCAATAAACAGGTGGTGGCATTCAGACCCCCCAGCAACCTGTCCACACCCTCGGCGGTCACAGGGTCGAACTCCCCCCAGATAACACTCACAAGACCTGCCCCGGACACCTCCCCCAGGACCATCCAATTGGAGTCGAGCCCCTCCCGAATCTGAGCGATTTTATCATGCAGAAATCGGGAAAACTCCTCCGCCCTACCCTGCAAGAGGTCATCCCGCGCTCTCGGTTCAAGTAGAGAGCGGGTCACTCTAAACAGGGCGGCAGGCCGATTTTCTGCTGATGCAATAAGGGCGGAGAAATACGAAGATTTCGCCGCCCCTATCGCCACAAGGTAAGTCTTAATATGAGATCTCACCTGTGTTCGGTCAGACTCAGAACGGCTCGCCCTCCAAATGCCCTCTAGACGTCTTTTCCGGCACTTCATCTCCCGTAGCTCCTCCGTATACCACGGAGCCACATGGGATCTATGCCGGGTCAGAGGTCGCAGGGGCACAACTCGATCTAGAGCCCCGGCGGCCAACCCATCCCAGGTCGCCACCAGGTCTCCAGATGAGCTGTGAGCCAGAGACTCAGGAAACGGCCCAAGCTCCCTCTGGAACCGCTCCGGGTCCATCAGGCGCCTGGGGCGGAACAATCTAAGTGGTTCCGCCTCCCTACGGTGGGGGGTGGCGGAACAGAAGTCCAACCTAAGGAGGGAATGATCTGTCCATGACAAGGGTGTAATAACTAACTCCCCAAAATTACAGTCATTCAACCACTGCCCAGAGACAAAAATCAGGTCCAGCATGTGTCCTCCAATGTGGGGCAGAAACTAACTGGGTCAGGTCCATGGCCGTCATGGAAGCCAAGAACTCCCGAACCAACCCCGAGGTTTCACCGGACGATGGCAGGTTGAAATCCCCCATGACCAAAAGCCTGGGGGTCTCAACCGCCAGCCCGGCTATCACCTCGAGGAGTCCGGGCAGGGCCGATGAGACGTGGCAGGGAGCCAGGTACGCCATCAAAAGACCCATCTGAACCCCTTGCCCCCACTTCACAAATAGAGATTCACAGCCAGCCGTCTGAGGGACAGTGGCCTCCCTAGGATAAAGGGCTTCCTTTATAAGCACCGCCACCCCTCCACCCCTTCCCTGAGCCCTAGGCTGGTGAAATGCAAGGAAACCTGGTGGGCACATCTCAACCAGAGGGACACCGCCCTCTGGGCCCAACCAGGTTTCGGTAACACCTACCAGGTCCGCGGCCTCCTCCTGAACTAAATCATGGATCAGGGGAGCCTTGTTAACCACGGACCTGGCATTGCACAACAGCAGCCGGGTATTCAGGGCCTGAGAATCCAGACAACCAGGGCTGCAGGATGGGTATGGATTGAAAATATTTCATCACCATTCAAGGAGACATCAACAGTGTGTTTTGAATTGTGCTCGTCTGTCAGAACAAACTATCAAACAAGCCGCTTGTTTGAGTTTGTTCTCACAGATGAGCACAATTCAAAACACACTGTTGATGTCTCCTTGAATGGTGATGAAATATTTTCAACCAAATTGCGAAGCTCGGAGCTCACACCAACAGCTTAACTACCAACCTGAACCACTAATATTCAAACACATTCCACTTGTTAAGTGAATTTTGCCCCATTTTATGGCCTTTCTTGCCACAGTTGTTAAGCGACTCACCTCAGTTGTTAAGTTAGTAACACAGATGTTAGGTCAATTCCTCATTGATATAGTTTATCAGAAGATTACAAAAGGTGATCGGATGACCCCAAGATACTGCAAGTATCCTAAGTGCATGCCAGGTGCCAAACTTCCAAATTTTGATTGTATGACCTATGGGGATGCTCAAACGGTCATAAGTGTGAAAAACAACTATGTCTCTTTTTTCACTGCCGTTGTAACTTTGAATGGTCACTAAACTAATGGTTGTAAGTTGAGGACTACCTATAGGTCCTCACAAAATGTTGCCACAGAGAAAATGCTGCTAAGATCCTTCTTCTGCATTTACTCTGGAGAAGTGGCGGGAAATATTGATTGGTAGAATTCTGCTGTCATCAAAGTCTTAGGATTCCCCTTTTTGAAGCACCAAGATATTATCAGCATTTATTTTTTTCGATACCCTGCCTTTACTACTTTTATAAATAACTCAAGGTGATGAACATATCTAATATTCTTTCCTATTTCCCTCACAACAACAATTCTGTGAAGTGAGTTGGGCTGAGAGAGTGACCAATCCAAAGTGATCCAGATTGCTTTCATGCTTAAGGCAGGACTAGAACTCATAGTCTTCCACTTTCTAGCCAGGTGCCTTAACCACTAGACCAAACTGGCCCTCCGTATATTGGTATTGTTTTCATATCTTCCCTGACTGAGTTGAACATTGGTTTGTAAATTGTGATTCCATAAGTTGATCCCTGTGTTTTATCTCTTCACTGCAAGATCAAAACAGCTAGGCAGCCACCTGGCAGGCATCAGAATGCCAGCTGATTGTGCTACTTTTCAACTAGCTTTCTAGGAAGGATTGCTGACTTTACCTGAAATGTTGCTTAGCAGGTAGACTCTAAGATACATTTGGGGCAAAAGAATAGAGATGGCAAGGATTGAGTGATTAGTCAGTTATGTGGAAGGGCCTGCAGATTCAGTTTTGCCTTTTTTAAAATTTAAAATTATATGTGGCTTCACATTACATTGTTCTGAAGATTACCTGAGTTTTTGGACAAGTCAGTAGCCACATCTGGCCAAATGGACATGTGCATTTCCCCCCCTAGAATTTAAAAGAACTGTACATCGAAAACAACTTCTTGGAGTATCTTCCATCAAGCATAGGATTATTGAATAACCTGGAAATACTTGACGTTCATAACAACTTTCTTATAGAACTGCCTAACTCCGTATGCCAACTACAAGGTAAAAATGAAAAAGACATACATAAAGGATATTTATTAGAAATTAAGCTAGAAGAAGAATAAGTTAAAGAAACAATGATTGTTTCGGGGGGGAAATTTTGGATATGGGATTGACTTAGAGAAATGGCAAAAATTGTGGTCTCAAAATTATAAAATGACAATGTCAACAGCATATAAAGAAAATTTGTATAAGAAGTTTTACAGGTGGCACCTACCCCCAACAAGAATAGCAAGAATGTTCAAGAACAAATCTGAAAAATGTTGGAAATGTCATCAGATATCTGGCTCATATTACCATATGTGGTGGACATGCACAGACGCTAAAAGATATTGGACTAAAATATACACATGGTTGGAAAAAATGACAAAAAAAACCACATAGACTTGAAACCAGAGATATTTTTATTGGGAATCTTACCTGAAATATACAGTAGGGAATTGAAATATTTGATTGTAAATTTATTAACAACGGCTAGGATTGTATTTGCTAAAAATTAGAAAAATGAGAAAATATCAATGCAGGAGGAAGTTATTAAAAAAATAATGGGATGTGCTGAAATGAGTAGATTGACATTTGAAATTAGAGAACAAGAAGATAAACAATTTTATAAGATTTGGGGTTTATTTTACCAATGGTTAGACAATAAAATATGGTAATGAAATAAGTAGAATTTTACAATATAAGGAGAATATAAAGAATATATAAAGATGTATTATCATAATATAATATAACTATGGGATAGATTCTTGGCATCCTTAGCCAACATAGCTCATCATGCTATTTCATTTGTTTCCCCTGATTTGTCTTTAGGTTTGCAGAAGCTATTGGTCCATAACAACCAATTATTTCAAGTTCCAGAGGAATTGGACAGCCTAGAAAAATTGCAAGTTCTATCTCTGGAAGGGAATCCTATGATGATCCCACCAGTGGAGGTATTCAGTCAAGGATTGCCAGCCGTATGGGAATATTTACAACATAGAAGAAGAAAAAGAGAGATAACCATAAAGGTATGACATTGGGAGAAGGAGGACAGTCAGAAAGCATACAGGAGAACAGATTAAATATCTAATGAAATATTGTTCACCCCTAGTATCTTAAATGGTTGGAGCAACATGATTTGGATCAAGAGTGTCTTTCTTGGGAAAAATGCTATGATCCTTAATTCTTATGATCAAACTACATATTGCAGTCATAAGAATATAACAACATGATTGTGTGTAAATAATTATATGTAATGACATATGGGAATGATTTGGAGAGATAGGAAGAAGAGCTGCAGAGAAAACAATGACCCATTGCAGATAGTCCTCAGGTTATGATCTTAATGGAGCCTGCCCATCACAATTATAACACACGACAGTCATAAAGTGGGTTGGTTACCTGACCCATCTGATTTTACAGCCTTTTTTGCATTGGACATTAAGCAGCTCACTATGGTTGTTAAGTGAATCCATGATCATTAAGCAAACCAGTGGTTTGCTATGAGTGTGATTTTATTGAAAACCAGAAGTAAATGCTGGTTTCAGAAAAAAATCCATAAAATGCAGTAATGTACCAGTGGGATGCTGTAAAGGGCTGTAAATTCAGCCTGATTGCCAAGCACCCAAAGTGTGGTCATGTGACCAGTGGGTGTGGGGGGCGCAACTGTTGGAATGTTGAATTCAGATCCCCTGGGTATGTCTATCACACAGACTAAGCAACCGAATTGTAAGTTGAAGACTACTTGCAAAAGGCAGCTCAGTCCTCAAAAGGAATGGGGGTATGCCAAACCTCTCAGTAGGGACCCTCCCTATTTTCTTGGACTGTAAAGGTGAGGAGGGAGGACAGATGTACTTTCAGACTTGCGGGATTCTGCTTGATGTAACCTTTCAGTAAAGACAGAGTTACTACTTCTACATGTCCTTCTCACAAGGCTGACATCATGCTACTAAGGGAAGTCCTCAACTTACGACTACAATAGAACCCAAAATTTCTGTTACTGAGTGAGACATTTGTTAAGTGAATTTTGCCTCATTTTTTTACGATCTTTCTTGCCACAGTTGTTAAGTGAATCACTGCAGGTGTTAAGTTAATAACATGGTTGTTTAAGCGAATCTGGCTCCCCTGTTGATTTTGCTTGTCAGAAAGTCACAAAAGGTGTTCCCATGTCCCTGGGGCATTGCAGTTGTCATAAATATGAATTAATTGCCAAGCACCTGAATTTTGATCATGTGGGAAAGCTGCAATCATCATAAGTGTGAAAAATGGTCATAAATCACTTTTTTCAGTGCCATTGTAACTTTGAACAGTCACAAAATGAACTGTTGTAAGTCAGGACTACCTGTTATTGTACCCTATGGCTATTATTAAGTGTTGTACCTTATGGTTCTTGACTCTTGATGAATGTATCTTTTTTTTATGTATACTGAGAGCATTTGCACCAAGACAAATTCCTTGTGCGTCCAATCCCACTTGGCCAATAAAAAAGAATTCTAATTCTAATTCTGTATCGTATTTGTATAAAAAGGCAGCCATGAGTATGCTCTAGGGGCCAGCAACTTTTTACTGGAAAAACTGAATGGGTGTAATTTCTTGCTATTTGTAAGAAATGTCACTTTTAAGATATTTGGTAATAAGCTTCTTTAAAATAAAAAAGCAAGAATCCAGAAACTCAATATACTTACTGAAAAGTATAATTAAACCATCACAACATTCTCAGAAATTATGATCAATATAAAAAGTATAATCTGATTAGTGTGGGATTAGGGGCAATAATGCTGAAAGGCAAATTGTACAGGTTTATGATATTAGTTATCATAAAGGAAACATGGCTTTAAATAAAGAGGCAGGATATTGAGTGATGTGGAAAAAACAATAGAAGAACTGCATTCTCTGTAATATTTTATGTCTGAATCAATGAATAAAACCATTTTTAATAAGGAGGAGTGTGCTATATCTCGTCCAGCATCTTCAAAGGAACATAAGAACTCTTAACCACTTTGGGGTATTATTCCCTCATTCTCGCAGGTCCAGGCATGGTGGCGTGGCCTAATGGTGCGCAAAGGGGTTGGAGCCTATTCAGAGATCCTGAAAATGATGAAGAAAGTCAAGAAAGAGAAAAAGGAGAAGAAAGGCAAGGAGAAAGAAAAACCCAAAGACAAGAAGAAATAATTATTTCTTGGGACTGAACATGGCCTTTGGAAAGCCTGCAAGAAAACAAGAGAAATAAACACAAACTAATGAGTATTGTTTTTTTAAAATCCCTGTTTATCTTTAGAGGTAAATAAGTTATTTTCTTTTTTTACTGCTCAAAGAACATTTCATGTGTATGGATGGGAAGCCTGAATTGGCTATCCTCCCATCAACAGGTGAGGACTAGATGACTAATATCTAAACTGAAACCTTCAAGTAAGCATATAGCTATGCTGGCCACATGACCATGGAAGATTGTATTCAGACAACGGTGGTTCCCTCGGTCAAGAAATGGATGGCCAACATCTTCTAAAGTTGGACACAACTGACTGGGAAACCTTTATTTTAGATATTAGATGTAGTTCTCCATCTTTCCTTTTCAAGCTTTTGGCTGTCTGAGGAATTCTGGAAGCTGAAGTCCACAAATCTTAAAGTTGCCAAGTCTGGAGGCCCCTGCTGTAGCATTTTAGGTAAATCTGGAGACAACAGGTATCAATCCACCAACTAACCATTTGTATGCTACTCCAAAATTTTACGGTCTATATCAAAGGTTGCAATGGGCATTTCCTTTCTTATTCAACCTGAAATCTTCAAGTAGCTTTTGATGAGCTGCAGAAAGAAGCCAACCATTTAGTTCTAGGTCTGTGAATGGAAGTATCTGAGATAGGGCATCCAACAGCTTCCCAAGCCATTCCCCACAGCCACATTGTGATGAAGGACGACAGCTAATATCCAATTCAGAAAGTTGCCCGAGAGCAGATAGGCTTACACAGAAGGTCTCCCATCCTTGGTCTGAAATACTGTTATTGTAGCTGAGGTCCAGGTTCTTTAGCTGAGCCAGAGGTCCAGCCTGGTTGATGAAAGCTGAAAGAAACAACCAAAGAAATTAGGGGCAACAAAGATGATTAGGGGACTGGAGGCTATGATTGCTAGTACTGGGTATGTCTAATTTGATGAAAAGAAGGACTAGGGGTGACATGATAGTAATGTTCCAATATCTCAGCGGCTGCCACAAAGAAGAGGGAGTCAAGCTATTCTCCAAAGCACCTGAGGGCAGGACAAAAAGCAATGGATGAAAACTAATCAAGAACAGAAGCAACCTAGAACTAAGGAGAAATTTCCTGACAGAACAATTAATCAGTTGCCTCCAGAAATTGTAAATGCTCCAATACTGGAAGGTTTTAAGAAGAGATTGAATAACCATTTGTCTGAAATAGTATAGGGTTTTCTGCCTAAGCAGGGGGTTGGACTAGAAGACCTCCAAGGTCCCTTCCAACTCTGTTATTCTATTTTATTTTATTCTAAATGTAGATAATGGGTTTAAAATCATACAAGATGTACTCTCAGGTTGGATTTTGCACATGACTATTTATTAAGCTAATCTATTTCACAGCATTATGAGGATAAAATTGAGAGAGGAGACTCTTGTGAGTTCCCTATTTATAAGAATTAAATAAAGGTTTATCTCTTATAACTTTCTGTTGCTAGGGAACTTTTTCCCAATCATGGAGTTAGCACTGAAGAAGTCCTATACACCCTGAATTTTTCATACAATTCCTGTATACTTTAAACACAAAAGCTAAACACAAAGAATCTAGGTCTATTACATTTTCCATTGCCCTGAATCAAATGAAAGTCAAAGAACAATTCTGTCTTGTCTATGAAGACTGCAGTTGCTGACATTTTTGAAGATTCAAGAATGCCAAGGTCTCTTTTTCTTTCTAATTATTTTTCTTTACTTCTTTTCTGCATGTTTGCTTTTCCCCCTTCTTTCTTTATTCTGCATTAGTTTTATTGGCTTTTTATGTGCTTTTTAAAACTTTTAATAGTTTATAATAATTACCTGCCCTCTGGCTGTCAGTGGCTGCCATTTTTAGTTAGTACCAAATCCCTCTCATGACTAAAGCGATTGACACTTGGCTCAGAACATCAATCTTTGATAACAAACCTGTGCACTATAATGTCTCTTTTAACTGAAAACTTTTTGTTAGCTTTCTAAGTCATCCTCATCTTCCTCAATTAAATCTGGAAAACCACAGAGTGATTTTTATGTTGCTTATTCTGATGTTAATCCTTTTATTTTAAGTCTTTAGCCAGGCTACTGGGAGTTCTGGGAACGAGTTTAGAAGACACTAGATTGGAAAAGTTTGTTGCTAAGGATTAGGGAGCCATTTGACGCTATCCTCCTAAACAAACTTCCTGTGATATTTAGCAGATATGTTACACCCAATGAACAAACCAAAATTGAAATGTAGTTTTGATAGAACAGGTGTGGAGGAATGGGAGAGGGGTGGATATAATTCTGTACCTACCCAAATCAATCATATCTTCATCCACCAAGCTACAGCTGCTCACCCTTAACATTTGGATCTTGGAATCAGGGTTTAATGCTTTCAGAATCAGCTTTAAATTCCCACCAACACATTTATTCCAAGAAAGGTCTAGTAGCTTCAGTTCAGGAAGATGAGAGACAGCATCAGCTGAAAAGATTAACAACAACCCTTTGCACCATTCTCAGAGAAAGTTGGCTCTATGCATACAAATTAGATTTCTTCTAAATATATCAAATTGATTTCCCAGCATTTTATTCCTCCTGAATCTTCTTTTATTACTACTAAGGAACAAAACCATATCTGGGTAGTCCAGGGATGTCAAACTCACAGTGTCACATTGTTGTCATGTGATATATCATGACTTTCCCCCCCTTTGCTAAAATGGGCATGGACATGGTCAGCACGTGACACATCTGGGCCGTGGGCCACAAGATTAACACCGCTGAGGTAGTCCTTGACTTGCAACCAGTTGCTTAGCAACTGTTTAAAGTAATATTGCACCTGGAACAAGGACGTCACCCCAACTCCACAGTCACATGACCACACTTTGGCATTCGGCAACATGGCTGCATTTATGCCCATTTGCAGCACCCCACAGTCTTCTGATCATATTTTAGGATCGTTTTAGATTTTATAAATGTACAAATGGACTAAGGGCCCAATAAAATTTAAATTTATTTAAAAGACTTGGAAATTAATCATAAGAATCCTTCCCAAAGGATTTCATTTTGAATTTTAAAAATTGGACATTAGAAGGAACTAAAAGGAATGAAATATTATCATTAAAGAAGAACACTCAAACTTGACTTCGATTTACAGAATGAAGCAAAATATTTTAACCCTGGACATACTGAAGAATATCTTTTAATAATGGACCCAGACATTAATTTTAAGAGTGTCTGCCTCTATAGGCAGACCATATATGGAAGAGGAACAAATTCTACCAGAAAGAGGAGGAGGAGGACACAAGGAGTCAAAGACAGAATTTTAGTGTGCTCTTACCTAGAGACAGAAATGAATCATGTTGCAAGGCAACATTGCTGAGGAGCACAGATGTCAGTTTTGGTAAAAATCGGAGTCTGCTAAGAAGGTGATAGGTGGATATCCCTACATTTGTATTTGAGGATAAATTCAGCTCCCGAAGATTTGTCAAAAGAGGTATTATCTGGGCTGGGAAAAGGTGGTAACAGATACTAAAATCAAAAAGAATTTATTTAGAATCCATTAATAGAAAACCAGCATGTATTGACCTGTGAGTCTTTCTTCCAGTCTTTGCTTGTCTTAATTGCTTGAATATAACATTTATAAATTATCTTAAAAACGGAGTAATAGAAACAGCTTAAAAATGATAAGAAATGAAGCAATATCTTTATTAGGAGATAATGCAACTTTACCATCATAGTCAACATTGAAGAAAGCACTCACTTGAAGAGTGTCTTCTGTTGAAGTAATGATCTCATTCTGTTAAAATATCTTTGACAACACATTAAAGATGATTTAATTGACTGGACTGGGATATTTATCTCACTTAGCCGAACAGACAAATCTATTTCTCTGCTGTAATTTTCAATAATGGTCCTGCTCTCATCTACTTCTGTACTGAGATATAAATTGCTTGAATTGATTTGTTAAAAGCCTGGGAGAATTGATGATTTCATTTTTGCATGGGCTGATAAGCACTGCTTCTCCCAGCTAAATGATTTTACATTTTTTTATAATGCATTTCCACATATTTCTTACATAAAACCAACATGTCCTCTTCTGTAATACAACACTGGTGAAGATTCAGGATTTCAAGGTTACTTAAACTGGCTAAATGACCAGCCAAAGACTGGAAAACTCCTCCAATCCATTTATTGCAGGATAAATCTAATATTCTCAATTCCGATAAATATTGGAAAGCAGCATCTGAAATAAGTAAGTTTTTAGTAATTATATAATTTCTAACCATTACATTTACATAAGATATTCATTTGTACAATAGATAAATCATATTTCATCTATAAATCTTGATGGGATTCAAGGATGCACACAATACTACAAAAAGATTAACATAATATAATAATGCTGAATTTATACAGCCAAAATGATAAAAGCTATTTGTTAATCATATTCACTATCTTATGTTATTTTTCCTTTGTCAGAAATGTGGCTGAAGCATAATCTACCACATTTTGATCAGCTCAGAATTGAGATTTGAATTGATGAATTCCTTAAGTTATCAGGTTTTAATTTCAATATTTTTTTCTATAAAAATTCTAACTTACTACACTAAGAGTGCATTTAAAATATTCTTAAGCAAAAACATCTAACTTAATTTTCTGTTCATAACTTCCATTTATTTCAAGATTCATTATTCTGGATGTTAACAAATTTTGCATTATTTCAAATGCTGAATTACATGCTGAATTTAGGAAGATGATGCTTAAGATCAGTATCTTAGCTAAACTATCACTAAAAAAAATAGAAATCTGAAACTGTCTAAAATGTAAAATTAAATTCAATTTATGAACAATTAAATAAAACAAGCCCCGACTTTTTGTGCTTTGGCCATATTAACCTTCATCACCTCCCTCAACAATCTCCACCCAAAAAAGATTGGATACAAATTTACTTATGAAAAAAAAAAATCCAGCTCCCAATCAACACCTGTATTTACCTAAGGAATGGAAGCCATCTTGTTCTAATCCACATGTGTTCAGATTTAATATTTGCAAGCCTGAGACAAACCGTAATTCCTGAGCAATATTTTTAAGGCTACATTCCAACTTAACATTAATTGACAAGTCCAGAATTTTGAGGCTGGGGATTCTACTTAGAAGCTCAGCTGAAAATAAGACAGATGCAGAGTGGTTAAGAACACTGGAACACAGGATAGCAGACAGTTGCAAATAATTTTTTTTCAGAGTTTATTACTTAGGAAGTTACCCCAAGCATTTTTGAACTAGGATTGTTAAAGAAATATCACAGAGACATTTTAATAAAGTTTCTGAAAATTCCAAGTGTCTGAGAAATTAGTTCTAATTCTGACTACATCCTCAGAATTCAGCAACAAATCACCAAATCTCATTTATAGCTACAAATGAAGGAAATAAAATGTCTTAAGTCTTTGGCAGGCTCAAATATGTCATCTTAATGAAGAAACCCCATAGGAAAAGCATGAGAAATAATTTGCTCTGCTTGGCTTATATGTTGTTTCAATCCTAAAGATTCCAAGTCCTTTTAAATAATACAGATCAAATTTAAATATAAAAAGTAAGTTATATAACACAATAGCCAGTCTTGAGATAACACCATTACAACAGTAAATCTTCAAGTGTGCATGGTACCCTAACATTATTGATATGTATTCTAGGGAACAGGCACTTCCATTATTGAATAAATCAACCCTATCCACCATGTTGATTCTTTCATAATATAGAACAAACACCACATCCTAATTCCCACCTGTATTCTGCTGCTGCTACATATACAAGGGATTAAGACTAGAATAACCAATGGCTCCTCCTTTTAGGACATGTTAATTATCTACAGTATTTCCAGTGGCTTTGAAAAGTTCTGGGACATATAGATATGGATATAGATGAATAGATATTGTGAACTATGGCATTGTTCATATTTCTCTCCCTGATTTTGCCTGCTTTTGTTTTACTTTTGTCAGTTAATTTTTTTAAGTTTGCTGATGTTCAATAATTAAATATCAAGTTATATTTTTGCTAGCTGTGTGTGCTTGCTCTGATTTGGAAATAGAGATATAGTGCATTACACTAGATGCATCCTGTATGCAAATTAAACTGGAAGTTATCCACAATAATTGTCCAATACACATGACCAATCTTGCTGTCTCCCAATTCTTCTGACTTCCAGGATAAAATGGACCAAGACTTGTCTATTCCTTGTCTTTCTACCCCAGACTAACTCTGGCTCCATGCACAATATAATGCACATAAGAAAAGCAGGGATAATACCCTATAAGTGAAAATTGTAATAGGCAGTGAAAGCAACCTTAGGAGACAAGAGGAAGTGTAGTAGCAATTGAGATCCTGTAGATGGCGCTAGCAGCACAGTGCAACGTCTAATATCTATGTGGGCCTTTTTTCTCTTTGCATGATCTCATTCCCTATCTTTCTTGGGTTGCAAAGTCCCAGACTTATAGGTGATCACATTTTACTCACATCACCACTATTCTTAAGGATTGGTTGGGAGGTTTTACCAATCCAAATACTGTATTTATATTACTCTTCCTTGCTTGTAAAAATGGTATAAAAGTAATAAACGCTGCCCAAGCAGTCAGACATCTTGGCATCCTGCTCAATGACTGGTCTTTGAAATCCATCAAGGAAAAGCCTCAACATAAACAACAGTCCAATAAGAGAAATCCGAGTCTAAAGGAGGAATGAGGGTGTCTCAGAAGAGACCTTCCCTAATTATGAGCCACAGTGGAGCCGTGGTTAGAGTGCAGTACTACAGCCTACTTCTGCTCACTGCCTTCCATCCTTCCAAAGTTGGTAAAATGAGGACCAAAATTATTAGGGGCAATATGCTGACATTGTAAGCCACTTAGAGAGGGCTGTAAAGCACTGTAAAGCGGTATATAAGTGTTATTGCTATTGCTATGTGGAATATAAAGGTAGGGCAGGGAGGAAGCACTTTCAGACTAGCAAGATAGTGTTGCTATAACCCTACAACAAAGGTAGTACTTTATCCTCTGGATTTTGGTTTCCTGTCTGGACCACTTAGAAGACCTGGAAAAATCAAAGTTCATTCAATCAGACATTTAGTTTGAAGAATAAGCTGATACAGGGAACACTCCAAAGATGTTAACATCTCTCTGCCACAGAATCTTACCTAGTGATTTGCCATCTTCCTGAGTAAGACAGCAATCTGTTACTTTTAATGTTTTGAGTTTAGAGCCTTTGAGAATTTTGGAGGTTAGAAGGGAAAGGCTTCCCCCAATGCCACAATTCCATGATAAATCCAGTATTTCAAGGTGAGGAATCCCATCTAGCGCTTCTCCTGTTAAATAAAAAATAAAGCATTTGGGATTCTTTGTGATGTTTCAGATATTGAACTTAATATGTGGAAAATATCACACATGTACAAAACTATTGAAGATTTCAGTCATTGATAGGGGGTGAGTGAATCTGTAAATTTCCCTCAATTGTTTTGCTGTTCCTTATTTCCATAGTAGCTTGAGAATGGATTTGAACTAATTTGTACTAATGTGTCTGTTTTTTGCATATTTCTTTATGCTTCGCAAACTGTTTTGTCCAATCAAATGCCATTTAGAGTCCTACTTTCCTGAATATATACTTTGCTGTGCCATTACATTCAGGAATATACATATTTTGTCCTCTTTAAAAAAACATAGGTCCCAATGTAAAATGTAATATGCTATAGGAATATAGTGGGGAAATGCATTTCAGTATTGAGACAACAATCTGAATTTTGAAGGATAATTGAGTTTTTTGGGGGGTATTGGCTCAAAAATGCAAAATTAGAGGATCATATATGAACAGAGTAAATTTCTCTGCCATCGGTAACCCCTGTGACAGCTTTTAATTGTTGCTTTCTATCATGCAAGGAACAAAAACTTTATCTGGAGAAAACAGATGATACAAATAATAGAGTTTCTGCCTAAAACCTTCCCCTCAGGGCCTGACTAGTTCATAGAGATATGGAAGGAGCAGAATGTAGACTTCAGATCAGATTCAATATCTTCCCCTGCTTTACCATCAGGAAGGGGACAGTTATATGCTAGAAATAATTCAAAGGATCAACAGGTCTAGATTTTGCAATTTCACCCTATTGATATGTCTTTGGTAACACCCATCAATCTCTTTAATAATGAAGTCAATTGGGATGACTTATTGGATTCTACTACTATTAAACGGTACCTAAACATGCAACATCCTTGGTTGTGAGTCTGCAGCTGTTCAGCTGGAGAACTTTCAGCTCTTGCAGATGTTTGAACTGAAGGGCCAGAGGTTCTAGTGCTCCTCCTATGAAGTCATTCCAGGAAAGATCAATCTCTTCCAAATCTGGCAGCAGTGGTATTACAGTAGCTAAAAGGCAGCCAAGCAACAGAGAAAGATTGCTGACACACAGCAAGGCTAGAACATGAATTAATGTTATTATTTCTCTTAAATCCAACTCCTGCGTGCAAGTTTATTAGTTTATGGTTAATACTAAGCCACACCAATGCACTCTATGTCTCTTCTACTGTATATTCATGTAGTTAAATGTTCTTCTCTTTAAAATTTTTTAGAATTTATAATTTTTTTTTAGAATTTATTTTATTTGTCAATCGCTTACAAGATAATAGGTATAAGTATATACATAGTTATGAATACATGAAATGGGTACATATAAGAAAAATAAAAGAAACAATAGGACAGGGACGGTAGGAATGTTGGTGCGCTTTATGCACGCCCCCTACAGACCTCTTAGGAAAGGGGTGAGGTAGACAGTCTAAGGTTAAAGTTTTGGGGGTTTGGGGAAGAAATCACAGAATCAGGTAGAGTATTCCAGACATTGACCGCTCTGTTGCTGAAGTCGTATTTCCTGCAATCAAGTTTGGTGCGGTTAACCTTGAGTTTGTATCTATTGTGTGCTCTTGTGTTGTTATGGTTGAAGCTGAAGTATTCATTGACAAGTAGGACATTGCAATGTATGATTTTATATATCATACTTAGATCAGACCGAAGACGGTGTAATTCAAGGTTTTCTAGGTCTAGAATTTCAAGTCTGGTGGCATAAGGTATTCAACAACGAGTAGAGAAGTGGAGAACTCTTCTTGTGAAATATTTCTGGATTTTCTCAACTGTACTAATATCAGATACGTAATGTGGGTTCCAGATTGATGAGCTGTATTCGAGTATTGGTCTAGCAAATGTTTTGCATGCTCTAGTTAGTAGTGTGATTTTGCTGGTCCTTTATTCCCTGAAGTTGAAAGAGCAGTGTCACAGCTAACCAGAGTGAAATAGGTTGTGTAAACAGCCCTTGGCTATATTTTCACACAATGATTCATATATAAGTGCTATGATGTAGCACTAAGAAAACAAGTCTGATGAAGCCTTGAGCATATATAGTTTCCTGAGGTGTTTTCCTCCCCACTCCAGCCACGAGGAGATGGAAAGCTTTACAGTACGTTACTATTTAATGCTATTTAATGTTACAAATCACAGTTAGCTCTAACTATATCTTGCTCAAAGAAGCCTGCTTTGTAAATGGTAAATTAAAGATGACTTATTTTAATAAATTATTGAACTATTTATTAAATAACAATATCAAATTACTTATTATACAATAATAACAAAAATAACAAGTAGATCATCTTTCTCTTGATTTACAACTCTCAACAGCATTTTTTAAGAAGCAAAGAAAACCTAGCCTTACGCCAATTCCCATAACGTAAACTACTATCTATTGTTTTGTGGAAATGCAGCAGTTGAGTGAATGAATGAATGGTAATTCCTCATAACAAGTCTATTGCAGCAAAATAAATTATAGTGTCAAGGAACCTTAAAGATGAGCAGATATTACGTGGAATAAATTTCTGTGGATGGAATTCATTAAATGCATTCCCGCTTGGTAGAAAGGAGACATTGAAAAATTGAAAACAAAAGTCCATACAATGCAAGACATACAGTGTGCTGGCTAGGGGAATTCTGGGACTTGAAGTCCACACATCTTAAAGTTGCTGAGGTCAAGAAACACTACTCTAATTTATTAAAAAATGGTTTTTAGGAAAGGGCTTGAAGTAAGAAAGAGGATTGGCTGGAAATTTAAAGAGAAAAAAGATTCCACATAAGAAGAGCAGAATGAGATATTCCAAATTTTATAAATGCAAATATGATGTGCCAAGTTGATTCTTGAAGGGCCTCAGAGAAGATAATTGATGTGTGTGCATATGTATGAATGTGAAAAGAAGTATCACAGAAGTATACTCACTCAGCTCCATTATATCCACTGCATTCAACGTACAATTGTTTAAATCCAAGTTCTTGTCAGAGGGCAATCTGCCAATTTTTTTCCAAAACTGCTGAACTCTCCAATGATATGACATTGTTTCTGCTGGAGAAGTAGAAGTTAGCAAGTTATCTGGCGAACAAACAAACTAGGAATGTACCATCTCAGCATCTACCAACAAAGCCAAGCCAGGCAGCATGAACCAATGAACCCTCTTTGTCAGGCCTCTAATTGACCTAGTTTTGGAAATACAAAGATACCCTTGCCAAATGTAGTTGGTGAAAATGATCTGATTTCTTCAACTATGAATACAAAAGATATCAGGCTGGGAACTGGGAGGTTGTGAATTCCAGTTCTGCCTTAGGCACAGAAGCCAAGTGAGTGGTTCTGAGCCAATCACTTTCCCTAGGTAGGTAACCCTAGAAAGCCATGGGAGATCACTTCTAAAAAAAATTGCCAAGCAAATGGCAGAAAATTGTCCAGGAAGTCACCAGGAATCAAGACTGACGTAAAAGCACACCATTAGTTATCTTAGTTAACACACAAATAGTCAGACAAGTTTGTTGAATGTAAATGTTGACACAATTTTGCTGACTCATTTTAGTGCCTTTGGAAAAATGTGTGTTTGCCAAATATATCAAAGAATACAGTAGAACCTCTGGTCATGACCATAATTCACTTTGGCGATTTCTTTGTCTTCTAATGTTTTGTCTTCAGGAATTTCTGGGTCAGGGGTCATGTTTGATCGCCACCTGAGTATGTGTTCATGACCAAATTCAATTTTTTTGTGAATTTTTTGGTCAGAACCCGATTTGGTCGTGGTCAGAAGTGTTTTCGTGACCAGAGGTTCTACTGTATTTGGTCAAATTATTTTTGCGTGCAATGTGTGAATTATTACAGGGTTGGATTTAATTTAGTTTTATTGTTCCACATATTTATTGTTTTAATCTGTACAGCTGTGCACCGCTCCGAGTCCTTCGGGAGAGGAGCGGTATATAAATAAATATTTATTATTATTATTATTATTATTATTATTATTATTATTATTATTATTATTATTATTATTATTATTACAAAACCCATATTTTTCTCCTTGAAACAAAAGCTTAAATGTTGGGTTGTGAGATGTTCACTGAGCTTTTTTTCTATTTACAAATGTTTCATTATCCAGGATTCTGTTTTGGAGTATTCATTGTTACCATGAAGTGAAATAAGCTATTGGGTGTTATTATCGGGTTCTGGTTTGCTGATCTGATGCCATCACTTGCTTATCTAGATTTGGTTAATAGTTGTGTGATAAAGAGGGAATCTATTGTGAACTGCTTTGTTCTCCTTTTTGTCTGACTCTGATCTCATGCTATTTATTGTGAATGGTCTATAGCTTTCCCAGATAAGCAAGAGATGGCACCATATAAGCATAACCATAACCAGACATCATTATTCATTATTAGTTATTAGGCTGACTTCTTTGAAAATCATGCTCTTTTCTAAAATGCAATTTGCACATACAACATTTGAGATCTAAATGGCTTTGGCTAAGATTATCATCAGTTTTAAACTGTTCTTCTCAGTCTACTTAAATTGGACTCAATGTCCCTTTGATTCACTGAGATAATTTCTAATACATTCGGTGGGACTTCATTTGAGCTTTAAGGAATTGCACACTTCAGCTGAGTGATAGTATGTCCAAAAGCTATATGCGTGAAATCCGTAGCAGCATGGCAATTTGAATTTATAGTTATTACATTCAGGCATAGTAATATATGAGTTATGATTGAGTTTATTTGAAGTGGAAAAATTAGGTACATTCATTCTTATTGGTGCAAATGTCTTTGCAGTCAACTAATCTTCAAAGGAGACAAACCAGAATGCTTAGCCCAATAGTCCCAAAGGTGCTTTTCAAAAGGCAACTGGACTTGCTTTCTTTTTCCTTGAAGACATTTTGCTTCTCATCCAAGAAGCATCTTCAGTTCTGGCTGACTGGTGAGGAATGGAACAATTTATATTCCTTAGTAGTCATCTGGTTGTTAGCACTCTGGAGGTCAGTCATTAATTCTCTGAGTCGTTGAGGCCATTTGGAGGTTTATCTGTACCCACAGAGTCACCTGAATTAGAGGGCAAATGGGTGTGGAACCTTCTTGGGACTGCTGAAAGAACTGTGCTGTAGACAGGAGATAGGTGTTGAGAAAAGGCTGTTCAGTTTTAATTTAAATGGCCTCTTTGACCTCTCTTAATGTCCCTACAGTAACCATTGGACTTGTTGACTGTTGATTATTTTTGCAAGCTCTCTCGCCTAATCTTAAAATACACCTCTTAAGACATAAGAAGACTGTAGTTCAGTGTTCTCACATACTGGTAATGTCTTTAGTGGGAACTGGAATAAAAGTCTAATGATTGGTCAAGATAGCTCATATATTACTTGCCCTCATGCAAATATGGGTGCCCATTGGGCAGGGAAAGTATTTGCAGTCATGTTGTCTTGCAAATGCAGCATCTTATGATAAAGTTGTATGATGACATCATTGCACACATCATCATTTGGCATCACCACAGTTTGCTATGGATGCCCCTGAATACCTAGTATTACCACATAGATCACATATGTGAAACAATTACTCTGTGCTTAAACAGAATTAGAAAAAGCAGCAAATAAATTTTGTTCTGTGTATAAGCTGGATGGAAGAAAAAATTCCAGTAGAAATCTGAGCAAAATAGGAATTTGTTAAATAATAATGAAAATATTTATGCTTAGCACCTCCCACCCCCCCACTCTTGATATATGTGTGTGTATGTGTGTGTTTGTGAGTGCGTGCGTGTGTGTGTATGTGTGTGTGTGTGTGTATGAGAGAGAGAGAGAGAGAGATTTTTTTAGATCTTTAAAACTCTAACTCTAGATATGATATGGTTAATTTACAGTAGAAACATCAGCTGTATGTGATCTCTTAAACATTGTGTAATCATTGGAACTTGCAATCTTCTCATCTCCCATCAGAAACAGAATTCATATGCACAAATATATATAAAAATAAGTTTTCTTTCTTTTAAAGTTGAAGAACTTCACATATACTAATACATTTAAATCAAGCAACTTACCTTTGTCATCCATTGTAAAATTGGTTTCTGACTTGTAAATCAAAACAGCCTTGACAATGGGTTCTTGATCATTTTAACTGCTTCACTTTGTTTAGTTCTTCTTGGACAATTTCTGCTGTTAACATAACTTTCCTGAAAAAAATGGGAAAATTTGGGAGAATGAAACCAAACTACTGCTATTCTAGAAATCTGCGACAGACTTCAAAAACCTAGAGAGATGTTGCTTCAAGCAGATTTTTTTCTCAATTGGTTTTGGTTGTTTTCTGTTCTCCCAAATTTTGTCAAAAATTTAGTAAATAGTTTTGCTTAGATATTTCATTAAATACTTTACTGTCACTCCCTCCCTCCCTTCCTTTCTGCCTTCCTTCCAGCCTGCTTGTCTTCCTGCCTTCGCTTCTTTTCTGCAGTTCCAAAATTAAAAGGAGAATAATTTTGTAGACTTTGATACCACAGCTTCCTACATGTGACACTTTGCTGGGGTTGCGTCTGTTTTCCAAGGGTTGAGTCAATTTATAGATCAGATTACAATACTTCAAGAACAAGTTCAGGGTGTTCTGTAACTTTTCGCTCCCTCTAGTTTTAAGGATAAATTGATGCACTCTGAGAAAATTGTGGCACCAAATAGCTACAAAAATTAATATTATAAGTAAAAGGAAGTGATCTCAGAAAAAAAATTCTGCTATTTATTCAGTGTGTTTAATTTTAAAAGATCTTTGCAGACTTCATTATGCCTGCATTTACTATTTTACTGAGCAAATTATTGTTATTTTCATTTTATAGATTTGAAACCAAATCTAAGAAATTAGTGGCTTGTCCAAAGGTAAAGATAGTCCTGGCTAAATGATTCTTTTATTTATTTCTTTAATTCAATTTGGATGCCTCCTGACTCTTGTCAATTTATTGAACTACATTCAATTCCAAATTGCAATGTATCAATGGGAAGAGGATAAATCTCAGAAGAATTATTTAGATCCACAATATAATATTATTCAGCCACAAGACAGAACAGGAACCAAAGAGCAGCAAATCAAATTACTGATGAGTTTAATTCCAGAAAAGGTAACTGGGTAACTACTAAAGAAAGGTTTACATTGCAAACCTTTGTGTTAATATTTTACATTTCCTGAATAATCATTTTGTTATTGTAATTGCCTCAAAGATGGCTAACCCTGCAATATGAGTGTGTGGGAGTTGGCATATTGCAGTCTGTCACAAAGACAGGTGTTGTTGGGTAAATACAGCAATCTATCAAGGGTTTGAACACTAAATGTGATAAAAATGTTTCTGAAATTATGTAGTTGTAAACTGACAGGTTGGGTAAACACTGGCAAATGCTTTATTTGGTTTGCAAAAACCCAATATATGTTTCATCATGTGCCACCCATCAGAATCCCTGAGAGTACATTAGGGAATACAAGCTTTAAAACCCTTCTAAATTCCAATAATTTCAGACCAAATGTATTTGGGGGGCAGAATGTTGCTCCAGATAGGAGAAATAAGTAGCAACAGAGAAGGCATCTCTCTGGTCCCATAAGATTGCACTATTTTGCTGAAGAGACTTGGAGCATAAGAACCCTGGCTGATTTTATATGACAGGCAAAGACAACTCAGGACAGGTGATCCTATAAATTGCAAGCCCTAAGCCAAGAAGGGATTCACAGGTGAAAAACTGTGTCTTTAACTGCACCCAGAAACCAATTGATATTCAGTGCAACTCATAAAGTAGAGTCTATGGAGATTCTCAATCATCCAGGTCATGGTTATCCCAAAAGCCAACTGGACTTTCTTGGTTTTTTTTCCCCCTTAAAAACATTTTGTTTCTCATCCAAGAAGTGTTTTTGGTTTTTTGTAATAAAGTTTTATTAATTTTCCACTATTACATTTAATTAGTGCTTAATAAACATTGTGTTGTCTGGGTTGTTTTGTTTGCTTAACAATACAAATTATATTCTTAATCTTTACCCCTTTTTTCCAGCCATTGATAAAATAAATTCCATGTTTGGTAGTATTCCATATCTTCTTTCTGTTTAATCTTCAATGTAAGCCTGTCCATTTCTGCACAGTCCAACATCTTCTTAACTATCTCTTCATCTAGTGGTATTTCTTTATTTTTCCAATGCTGCGCAAATACAATCCTTGCTGCTGTTAATACATGCAATATTAAATATACACTTTGTTTATCAAATTTTTCTGGTACTATGCATAAGCATAGCGTTTTTAATTTTGAAGTTCAGAATTGAAGAAGCTTCTTGAATGACAGACGAAACATTTTCAAGGAAAAAAAACAGAGAAAGTTCAGTTGCCTTTTGGAAAAGGACCTTTGGGTCATGTAATAAAGGGGTCACATAAACATAACAACTTATGTTTCTATATTCTGGATTGCAGAGGTGGCATTCAGCAGGTTCTGACCAGTTCTGGAGAACCGGTAGTGGAAATTTTGAGTAGTTCAGAGAACCAGCAAATACCACCGCTGACTGGGGATTTTACAGTATCCTTCCCCTGCCATGCCCACCAAGCCATGCCCACAGAACCGGTAGTAAAAAAAATTGAATCCTACCACTGCTGGATTGGCTATAGTTTCTAACTGGCCTGCAAGGGCAAGTCCCATTTTCAATAAATTGCAAAAGTTCAAAAAGAAGGTGATTAAAATAAGGCGACTAAGAGAAGAACTTGCTGATCCAGAAAATAGTGCAATTGTGTGCATACCAGCTGTACTAAATATATTCTTAGTTTCAATAATATGTCAGTAAGAGAGGGGATTAAGGTAATAGAAGAGAGACCAACCTTTTTCCGAGGACAATATCTTTAATTCCTTCCCACACATCCAACAATTCAAAGATTAAAGTGGATTTTTGTACTTTGCCTCATCATGACTCTATAATCCTAAAGGAAAATATTCTAAGGGAATAAAACTATTAGAGGATTAATGCCACAAGTTGATTTGACAAAAAGGATTTGCAAACACTGAAATCCTGTATTGCCTGCATTTAATCACAAAAATTATTCTGAGGATTTTATTTTCAATTTATTAATATTCTGATCCATCCTAAGTAGCACATAATGATTCAATTTCATATCAGTTTTATGCTACTCCCTCTGTCTGAATTCTTCACTGCTGTAAATTGCAACTGAAAACCAAATACATTTGTGTATTATTTGATATGTATGCATCAAGGATGTAGACTTGATTCATACACATCACTTTCTCGTTACGTTATTTGCTTATGATTCAGAGTTATGTTTAAACAAGCCAGTTAGCCAACTGAGTTAATGTTGAACAAAGCCAAGACTGGTTTAGCCAGATGAATAAATCGAGAAAATATCTTTTCTTCAAAGCAAAATACCTTGGTCAGACAAAATCATACTAAGTCGGGCTTTAGAAATCAATGAGTTTAGAAAGGATGACAATCATTCAGTGATTTAATTAAATTCAGATAAAAATAACCTAATACAACTTCTCTACATTTTTCCACACTCCCCTATATAAATATTATTATCAATACAAAATGAACAAACAAACAAGATTTTGTGGGCACAGTTTGAGTTTTACACTTCATAATGCAAGTCTGGGATACATGGATATAAATAAGTTCTATGAAAAACCTTGAACAAGATTCATACATTACACCTAAGCCAAATGGTTAAGATATTAAATTACGATTGGAGATATGCAAGCTTAAATTCAGACTGGGAAATTCACTGAGAAGCTTTGGAGCAACCATTGTCTCTCAATTATGCAGGGTTGTAGCTGCAGGGGAAAAAATATAGGAGGATGGAATATGATGTGATCAATACCTTTGATTTCCAGGAAGTAAAGGGAAAGCATAAATCTACCAACCCATGGCTACAATGGCTTTTTTATTAGGTTTAAAGAATAAGTGTTATTTGTCTGGGTTAAGCTATGCTAACTCAAAACTAAAGTGCCAGGTAAGCCAAAATGTTGGACAATCATGTTGTAAATATGTTTAGAACTGCTATGCAAGCTATAACCCATCTAGTGCCAAGAGTGATGCCCATTGTTCTTCTAGAAGAATCCACCAATGCCATCTACATTTTCTATTCATGTAGAGAAGGTTATTTAATCCTAAGACATGTGTGTCAGGCAAAGAATAATTGTTCCAGAACTTCATGGGCTACACAACGTCCATGGGTAGAAATTCACTGTACTTACGGCAAATATTTCTCCTGGTGTCCCACAGGTGCTTCATCACAGATATTGTTAAAATATCTTTTTAATCATAATAAAAAAAAAATGTCATGACCTTCTACTTCAAATCCCCAGAGATCCTACATACGGGTCGTCCTCAACTTACAACAGTTCATTTAGTGACTGTTCAAAGTTACAACGGCACTGAAAAAAGTGACTTTATGACCATTATTCACACTTACCACTGTTGTAGCAACCCTTGATCATGTGATCAAAATTTGGATGCTTAGTAACCGGCAGGCATTTATGATGGTTGCAGTGCCTTGAGGTCATGTGATCACCTTTTGCGACCTTCTGACAAGCCAAGTCAATGGGGAAGCCAGATTCACTTAACAACCGTGTTACTATCTTAACACCTACAATGATTCACTTAACAACTGTGGCTAAAAAGGTCATAAAATGTGGCAAAAACTCACTTAACAAATGTCTCACTTAACAATATAACTTTGGGGCTCAACTGTCGTCGTACGTCGAGGGCTACCTGTACAAGGATGGTATCAATATCCATGATAGAGGGCTCTTTTCTGAATAAGTAAACTTCTCATGATAGCCAGTTTGTGAGCACCTGCATCATTCACAGATTCTCAAAATTCCTGACAAATCTTACATTTTGACATTCTAATGAATCTTTTAATCTATTTTTTTTCTCTTGAAGAGATTCCCTCAAACACTTCAGAGAGCTGGTAACCAACCGGCAATAAGACCTAAAGAGCAAATAGCTGTTACCTTTCAGTTTTTGTTTGTTTTTCAGGGTACTCAACAAATTTTTAATCTTTCCTACTCAGTGGGATAAACAAACAAGGGCATCAGACTTGTTGTTTGGCAAATCACATTGTTTTTCTTTTTAAAGGAGGGAAATTTGTGGAAGACAAATAATCCACTGTGATCATTCTTCCACGGCGGACTGCAGAATTTCTGCAACAATTAATATTTTCTGTGAATGCATTAAGGGCTTTGATGGCTGTTAACAGCTTAACAGGTTAAATATCAAAATAGGTTTATCAGATCAGTGGGATGTTTGACTTATAATTACATTGTTTTGTTTCTGCTGGCTGAGGAGATGATGTGGGAAAAGAGCTTCTGATGTCAGAATCAAGAGGACTTAAAGGTAAAGATAGAGAGTAATCCAAATAAGCTGAGTTTGGGTTTATAGCAAAGTCATTGTTCAGAATGTTTTGACTTTGCAATGCCTTTTCAATCCTGCCAACCAGAGTGAATGCACAGATCCAGCATTTTTCTATATACACTCTTCACTGGTTTCAAAACCAAGGCACTGACAACTGCTGTAAGTATATGCAATCAACTATAACTTACATGTGGGACAGCCATGTAATAACAATGTCAGTAATTTTAACATAGTCTCAGGAAAGTATTTATTTCACACCAGGCACTGTAACAGAGAGGCATTTCAATCAAATTAATTTTTGTTTGATTATTACAATGTCTGTTTATTAAACAAATTGATATAGCTTTGCATCTACCAGATGACCAACAGAATGATTATACTTCAGGAATATTTGTAGCTCTCATTTTAATTATATGTATTATTTTTTGTGATGTAAATCAGCTTGATGAAATGTGAAAAGATGGGGAATGTAATTTAACACAAGCAAAGTAGGTATATAAATATTGTATTTCTGCTTGTTCTTTAGGTATCCTAATCATTTAACTTTAACCTTTAAAGTTTATACAATATATTTGGAAACAAGGTTTTTTAGAACTGA
Source organism: Bungarus multicinctus (assembly GCA_023653725.1). Lineage (NCBI taxonomy): Eukaryota > Metazoa > Chordata > Lepidosauria > Squamata > Elapidae > Bungarus > Bungarus multicinctus. Next base: position 20,064,868 of record CM042844.1, on the reverse strand, counting down.
AAGTAAAATGTTTTAGACACCATTGTCTGTTCTATACAAAATTAATTTCTTCTAAACCTTTGTCCTTTTTAGAAGGCTTTTGAATTCTCTGCAAAGAAGGACCTTGTTCCACTGCTCTTGGTTTTTTTTTTTTTTCTGATATGAAAATATATATTTTATTCAGGCTAATGCCACCCAGCTGATAAGGGAAGTTTTAATAATTATAAATATTATTTTATTATTTTATTTTATTTCAAACTAATTTGAGTACGGTACTAATGCTAATGGCAAAATATTTTGTTCTAGCTATAGTGGTTTAAACACATTAACTCCAGCATGTAGAGAGGCAAGCAAATCCAGATAGCGAGTCTAAAAATGTTTGGTTTATTTTTGATGGATTTGGAGGTTGGGAGTAATTTAACAAACAAACAGCAACATTCCACATCATAGAAGTCTTGCAATTTGATTCCCACCTTATTTTGCCATTTTTTATTGGAAACGTCTTACAGGTATGATTTGGCAGTCCATTTTTGGCTAGTTTTCTACAGACCTGGAGAGATTCCCAGTAGGATCTTACCTCTAGATCCTTTTCCTACCACACATTTCTAAATTGTACCATTCCCATTATACAGCTTGCTGTGATGCATCTAAGGAAAACCAAAACCAAAACTGTTTTAAATAAATCTTATAGGTGCATATGTTACATTGTGTTTGTGCATATGCATACATACACATCACACATGCGTAAGCTAATTATTTTCTGGGTTGCTGCCAAAATGAATTCTGAATCCATCTAATTTAATCTAATTTTGTAGGTTCAAACAACATACCAAAATATAAACTGTTTTCATGAATTCACAGAACACGCTAGGTTAAAAGATAGTTGGCTACTTTGTGGTTCAGTATGTTGTGAGTTTATTTTAAAAATTTACTTGCTTTAATTACTGCATCGTCAACCCCAAAGCATTGGTCTCTTCACCTAGTGCTCTCTATCCAAAGAGGCAGAAGATAAGGATGCTCAGTTTGCTTACTTGATATTTTTTGTAACAGTAGACCAAGAGAATTAAACCAGTAGAATACCAAAGATTGCCCTATATTATAATTTCATAAATAGGCCTTTAGTCATCTAAGTAACCTCTCCTGATCCAGTGTGCTGTTGGTTAAAGATTAGGTAGTTGAAGTCTACCACAGATGGAAATTGCCAGGTTGGGAGTATTCATTCTGCAGATTCCTAGTTCCCAACAATAGTTCAGTGAGAACAATTAACCAGTGGAACAGTTTGCCTCTCTAATACAAGGGTCTCCAACCTTGGCAACTTTAAGAGTTGTGGACTTCAACTCTCAGAATTTCTCAGCCAGTTTTGCTGGCTAAGGAATTCTGGAAGTTGAAGTCCACAGGTCTTAAAGTTGCCAAGGTTGGAGACCCCTGCTCTAGAAGGCAATTAAAATTCCCATCCTTATACTGAAGGACAAGCTTTTCAAAAATTTAAATATTTACTTCTGACCTTTACTTGCACACAATTGCACTTGCACCAGCCTATTCTTTATTCTCCCTTGGGATTGCAAAGCATGATTAAGTGTACGCAGCTAGTTTTAGTCCGCAAAGATGTCATACTTCCATTCTTTACTTAACCAACTGGGACAGAATTACCAGTGGATGAATAGTTTTGCCTGCTGCCGAGAAGGGTTTGTTCAGGGTAAAACTCTAAACGAGTGATTAACTTGATTTCATCCCTATAATGTGCAGCACTGCTAGGATTTACAGAATAGGATTAGTAACGACTTCTATATGAAGCCAGGCCATGACAGCTGGTACCTATGTTATTTCATGTTTCTCAACCTCAGTAGTTTTAAAATGTGTGGACTTCAACTCCCAGAATTCCCGAACCAACATGCAGGTTGGAGAATTCTAGGAGTTGAAAGCTGCACATCTTGAAATTGCTGAGGTTGGGAAACACTGATTTATTTCACATTCTTAACTATTTCCTAATCCATAGAGAGAAACATCAAAAAATTGAAGAGCTCTTTTCAGTTACCTATTAACTTTACTGTAAAAGTCCTATTGAAGGACTGGAAATAATGCTGAAAGTTGGAAGAGGATCTGGGCAGTCAAAATTAAGTGAAGGTTGGAAGAGGATCTGGGCAGTCAAAATTAAGTGACGGGGCTTAATAGATAGAAAACAGTTCTATTTTTATGGCAACCTGCAGACTAAAATGCCAGGGGTTTGCAAGTGTAAGACGCAAACAAGGAATTTAGTCTTTTTAGACACTATTGATAGCTCTAACAATGTCCCATCAATGCAGTGTTATGGAACAAGGAAACGTGTAGGATCTTTTTTATATTGGCCGTATTATATTATTTATATTCCTCTGATGTTTGGGTTATAATTGCTTTCTCTTAGCACATTTCCATTTCACTGATTCCTGGTGATGATCAATTGCATTCTTCTACAGCATGAATCCTCAGGATCACATGAGAAAAATAATAATCCTTGGGAAGCAGAGAAGTGTGGAAGATGGAGCCTTTTACCAAATTGGAAGTGGCATCCCACCAGGTGGTAAGGTGGAATGAATATACATTGTAATAGGAATTTACATTTTGCCATATAGTCCCAGGCAGGGGTGGGATTCTACCAGTTTGCACCTATTCGCTAGAACCGGTCCTCTGCCTGGGACTATATGGCAAAATGTAAATTCCTTAGAATGTTAACATTCTAAGCAGTACAGAGAACCAGTTGTTAGAAGAAATTACTGGCCTAATCCTGTACGGAAGGCAGGAAGGAAACATTCTGGTGTTGCTTACAGAAACTGCCTCTCCGTTAACCCTTATTACATTCTTGGCAGGATTAGACTTCCTGTCTCAGGAACTTCTCTGGAGTTATTTTCCCCACTCCTTTGCTGGTATTTTGCTTGTGTGGAGTGACCATTCAAAGTTACAATGGCACTGAAAAAGTGACTTATGACCATTTTTCACATTTACAATGTTGCAGCATCCCCACAATCATGAGAGGCCAGGCGAGGAGATGCATGTCTCGATGTGAGTGATATTGAGTTGGCCACGCCCAGACAATAACATGACCAACAAGCCACATCCACCCAGTCACATGACCACCAAGTCATGCCCACCACCTAAGTCATGCCCACAGAACCGGTTGTTAAAAAATTTGAATCCCATCCCTGGTCCCAGGCACTATATTTTTGCAGATTAACAGGTGCATTCCTTTCCTTATAAATAAACTTTGTTTTTAAGTTATGCCATAAATATTATTATATGTGTGGTTGTGGTTTGTTTTACTGGACCTATTTGTTGAAGTTTTCTTTCCCTTTTGTTTTTTATTGATGTATGCTGCTCTTGGTTATACAGGTTTTTTTTAAAAAAGGTGAAGTTTTCCCTGACCAGTCGTGTCTGGCTTTTGGGAACTCATCCTTGTTTCTTAGCTGTGGGAGCCAGCATTGTCCAAAGATATTTCGATGATCAGGGGGCTGGCACAACTATACACTGAAGTGCATGGAATACTGTTATATTCCCACCAAAATGATACCTATTTATCTACTTGCATCTGCATGCAACTGCTAGGTTGGCAGGAACTGGGGCAAGGACGTGAGCTCACCCCATCACACAGTAATAGCACTTGGGTCTCAAACTACCAACCTCCCAATCAACAGCCTAATGTCTTAACCATTAGGACATTGTGCTCCCTATGAGTTGGGTAGTATAACCTCTAATCCAGTGTTTCTCAACTTTTCCAACTTTAAGATGCGTGGGCTTGAACATTTTTTGCTAGCTGGGGAATTCTGGGAGTTGAAGTCCACACATCTTTAAATTGTCATGTTCTAACAGATTTTTTTTTTAAAATCACCTCTTTGTCAATCTGTGGCAGGATTTGGACTCAAAAGTTGTTAATTTCAAATGTTGAAAGCTGTCACAAAAAACACCATCCTGCTTTCTCACCTGTCTGATTTCTTTCAAAAATACCATAATACAGTACAGTAGATAGAATCAATGGTGGGATTCAAAATTTTTTACTACCAGTTCTGTGGGTGTGGCCTGGTGGGTACGGCATGGCTTGGTTGGCATGGCTTGGTGAGCCTGGCAGGGGAAGGATACTGTAAAATCCCCATTCTCTCCCCACCCCACTAACCTGCTTTCCAGCTCTGTTCTCCAGTGCAGGGCAACAAAAGAAGACCCAGCCAATCAACTGGGACTTGGGAGGCAGAGAATAAATGGGGGCGGGGCCAGTCAGAGGTGGTATTTGCCGGTTCTCTGAACTACTCAAAATTTCCACTACTGGTTCTTCAGGACTGGTGAGAACCTGCTGAATACCACCTCTGGATAGAATCCAAAATTATAACATAAAAACAGTTATGTGGGATCCAAAACAGGCTGCATGGGGATTCCTGGGAGGAGAGGAGTGGGATTTGCCAGTTCACTGAACTGGCCATAAAATTAATTACCAGTTGCCCGAACCGGGGAGAACCAGTAGCAGCCCACCCCTGGGTCAAAGTTACAATGGTGCTGAAGGAAAGGGCTTATGACCATTCCTCAAAGTTCCATAAAACTTTCAGATAAGAGATTTTAGGCAATGAAGGGAAAAGTTTAGGAAGCACTGTGTTAAAGCCACAGGAACCAGCATCATGAATGAGGCCCAGAAGAAAGTCAGAATGATGTCCTGCAAAAACAAGAGTTAGCACAATGATATTATGTGATTTGTTTTAGATCTGAGGCAGCAACAAGAAATCCTAATGAGGAGCCAGTTCATGACAGGACAACCACCATTAATGTGCCAGCATGGAATGCAGACAATTCCTTCACAGTTGGAATCTCGGTTTGTGGAAAGGTACTCCTAGCTACCAGATGAAAGAATATAGAATAGAATAGAATAGAATAGAATACTTTATTGGCCAAGTGTGATTGGACACACAAGGAATTTGTCTTGGTGTAAATACTCTCAGTATACATAAAGAAGGAACATTCGTTAAGAATCAAGAATCATAATGTACAACACTTAATGATAGTCATAGGGTACAATCAACATCAAATCATACTAGGAAACAGAGGATACAAGCAACAAAGTTACAGTCACAAGTGGGAGGGGATGGGTGATAAGGAGTGATGAGAAGATTAACAGTAATAGTAGTGTACACTTTGTAAATAGTTGAACAGTGTTGAGGGAATTATTTGTTTAGCAGAGTGATGGCTTTCGGGAAAAAACTGTTCTTGTGTCTAGTTGTTCTGGTGTGCAGTGCTCTATAGCGTCGTTCTGAGGGAAGGAGTTGAAACAGTTTATGTCCAGAATGTGAGTTATGGCCCTTTTATGACTTGTGGACTTCATCTCCCAGAATTCCTGAGCCAGCCATGCTCATGTTGATTCAGGAGTTCTGGGAGTTGAAGCCCACAAGTCATAAAGGGTCCATAGTTCCTCACCCCTGGTGTAGAACAATCTCCTATACTTTAAGACTAAACTTCAAGGAGAGCTTTCCTTAAATTGTGTCTTTCAAATGTATTGGGCAGCAGTGCCAACAATTACCAGCCAACATGTTCAATATATCTGAGGTCAACGGAGGTAGTCCTTGATTTATGATTATTTGTTTAACAACTGTGAAGTTATAACACTGAAAAAAATGGTTTATGAATGGTCTTGCGTTTATAATTGTCGCAGTGTCCCTATGATGACACGTTCCAAATGTTGGCGCTTGGCAACTGGCATGTATTTACAGGAATTGCAGCTTCCCAGTGTCATGTGATAGCCATTTGCAACCTTCCCAGGGAGCTTCTGACAAAATCAATGAGGGATGCTGATTTTGCTTAACAGCCAAGGCAAAAAGGTTGTAAAATTCACTTAACAACCACCTTGTTTAGTGATGGAAATTCCCATCCCAATTGTGGTCATAATTTACACTACTTGTAAAATCTAAGTTCTATTCTAGCACTCTTTTCACTACAGTGTGTTTCTCAACATACTGGTTGGGGAATTCTGGGATAAACTTGCCAAGGTTGGAAAATACTGTCATAGATACTCTTTTCTTCCAGAAAAGGTTATCTATTGGCTCCACAAGTGTTTCTTTCCCTGTGTGAACAATAGCCATATATAACTGTCAGATCAATACGGTTCCTCCTCAGAGGGAAAGGACAAATAACAAAAACAGTGGGCACACTTGTCACAATACAAGCACCATGCCCCTTTGGACATATATATGCCGCTTGGAGGAGGGCAAAAGCCCTAGTAATAAGCAGGCATATACAATGGAATGAAGGCTATTGCCGAGCACTTAGTATGGTATTCCATAGACTGTAAGCCGCCCTGAGTCTCCGGAGAAGGGCGGCATATAAATGCAAATAAAATAAATAAAATAAATAAAAATAAATAAATATATAGTGATGTTGCTCACTTATACCAAAGAGACAGAACTGACAGCGTATGAGGTACTTTCATATTTTGATCCAAACAACTCCATTTGCCTACTTGGTTTTTTTTTAAATGTTAAACCACTAATATAGATGTTTTGCTTAAGGCTTTAAAATGGCTAATTGACATTTAGTCCTTAATATTGTATGTACATTAAATCCAAATATATTATCAATTTTTAAATTCAGGCTCAGAATTATTTAGGAATATCTTGTGAAAATGGTCAGGTGGTTTTTTTATACCTACAACTTTCTGTTTCAAGATTCTCAGTACTGTGCATTATAGGCTGTTTCCTCTCTTTTCCTGATTCATATATAGGAAGTTTCCTTTCTAGATTTTTTTTTCTTACACAGAATTTCAGCATTTCCCATAAGACACTTTCACTAGCTGTCTTCTTTGCTCTCCTAGACATTTGTTACCTACATCTGAAATCTTGGCACCAGCTGATCTCAGGCAGATTCATGTGGCTTCCACTCTTGAACCTCCCGCCTCACAACTTGCTAATTTCCCAAACTTATTATCTAGTTGCGTTTCCCAAGGACCAGGTAAGAAAGAGAGATATCATAAGTAACTACGTAAATAAATAGTCAGTAGCAGTAGGAAAACTGTTGGTGTCAAGGCCTGATTCAAATTTCTCTTTTGATCTGAATCATCATTTCTGAAGAGCTGAGTTGATTGTATTAAACAGTAGGGGGTATGCATGGAAAAACTTGCACCGAGTCTCTGAACTGATTAAAGGCCCCTGATTTCATTTTGTGCATTAAATAGATAGCAATAGCAATAGCATTTAACTTATATACCGCTTTACAGCCTTTTCCAAGTGATTTATAGAGACAGCATATTGCCCCCAACAATCTGGGTCTTCATTTTACTGATCTCGGAAGGAGGGAAAACTGAGTCAACCTTGACCCAGTCAGGATCGAACTCTTGGCAGTGAGCAGTGAGTTAACTTGCAACACTGCATTCCAACCACTGTACCACCATACAGATAATAATGTTAGCCTTGCAAGAAGTACAATAAGTACTTCTAGGAATACTAGCCCCATCTTTATCATAAGGTTTTGTTAACAGAAGCTTATGAGACTGAAAACATGTATCTCCTCCAAAAAAATAGGGACAGTCATCCTTTGCTGGTTGCTAGGTTGCAGCTCTCCTTCCTGTCTCCCAGTTTCATTCTCACATACCATTACAGGCAATTTGCTTATTCAAAGAACTGATTAGAATTCTGTGATGGTGAACCTATGGCATGCGTGCCAGAGGTGCCACGCAGAGCCCTCTCTCTGGGCATGTGAGCCATTGCCCCAGCTCAGTTCCACCACACATGTGTACGCCTCTTGCTGGCCAGCTGGTCTTTGGGTCTCTGCCATGGGGGCAGGGCACATGCATGGGGGTTGTGTGTTGCATGCACAGGAGTGGTCTGCATGCACAGGGCGTGTGCGTATTGCATTTTTAGGATGCGTGTGCATGCTTTGGGCATTTGGTGCCGAAAAGGTTAGCCATCACTCCTAGATCAAATCACTCTTGAATGGAAGCTTTTGATGGAGCCAATATTTGCTGTAATATCTTTTCTTTTTTGGTCTAACCAAGCTAAATAAATGTAGTTCATACATTTAAATGTATTCAAAGGTGTACAAAAGCTTACAATTCATGTACAGATAGTCATCGACTTACAGTAGTTTGTTTAATGACCGTTCAAAGTTACATTGGCACTGAAAAAAAGTGACTTAGGACCGTTGCAGCATCCCCATGGTCATGTGATCAAAATTCAGATCCTTGACAACTGACTCATATTTATGACCAGTGCTGTGTCTCAAGATCATGTGATCATTTTTGCAACCTTCTGACAAGCAAAGTCAATGGGGAAGCCAGATTCACTTATCAATCGTGTTACCAGTTTAACAACTGCAATGATTCACTTCACAACTGTGACAAGGCAAGTCGCAAAATGGGGCAAACTCACTTAACAATTGTCTCACTTAGCAACATAAATTTGAAGCTCAGTTGCGACTACCTGCAGTTAGGGACACAGAACTTATGTATTAACAAGTGTTGCTGAATTATCATTTTCAGCAAGCTTCTGCAATAGCTACATATAGGAAGGAAGTAGCAAGAAATACCAAACAGGGGGAAAAAAATCCTGACTCCTTAAAGCATCTGCATCTTTTTTCAAGCTTATGAAGACTATCTGTTCTAATGAACAATGCTGGGTTGCTGGGTTCTCATGCGGGCCAAAACTTTTCTTCCGAATCGTTTTCAAAGTATGCATAGTCACGTACGCGGCTGCCAGCCTCACCGAGTACATCAAATAAGAATCACAGCCAGGGGAGTTAATTCTGCTCTATTGTAAGGTTACTATAACAAAATCTTGCTGATCTATCAGCATAATGAAAACCAATATCGGAGCAGATGAAAGGAAGAATTTAAAAATTACGCTGAACTAACCAGCTATAGTTTCTTCAGTTCAGAGCCATACAGATGGTCCTCAATTTATGACCGTAATGGAGCCTGCCCTTTATGACTGTAAGTCATGACAGTCATAAAATGGGTCATCCATGTGAACAACCTGATTTTACAAACTTTTCTGCAACAGTCATTTAAGTGAACCAATTGTTCGTTGTGGGCCATTTTTGCCCCAAAATGGAAGTAAACCTGTTTTCGACAAAGAAGTTGTAAAATGCAGTCACATGACCATGGAATGTGGCAAACAATCATAAATGCCAATCAGTTGCCAAGCACCCAAAATGCAGGTCATGTGACTGCAGGGGGAACAAGCATAATAACTTTAGAACTGGGTCATAAGTACTCCAGGGGAAATCCACCATATCTTTGAAAGGTTGCTAAGCAAAAGTCATAAGTCGAAGACTACCTGTACACATTAATCTGGATTTGAATTGGATTTAACCTTGAGTCCTTAACTGTAAGATTGCACTGTGGGCTTTTTCTTTGTTTATAAATATTAATCCAGTTTTAAACAAGTGAATGATGCTAAAAGCAATCTTCAATTATGTTCATTCATTCATTCAATTACCAGGATATAGTTTCCTTCAATCCGAATCAATGGAAGCAGTAGCCAAAAGACAAGAACTGGTTCAGAAACAAAATATTGCCAGGTAAAATGAACTAAATCACAATTATTAGAATTTACATGCTAAGTCATCATTTACGGCTTATCACTTAGCTTGTTGTTTGTACGAATGTCTATACCAGTGGTTTATTCAATTAACCCTGATTAAACAAATCATAGTTAGAATGTCAGACCGCTTATAGGTCAACTAGTTACTGTCATCCAAACTGTGGTTATATGGATGGTATTGCTATTTAAATTACAGGCAATCTTTCTATATTTTCATCTTTGTCCATTGGCTACTGGTATAAATCTATCTCTTGCTTAATAGATTTTGTTAATATGATTATTGTGGCACGTATCTCAGGAGGTAGTAGTATCTAGCACTTTGGCTGGATTCCTAAACTAGCTGTGATTACTATTTGGATGGGACACCAACAAAAATTTCTTGAACCAGACGCTAAACAGGGATGTCTAAAAAATCTTTCTGTAATCCTGCTTCCATATTGTTGCTGGAAAACTTCAGGGATGGATCCATGTAGACATCAAGAATTTTGCTGTATTCAAGGATGTGTGTGAATGGATGTGTGTGTAAATGATGAAGTGTGAGTAATCTTGGCCCTTGCCTACTTCTAGTAAGTACCCTCTGAGGTTATCAGTAGGGCAATGCAGTCCTTTGATTGAAAAAGATTCAACACTTTCCACAAACTGTATGTCTTCTAGGACTCAAATGGTGTTTTTTATCTCTACAATGCCTAATATTCCAAACTTTATATGTTGTAACCTATTGGCAGATAAAGATTTCATTTCCAGTTATGGTGTCATGTTTATGATCCTTACTTAGGATGGAAATGAGTGCCATATTTCAACAAAAAGAACTTGAAAAAACTCAGCAAAAAAGTCTTCTAAAACTCAAGGGCTTTTTCCCCTACCCTGATGTCCCAGCTTGCTCTGCTAGTTTTCAAGAAAGACACTACATTCCTGAAGGCCACCTCTCCAATGGCCTGTATGTCCATCAGACCACCCTCAATGAACTTCAGAGGAATGCCATGTTAATGGGCACAAGCTCCTATCCACCTCTCACCATGCTTCAAAGGGAACGGGTGCGTCGACCAAGCAGAAGAGCTGGTATTTGCAAAGCTTCTCGTTACCAGTTCAATCATGGAAAAAATCCAATGGAGGATAGGGACACAGATCTGGCTTCAGTGACTCTCAGTGAAGAAAATGAGGATAAGAAAGAAACCAAAGTGGAAATGCCAAGCAAGCCTGCAGAAGCAGAACAAGAAGCGCGTGCAGAACCATCTGCAGCTGTCCCCAAAAATGAGAAGGAACGTGAAGGTGGCTTGCAAAAGAACTTGTGTAACCACAAAATGCCTAGTGAAACAACCGATGGCCATAATGGAAATGAGAAAGATCTTCACAATTCTTGCTTAATCTTTAACAAAAAGCATGCAGATCCATCAAAAATCACACTCTCTGCTCTGACAAGTGGCTTCTCCATGCTGAATCAACCTCCGTTATCTTTCGGTAAGTACTAAGATGTGCAGGAGGATATCATGTCCCTCCAGATATTGCTAGACTGTGAGCCAAACAGTCCCAGGTAGAAGAATGCTAGGAATTGTTGAAAGCATCACAGATTCTCCATGTCTGCAATACAACCTGGCATGAAAACCAAGGTAGATATATTTCATGGAAACTGTCAGCGTTCCAAGTAATGCACCCATAGAACTCTGAGGCAGGCAGGTTCCTCAAAGAACAGTTTTGTTGGATAGATCGTATTGGCACAATTGGTGAAAGCTGACTCTAAAACTTCCCGTGGCTTTCACCTAATTAAAAGTAAATGTTTCCCTTTTCCTCCAAGTCACTGGTCATGCTGTCCAATCCAGGAGCTGGCTGGTTGCTTGGTTATTTCACCCTCCTGTAGCCAGCTACCTGTGGGAATGTCCTTGGGTTCCCACAGGGAAGTTTTATAGTTTTGGCTACAATCCCATCTAACTATTTCCCACCCACCCCCTCTGTTGTGTGGCAGCCCTGAAGCCTCCAAGATGGCTTCAGCCAGGATCACTTCAGGGTTAACAGAAACTTTGTGTGGTGATCATAAATCAACACATTCTACTTGCAAAGAACCCTCATAACTATAACACAGAGGAAAAATATGGGAAGGACAAGGTTTAAAACCCTTTTCCGGTGCAAATCAACTTTTCACTGTGATCCTGCTTCACGAAGAGAAACGATATTAGGATTTTACAGGACTCAAGTTCAATACTGTATAACAGGGATTCCTAACCCCTGGTCCATGGTCTGGCACAGATCTGTGGCATGCCAGAAACTGGGCCGCGCAAACAAGCAAAGCCCTGTCCGCAGGATGCAGGCAGCATATGAAATCATGCCCCTTCCAGTCTATGAAAAAACCTCTCTCCACGGAACTGGTCCCTGGTGCCCAAAAGGAGGGGGACACTCAGGGGTGGGATTCAAAATTTTTAACATGGTCATGTGACTGGATGGACGTGGCTTGGTGATCATGTTATTGGCTGGGTGTGGCCAACTCAATGTCACTCACATCGAGGCATGCATCTCCTTGCCTGACCTCTCATGACTGTGGGGATGCTGCAACAGTCATAAGTGTGAAAAATGGTCATAAGTCACTTTTTTCAGTGCCATTGTAACTTTGAATAGTCACTCCACACCAGCAAAGTACCAGCAAAGGAGGGGAAAAAAACTCCAGAGAAATTCCAGAGACAGGAAGTCTAGTCCTGCCAAGAATGTAATAAGAGTTAACGGAGAGGCAGTTTCTGTAAGCAACGCCAGAATGTTTCCTTCCTGCCTTCTTTACAGGATTAGGCCAGTAATTTCTTCTAACAACCGGTTCTCCGAACTGCTTAGAATGTTAACAACCGCTTCTAGTGAATAGGTGCGAAGTGGAAGAATACCACCCCTGGGGACAATGCTGTATACTACAATTAATCCTCCACATGGAATCATTCATATAACAACCATTTGAAGTTGTAATTGTATTTTTTTAAAAGTGACTTAAGATGGATTGTTACATTTATGACTCTCACAACATTCTCATGGTCCTGTGATCAAAATTTGGGTCCTTAGCAACCAGCATGTATTTATAATAGTTGCAGCATCCTAGGGTCATGTGATAGTCATTGGCAATCTTGATCTACCTGTATCTTATTTGGCCTCCCCTATGTTATATAGATTCAATATTTTGTCATATGTTCAGAATTTTCTCAGACTTCTTTGCTAGTCGCTAAAAATAAAAATGATTTTCCCCACATTTTCCTAGCCCCTCCCAAACTAATTTTAAATGGGGAAGACATTTCATCTGCTGAAGATATTCGCAAATGGACTGTTGAAGATGTATACAGTTTTATCAACAGTCTCCCAGGATGCTCTGACTATGCTCAGGTAATCATAAATATTAAACAACTGCAAAATGTTCAGGAAAGAGTTCCTTGTATTTAACCTAATTTAAATAATGCTGTAATTTCATTTTGCTTAACATATATTTTGGATATGTTACTGCTTTTAGTTATTCATATACCAGTACATCAATATGTTACAACATATTATGTAATGCCATGCTGTAGTTGTCTATTCTTAATGTTGTCTAATATTGTACTAAGTATTGTACGAAGATATCAATGGAGGTGTTCAAAAACAGACTGGAAAGCCATTCATCTGGAATGGTATAGAATAGTCTGCTTGAGCAGGGGGATTGGATTAGAAGATCTCCAAGGACGCTTCTAACCCTACTATTCTATGGTGGGTTTTTTTTCATGAAATACAGTGTACATGAAATCCACTCAAAGCTGGCCATGGAGACAGGAAGGTTTAGGTTTACAGAGCATATGGAAAAATACCCAAAGGAAATGTTTCTAGCAAGAAACAACAAAACGTGGTTTTCAAATACAAAGTATTTCTCAAAATAAAAGACTATTCCTACATGAAGTGCCAAGGAAGTAGGAATAACCAAGTCTGGTTGAAAGTGATAAAAGCGTGGGGGAATTGTACATGGGAGAGATGACATAGAATGGAGGTGTTGCATGAGAATAGCCATGTCACCCTGATTCTTCAGGAATCCAACCTAGTCAGTCTGGGGTAGGCAGATATGGATGAAAGTAAGTATGTTTGCGAGTGAATCTTTTAGTTTGTAAAATTAACAATGAGACACTGTAAATCTGCATTTGGATATATATGCCTCAGTGTCAGGCCCAGCCAAAGAAGACAAAGAACATAGCCAAAGTTCAGTTCTTATTTTGTTTGCACCAAGAGACAGAATCTTGCCAGACTAAACCTATGCTACTCTAATCCTAATAGACACACCCAGGGAGATTCTAGGGATTGGCTGTCCTAAATCTTTTCCTTTTTCTGAACCAATTCAGGGCTCTGTTGTTCCTTGTTTCGCCCCCTCTTTCCTTGGAATATGCTCCCTCCTTCCTGGGAAACTGCTACTTCACTGTAATCCATGATACTACCAGACCCTTTGTATACACATTCCATCACACTACATCTCTCCAGAAATTAAGTACAGGTAGTCCTCCACTTGCAATAGTTTATTTAATGACCATTAAAAGTTAAGGCATTGGAAAAAAGTGACTTACGACCATTTTTCACACTTATGACCATTGCAGCATCCCCATGCTTATTTGTATTCAGATGCTTGACAACTAACTCCCATTTATGACAGTTTCAGTTTCCTGGGGTTATGTGATCACCTTTTGCAATCTTTTGACAAGCAAAGTCAATGGGGGAAACCAGACTCACTTAACACCCGTGTTCCTAATTTAACAACTGCAATGGTTTACTGAACAACAGCGGAAAGGAAAGTCATAAAAAGGGGAAAAACTCACTTAACAGATTTCTCACTTAGTAACATAAATTTTGGGCTGAATTATGGTCATACCTGTAAGTTGAGGACTACCTGTACAAGAAATAGCATTCAGTGGATCTTGCAGAAAAGTAGAGTTGAACTAGATAACCAGTAAGATTATTTTCAGCTCTATGATGCATGAGTCTAAGACCCTCTTTCAGCATAATTAGACAGCTTTCTCCCTCCTTGTCATAGGTCACATTGTCCAATAAGGTGTTTTGGCATCTCCTTGGTAACCTCTTCCAGTCTCTGGCCAGCACCTATTGGGATGACCTTGATTCTCAGAAGATAGTAAGTTGTTGATGTCTGGTCTGACATTCGAGAGTTCCCTCCTCCTCCAAAAGAATGTCAAGCTGAAAAACAGAGAAAATGGCTGCAACAGGCCTGATCTGTTTTGAAGTTGACACATTTATTGATTCCATGACAATATTTACTTTTTTGGTTTTAAAGGTATTTAAAGATCATGTCATCGATGGAGAAACCTTACCGCTGCTTACAGAAGAACATCTTTTAGACATGATGGGGTTAAAACTTGGGCCTGCTTTAAAGATTCAGTCACAGGTATAGTTTGTAGATCTTCTAAAATTCCAAACACTAAGCAAAAACTACAGCACTTTCAAGTATATACTTAATATTCACTAAGTATATGGGTTTTATTAAAAACTGCCTTAGCTTGCTTTTGTTATCTGGTATAAGTAGTTCTCAGCTTAAAACCATAAGAGCCTGGAATTACAATTTAAAAAATCATGCTGGTCATTAAGTGAGTCATCACTTGACTAACCCAATTTTACAACTTTTTTGCAGCAGTCGTCAAGTGAATGTAATGATGGCGGCAGTCATTAAACAAACCCATTGTCTGCAATGGACTTTTTTTTATGGAAAGGGGAAGTAAATGTTGGTTTACTGTTGTTAAATGAATCATTGCAGCTGTTCAGTTAATAACCAGTTTGTTAAGTGAATCTGACTTCCCCACTGACTTGTTTGTCAGAAGGTCACAAAAGATGATCATATGATCCCAGTAACTCATAAATATGAGTCAATTGCTAAGCATCCAAATTTTGATCACATAACCATGGGGATGGCTGCAATGGTTTTTAAATGTGTAAAATTGCCATAATCATTTTTTTTTAATGCTGCTGTAACTTTGAATGGTCACCATATGAATTGTTGTAAATCAAGGCCTGTAAATTGCAGTAGCATTTTCTTTGTGTTACAGTTAAAATTCACCAGCTATAGGAAGGCCATCATGTTAAAGTAGCTACTATATGTGGTGGCATATTGCCAATATGACACAAGCATGTCTTAATGATAGGAAACCTGAATGACAAACATTTCTTAATGATAGGAAGCCGGGATGACAAACAATTATAGCAATGATCCAACCACTATTCTCAAAGGACAATTCTTCCATATTATCCTTCATTAGCTGACTTCATGGATTCCACGTATTAAATATTGCACAGAATATTTTCTTTCATTATTACTATACAATAAAGAGGGTAATAATATATTATGATAAAGACTCATTAAAGGGCATTGAATAGTGAAAAGCTCCTACCATAATGAGTGTTTTGCTTATTTTGAATCTTTAAACAGCTGTACATTAAAAAAATAATAACTACAGTCTTTCTCATGAGTTTGCAGTTTGAATCAACATCCTCTATCTTGCTTTTACATACTATTTTGATTTCATTTTAATTGTTAAGCAGTTTTTTCTCCTATCTTTATCCATCCTTCCTCTCATTGTTATTTATTCATATCTGTTATAGTAAGAATAATCAAATGCAGCTCAGGGGAATATAGTGAACAAATAACAGAATGTAACAACACTTCTTATTTCTTATAAAAGGTGTCAAACCAGTTCTGGAGAAATCAGAGATACATTTAGAAAGGGGAAAATGCAGAAATAATAAGATGAAATATTCAGTTAATTTGCTGTTTCAAGTTGCAATGGGCTCCCACTGGGGAAAAACCAGACAAAAAAAACATAGATGTCATATAGCAATGTTTCCCAATCTTGGCAACTTTAACTACATAACAGAATTGGAGGGGACTTTGGAGGACTTCTAGTCCTATCTCTTACCCAAGCAGGAAACCCTATACCATTTCAGAAAAATGACTATCGAATTTATTCTTAAAATATCTCCAGTGTTGGAGTATCCACCCATATGTGGAGTTCAATTCCCAGAATTTCTCAGCCAGCCATGCTGGCTGGGGAATTCTGAAAGTTGAAGTCCACCTATCTTAAAGTTGCCAAGGTTGGGAAACCTTTCATATAGAGTTGGTATACAGTTGTATTTATTGACAAGTTTAAGACAGCAACGTTATTTTAAAGTATTTAAATAAAAGTGTTTTTCCCCTCTAAAGGTGTCCCAGTGCCTGAGAAATATATTCTGCACGATGAATATTCCCTTGGCTATGCCTAACCCGTATGCAACCAGCACATCTTCTGAGCCTTTCCACGATGCTGTATCCCATCTTCCTTGCAACAGTGCTCATACTATCCTGGCCAGTCCTTGCACTCATGATCCTGAAACTTCAAAAACAGTGGAGAACGTGATTTCAGAAAGCACACACAATAATCTGATCTAGCTAGATCACAGGAGCCACTGTCAAAAAATCCGTGTCAAAAATAAAAAAAATCACTGTCAAAAATAAAGGGGTCAGTTTATTTTCCAAAGCACCAGGGGGCAGGTCAAGAAACAATGGATGGAAACTAATCAAAGGGAGAAGCAACCTGGAATTAAGGAGAAACTTCCTAACAGTGTGAACAATTAACCAATGGAACAGCTTGCCTTCAGAAGTTGTGGGAGCTTCACCACTGGAGGCTTTCAAGAAGAGATTGGACAGCCATTTGTCAGAATGGTGTAGGGTGTCCTGCTTTAGCAGGGGGTTGGACTAGAAGGCCTTCCAAGGTCTGATTGAAAATCAGTGGATTTGCCAGCAAAGGATATCACAGGCTATATAAACACTTATAAGTTTATAAAATGATTGTTAAAGAAATGGAAGTATGGCACCTATGTGGTTAATGAGTATTATTTATTACATAAATAGGAATTCACTAAAATAAAACGATAGAATCATTCCTCTGCCCTGAATTTGGTTTTCATTTTTAATGGTGCTTTGCTTTAACTGCTTTGTTATTGTTCTTGATCTATGACAATGCAAGATTACTAAGATGCTGTCAACTTTGAATGGAACCTAGCCGCAGCCATTTTTCTGTTCCTCAGTTGCCACACAGAGGGGGAAAGGGAGAACGAGGTTGGAATGCATTACTAGACACAACAAAGAGCTACCACATCAGAACCAAGGTCGTCTCTACTGACAACAGATAAGGTTGGGGAAGGAGTGCCTGAACAGCCTGCCAATTAACCCAATTGGCCAACGTGACCTGTGACACTTGGGGTTATTTCCTAGTTGAATTATACTAAAACCTCATGAAAGATTTAGATTTGGTTTTCCATTGAAGTTGTGCCGAAATTATGTACTCATTAAAGACCTTTGAGAGGGAGCCAAGTCTCAGAGTTCTGATTTGCTTGAGTTCATTAATTAAGAGGCCTAAATTTATATGAAAAGAAGACCCTTGTTTTGGGGTTTCTTAACTCTGCCCCCCCCTTCCCCCGCTCTTTTCAGTTCACATCCCAAATCTAGAAAGACTTCCAAATTTCATACTTGTTCCAAATCTGTCTGTCCACCCATAAACAATGCTGCCACCGACACAGAACGCAGTTGTAGAAACAGCCATTCCATGTTATTTAATTGTAAACCTACAACAGCAAAATCTTACAAGTCTGAATGCACTTCCTTACCTCTCATCTCTCACCACAACTGATTGAAATAGCTAACTGGAGGAAGAACAGAACCATTGAAAAACAGTGCATTCAAGGCCAATCCCTATAGGTAGTCCATGGTAAAGTGCCATGGTCAATGGTATCAGAAAAAAATAGGAAGGCTAGGGAGTGTGTTACTTCATCTAAGGCACACAAAGCTCACCCAACAATGATTATTGATATCTCTGTTCCATAGTGTGATTCCCTGCTGAAATGACCCAAATCATCTATTTTTAGAGGTGCTCCAAAGTTGGTCTGCCACTGTTGTATCAACAACGTTTCTTAGACATGGGAGGCTGGAGACTGGACAATTATTGTCCAAAACCTCTCATCCACAGATGACTTTACAGAAGGAAGAACACCAGAGCCTCTTTCAAGACTGCTGTTAATCCACCCACCCACCCAGGGGTTGTTGACAGTTCATTAGATCAAAGTGGCTACTTCTTCATTCACTTCCTCCAGCAGCCAGGAAGGCAGAGATGCCAAAAGCGGATGGCAGATAAAAATCTACTTCCTTGGAGCCTGCAACTAAAGAAGTCTCAAATAACATTGCAACATTGCAGACTCTGCATGTGGAGTCAAGACTTTGGTGAAATCTAAGCCACTTTATCTGTGCAAATTGATCACAACGGTGGGAGAACTTCATGCAGATACTTCCCCAAAAAAGAATCGATTGCTTAAATAAGGCTACTGGATGACAGCCCAGTGACACACTATGGAAGAAAATTGTCTTGGTATAGGCCTGAACCTACCTGCACTCAGATCTGCTTCTTGTCTTCCTCCATCTGCATTTCAAGCATCATTTTCAGCATTTCATTTTCTAGAGCAGCTCTAAAAACCAAGCTACCAACTAGGGACAGCCACCATATAACCACGAAGGATATGCACAAACAAGAATTACCAGAGTTAGTTGCCTGATCAGGCATTTTGAACAACCCAACACCTAAAGGCAAAAGTTCTGCACTAGCCAGAGACAAATTCTAGTAGCTCAAGAAGTGATCCTGACAAGCTGCATGGTGATTGGTGACAGGTACCCCAAGCTTGTCTCTACATCTCAATCTAACATACAGGCACTCATATTCTGCTACTTCAAGATGGCATTTCTGTCCACTGATAAAAATGTTAATGATCAAAGACACCTCCTGGCCTCCAAACCTAGCATCAAGATTACTGAAGGATCCAAACCTTGGCATGGCAGATCTCTGACAAGAGTTGTGTTGCCCTTGACCATTCAGATTTGAAAAATATGTATCAGGTACACCTTATCCAAAACTATGTTATGGAGGATGATGAACTATTGTAGACAAAACAGGTATTAACCATCAACACTTTGCATCCTAAGACATCAATATTCCTGCCATGTGGTTCTCCTCATGAGGCTATTAGATTGGAAGTCAAGATCACCACAAGCTTGGAGATCTCCCTTCCCCAGCAAGGGGTTACCTAGTGTTACTTGCCATAATGCCCTCAGCCCAACTCCACCAGTATACAATGACTTCTACTATCTCTTGCCAGGACCGATCCACCCCACCCACCCCATTGTAATAAATTCTTGCTTAACCAATCCAAATCCAAACAGACATAGACTTACTTTGCTATATAGACTTACTTTGCCTGAAAGTATAGTGAAGAATATGCAACATTAGAAGGCTATACAGCATTTCTCCCATGAGCTGTTCAGAGCATCCAGAAGTGGGAGGTGCTTCAGTCTCTGCTTGTCTAGGCTGGGCTAATTTGAAGAACGCTCCTCCTCCTCCACGGGACTCCTCCCCAGCATTCCCCAGTTTTGGTTCAGCCTCGTTAAGGATAGGCAGTGCTTTTTGTTCTTACTTGGCTGAAACAGGAGAATTATTCAGCAGGTTTGAAAACAATTGGTTCTTTTTTCAGGCTTTAGCCTCAAAATCATCTACAATCTCCAGGCGTTAGCCCTCTCCATCTGGTCGTCGGAGATCATTTGTATTTTCGGGCAGCGCCGTTTCATGCCCTGAAGCGGCGGAAGGCTTCGGCTTTGATCCAAGTCCCCCCAAAACCTCTCCCTCTACCCCCTGCCATTGTGAGTCGTATTGAGTACTTCCCCTCAGAATGCCATCTTCTGATGGAAAGTGTAAAAGTTTAATTCTTTCCGCCTTCTTTCCTGGCCATTTAACATTTTATCACATGGCGGGAATTTGCTGCACGCACGCCAAAAGTAGCGGCCATTGTTTTCGGCTTTTGTCTTAAAGACCGCATGGCCACACTATCTGTAAATCGAGCTGTGTGAGGTATTTTCTTTCCTGATTAGAGGTTTTCCTTTTAGATAATCTAAAGGAATTATTACACCTTGTTTGTCTTATTACGATCGAGGACATTTGTGCATTATTGTTGGCTTAACCCACACAGCCTTATCCACCTAGCGGCACAACAGCGAGCACCCAGGCCCAAGGCCTGTGCAGGGAAGCTGTTGAAGGCCATTTTCTGTTTTTTATCTTAGCTTTTTCAGGCATTCTTAATTTGGCTGTTTGGATATTCACTATATTGAACTGTTTTTCAATAAATTGGACATATTTTTCATATTTCTATATATATATTGGTGATTATCATTCACTCCAATAATAATAATATTGATATTATTGATATTATTAATCATAATAATAGATACAGATAATAATTGAATATTCGGTATTAATATCTTCATAACAGAGGATATTATTACGGTGATATGACTCTCATATATATATATAGTAGCTCTCAGTCCTCTATTTCTAGAGTCAAAGCTAAATCTAAACAGAAAAAAAGTCACTCAAAGGCTTCAGAAAAGGATGCCAACAGGTGCCATAAAGCATTAGAAAAACAAATAGACAAGGGTGCAAGGGAGGCACACAGAGCCTCACAGGAGGTAGACGAACCCATTGTGGGATTAGCGACCTCATCCTCCATTCCCAATGAGGCGCTGGAGGCATTAAAGCCCAAGGAAAAGCGAGCTGAGCTAGCCCTACACAGGGCCCATCAGTCTGATGCGTGAGCCATCAGGGTGGCCACGGCCACTTCCTTCTTTACCCGTTCTTCTCTCAGATGTCTCCGGCTATTACGGGAGCATGTCCCAAATTCTAACATTAGAGCACACCAGGACATTGCAAAACTTATAGCAGCCACTGAATTCTCCGCTGATGCAACCTTTCATGAAGTTAAGTTTTCAGCCAGAGCCATTACTTATTTATTTATTTATTATTTATTTCAATTTATATACCGCCCCCTCTCCCAAAGCGACGCGGGGCAGTGAACAGCCAGAATAAAAATACAGATATAAAACACATATACAATATTAAAAATTAAAAGAATTAAATATAATTGGCTCTACAAAGATTAAAACAAGGGGATTAAGAAAGATTAAAAACCAAATTAAAATTTAAAACCCCCTAGGCCAGACCGGCTTGCTGAAATAAATATGTTTTCAGTGCAGGACGGAAGGTCATGAGATCAGGGATGGTCCTCATCTCCGGGGATAATTCATTCCAGAGGGGGGGTGCCCCCAATGAGAAGGCCCGCATCCTTGGGGTCGCCAGCTGTCCAGCCGGCGGCACCCCGAGGAGGCCGACTCTATGGGAGCGTATCAGTCGGCGGGAGGCTGATAATGTCAGGAGGTGGTCTCGTAAATATCCTGGTCCCAAGCCATGGAGCGCTTTAAAGATAATAACTAAGACCTTGAAGCGCACCCGGAGGGCCACTGGGAGCCAATGCAGCTCGCGCAGAAGTGGCGTAACATGGGAGCCCCGAGGAGCCCCCAACACCACCCTCACGGCTGCATTCTGCACCAGCTGGAGCCTCCGGATGCTCTTCAAAGGCAGCCCCATGTAGAGAGCATTGGCATAGTCTAGGCGGGAGGTCACCAGGGCGGAGGTGACCGTGCGAAGCGCATCCCGATCCAGAAAGGGCCGCAACTGGTAGATCCTACGGACCTGGCCAAAAGCCCCCCTGGCGATGGCCGCCATGTGATCTTCCAATGACAGCCGCACATCCAGGAGGACACCCAGATTGTGGGCCCTCTCTGTGGGGGCAAGAGTTTCCCCCCCACAGCCAGCGATGGAACCAGCTGGCTGTACCGGGGTGCCGGGAAGCACAGCCACTCAGTCTTAGATGGGTTGAGCTAAAGCCTGTTCCGCCCCATCCAACACCGCATGGCCTCCAGGCACCGAGTCATCACTTCGATGGGGTGGCCCGGGGTAGAGATGTACAGCTGAGTGTCATCAGCGTACTGATGGAACTCTACCCCAAAGCCACGGATGATCTCACGCAGCGGTTTCATATAAATGTTGAACAGAAGGGGCGAGAGCACTGACCCCTGAGGCACCCCACAAACCAAGGCCTTGGGGCCGACCTCTGCCCCCCTGCCAACACGAATTGCGAGTGGTCAGAGAGGAAGGAGGAGAACCACCGCATAACAGTGCCTCCCACTCCCAACCCCCCCAGCCGCCGCAATAAGATACTGTGGTCGACAGTATCGAAAGCCGCCGAGAGATCTAAGAGGACCATGACAGAGGAATAACCTCTGTCACGGGCTCTCCAAAGATCATCCACCAATGCAACCAATCCCGTCTCCGTGCTGTGTCCGGGCCTGAAGCCCGATTGGCGTGGATCCAAATAGACAGCTTCATCCAGGTGCTGGGGAAACTGTCATGCCACCACACTCTCAACAACCTTCGCCACAAAACGAAGGTTGGAGACAGGACGATAATTAGATAACAAAGTTGGGTCCAGGGACGGTTTCTTGAGGAGGGGTCTCACTACCTCCTCTTTCAAGGCGGCGGGCAGATATCCCTCACTCAAGGAAGCGTTAATAATACCCTGAAACCAACCTCGTGTCACCTTCCGGGTGGCCAACACCATCACATGTCATAGCGCATCGCTTGCTATGGTTAAAGCACTGGCAAGCAGATATTAAGCATAAATGCAAGCTGGCTTCATCTCCTCTAGTGGGAGACAGACTGTTTGGCCCTTCCCTGGATCCGTTACTTACCGAGACTCGAAACAAAAAGAGAATTTTACCTTCCTTTTTTCGGAAGTCAGATCCTAGAAACCCTCAGCCCTTTCAGAGGGGATCCTTCCATCCTTTTTATCAGGGACCTTTCTCAACCAGATACCAGAGACCCCCATCCTTCCAACCAGGGCAGCAGCTAGACAGGTCAAACTTCGAGGAGAGAAACCGAAGAGGAGGCCAATCCAAGAGATCCTTCCAAGGAGCAGGAAATAGATCTTTCCAGCGTCTAAGATAACTCATTGGATCCGACTCCCATTGGTGGCCACCTTAAATTATTTGTGGACCAATGGGACTCCTCAATGTCTGATGCCTGGGTCAGAGACATATCAGATTCGGCCCTGCCCTGGAGTTTCAATCCGCCCCCTCCCCAGACTTTTTTATGGCATGCCCTCTTTTCAGAGATCAGGTTAAACGAAATCTTATGGCAACAGCTATCCGACACCTACTGGACATAAGAGCCATCCAACCAGTAGCTGCTGACCAACAAGGGTGGTGGTTTTATTTTCATCTTTTTGTTGTTCCCAAAAGTTCGGGGGGGTGGAGAGCAATCTTAGATGTGAAACATCTTAACCAATTCTTAGTATATCGCAAGTTTAAAATGCACACCCTGCAATCTATTTTACTTGGCATCAGAAAAGGGGACGTCCTTACGTCCATAGATCTGACAGAGGTGTACTTACATATTCCTATTCGGCCTTCCCATTCTAAATTTTTACGATTCTGTTACAATGACCACCATTTCGAATATGTGGCTCTTCCTTTCAGACTAGCATCAACCCCCAGGACCTTCACAAAGGTTTTCGCAGCTCTTGCAGCTCATCTCTGAGGTGTCCCTGTATGACTAGTGTTACCTTGATGATATATTAATTTTGTCATCTTCTGTTCATCAAGCAGACTACAACTACATGGGTTCTCAATTAATTGGAAAAAGAGTCAATTAACACCAGCAACTCGATTAATCCATCTGGGGAGCTGCCATAGATACGGTGGAAGGCAAAGTTTTCCTCTCACCAGACAGACACAACAGCATCTGCCAATTAGTTAAGGAGATCAGGACTCAAAAAAGGGTGCCCCTAGCAGATTTATCAAAGTTATTAGGCAAGATGATCTCATGTATATCTATTCTTCTTTGGGCCTGCCTCCACACTAGATCCCTCCAGTGGTTCCTGCTCCCATACCAGCGATCCGGCCGAAGCAATTCCACATACAGAATCAAGGTACTATTAAAGGTCCTCATATCTCTCCTCTGGTGGACCAGACCAGTCATAAACAGAGATTGTCTCTTCAAGGAGCCCAACAGACTCACCATCACCACCGATGCCAGCTTGTTAGGATGAGGAGCTCACTTTCAATCGCTCACAGCACAAGGCCGCTGGTCCCCCATAGAACAGTCAGGCAGCATAAACTGGTTGGAGCTTCGGACATACACCTGGCTCTCTGCAGCTTCCCTCCACAGGTACGCAATCATCACATACTAATATTGACCGACAATGTGACAGCAAAAGCTCACATAAACAAACAAGGAGGCACTCAGTCGAAACTCCTCATGCGAGAAGCGGAGCGTCTATGTGGTTGGATGGAGAGCAACCTGCTCTCCATCAGAGCACATCATATTTCAGGACTGTCCAACACACAAGCAGACTGGCTAAGCAGGGCCACGATTGATCAGTCGAGTGGCGGCTCCATCTGACCCTCTTTCAAGAGGTGGTCAGGACATTCAGACAGCCGGTGGTAGACCTGTTTGCTTCCCCCCTCAACGCTCAGCTCCCGAGATTTTTTTTCCAGATATCCACCGCAAGGAGTGGAGAACTTTAATGTGCTCCGCTGCTGTTGGCTCCCGGAACTCCTGTACACATTCCCGCCACTTCCACTGATCCCCAAGGTCATCCAAAAGCTGCTAGAAGACACGGCAGAGCTGCTGCTAGTAGCCCCTTACTGGCCCAGATGGCCGTGGTTTGCAGACCTCCGCAGTCTATCCATATCAACACCATGGAGAATTTCGCCGGACAGGGTCTTGCTAACCCAGGGACTCCTTCAATATCCGGATCCTCAATGGTTGCAGAGGTTGAGCAGAGTCATCTGAAGAGCGAACAGTTCTCCAACAGAGTTATCGCCACCATTCAAGCTGCCAGATGTCTCTCAACAACTTGTATTTACAATGCCACGTGGTCCAGTTTCTGCAAATGGTGTACCAAGTCTCAAATTAATCCTATTTCTCCATCTGTAGCTCAAATCTTAGAGTTCTTACAAGAGGGGCTTGACAAGGGACTATCACCTAATACATTGAAAAGACAGGTGGCGGCCTTGGCGTCATTTGTCATTTGTGAAGGTCTGCTATCTCTTTCCCATCACCCATGTATACGGAGTTTCCTTCAAGGAGCCACAAACTTACATCCGCCAGCAGTTCACCGTTATCCTACTTGGGACCTTAACAAGGTCCTTCTTGCACTCACTAAGTGCCCTTTCGAACCCTTGTGATCGTCAAGCCTACAATTTCTGATGTATAAGTAGTTTTACTTGTAGCGATCACTTCCGCTCGTCATATTTCAGAATTGGCAGCTTTGTCGATCAGACAAGATCTTTGTGTCTTCCATTCTGATCGGGTGGTCCTTCGTCCTGATCCTATGTTTATACCCAAGATTAATTCAGCTTTTCATAGGGCACAAGAGCCGATACTTCCTAATTTTTGTCCCAGGCCATCCCAAGGGTTGGAACTTCAACGGCATCAGCTCGATGTGAGG
Organism: Bungarus multicinctus; assembly: GCA_023653725.1. Classification (NCBI taxonomy): domain Eukaryota; kingdom Metazoa; phylum Chordata; class Lepidosauria; order Squamata; family Elapidae; genus Bungarus; species Bungarus multicinctus. Next base: position 20,038,952 of record CM042844.1, on the reverse strand, counting down.
AGAGCATTGTGAATATATATTCACCGCACAGCAACTTTCAGAAAAACGGAAGCCTTATTTGTGTCATTTCAACCCAACACTCAGGGATGCAAGGCCTCATCTTCCACAATAGGCCATTGGCTACGGGCTGCAATATCAAAAATATATCAGACTCAATCACTGCAGGTGCCCATGGGCATAACAGCTCTTTCAACAAGGAGCACCGCAACATCGGCAGCGTGGGCCACGCAGGCATCAATAACTGAAATTTGTCGAGCCGCAACCTGGACCTCTCCATCGCCCTTCATTAGTCATTATAAAATAGATGTGTTTGCATCAGTTGAGGCCTCCTTTGGCAGAAGGGTTCTGCAAAGGGTCCACAGGGATCAGGAGGGTATTCCAAGCCAGACGGAGTCCCTCCCGTAGGACAGGCCAAGCTTTGGTATGTCCCACTACTGAATGCTCTGAACAGCTCATGGGAGAAAGGGCGTTGGTACTTACCTGACACACCCGTTCTCTTTGAGCTGTGAAGAGTATCCAGCCCCACCCCTTTTTCTATCTGGTGGGATCCTGTTTTGGCCAACAAATTGTTAGGGCATTGAGGGCGAGGTTGTCATTTCTCTCATCTTCGCCAAAACTGGGGAACACTGGGGAGGAGTCCCATGGAGGAGAAGGAGCGTTTTGCAAATTAGCCCAGCCTAGACAAGCAGAGACTGAAGCACCTCCCACTACTGGATGCTCTTCACAGCTCAAAGAGAACGGGCGTGTCAGGTAAGTACCAATGCCCTTTCTTAGTGGTTTACAAAGTCAGCTTATTACCCCCAACAATCTGGATCCCCATTTTACCACCTCGGAAGGATGGAAGGCTGAGTCAACCTTGAGTTGGTGAGAATCAAACTGCTGGCAATTGGCAGAGTTTGCTTGCAATACTGCATTCTAACCACTGTGCCACATGGCTCTTTAAACTACAAACCCTGTAATAAAACAATAGAGGTGACATCACAGATGAGCCTGTTATATAAAACTTCACCAAAATTATCTTCATGCTAAATGTAAAACTATTATGAATAAAATCAGAACATTTGGAAAGTTAAACAAGCAAACAAAATATAAGTAATACTTTATAAAGATTAACATATACAGAATGAGTTTAAATTACACAACATCTGTGTAATTCACAGGTTAAATCTGTAATCAATCAAGCTGACTTGGAAAACAATGTTTTTCTGATACCAAACTTTCAGTTTTAGAGAACTGACTAAAATTTATTTATACCTGAACTTTATTATTTTTTATAAATAACTCAAGGTGAAGACATACAGTACCTACTACTCCTTTCTCCTCTTCTTTTTCACAACAACAGCCCTGTGAAGTTGATTGGCAGATCATAAAGTAGTATATGCAGATATGTTCGTCAGTATTGTTTATTATGCTATAAACCACCATGAACATTTTCGAAGATCATGCAGCAAACTCCTTGAAATTATCAGGGATCCATTAACATAGGCCTAAAAACATCTTGTGCTTTTTAGATTTCATGTGTCATATTATTGCATTTGTGAAGGCATAGCAAGTCTGCCTACTAAGCAGCCCAGTAAGAATGGTATAACCCTTTCAATACCCATCTTCTTCCTCCATCATTTCAATGCCAACTTTATCATTATCTTCAGACAATTTGTCATTTGGTCCAAGGCAAATTACCCAGATGGTTGTTTCTGTTTGGTTAATTTGAACAACTGCAAGATTATTACTACCACCCAACATAAGCCAAAGTAAACCTCATATTATTCCAAAATGGAGACTATGGCTTCAGAGAGGAATAAGCTAGTCCAGAAAACCACTAATTTAGAAATGTCAAAGCTTATTTATGTTCCCGTTTACATAAATACAGAGAAAAAAGATTGTAAACTGGCCATTAGATACATAACTTATAGGGATGATATAGTTCATGGGTGTCCAACCTTTCAACTCGCTTGGGTCGTGTCAAGTGAGGAGGTATTGTTGGGCCTTTATAATATATAAAATATATAATATAGTTTGTTTGTTTATTCATGTCAGAAACATTACAATTAAAATAAGGCATATTATATGACATAAAATTTAAAATGCAATCTTAAAATATGTACAAATTAAACAGATTTCCCCCAGAAACATTGTGTTCTGTCGCACTGCTATGAGGTTGTCAAATATACACTGGTCGGGGAACAAAGAGCAGGTATACATGTGTGTTGTTGTCTACATGTCACCACAATCACAAAGAGCAGAAGCAATCGGATAGCTCCATTTCTTCAGAATGTCTCTGGATCTTGTTGTACTTGTGCAGAGTCTATTCAATGATTTCTATACTTCCCAACTTTTAGCAAACCCAGGTGCCAGCTGGATTCCATCCGGTATAGATTCTTCGTAGCTTTATATAGATCCACACTGCTTTCAAATTCTTCAAAGTCTTCCCTCAATCTAAGAAAGCTTTTCCTAGTCTCTGCTGAGCTGGTTGTAGGTGATCGAGAGGGTATTGTCTAGATATTGATAATTTGAGTCTCTGTTTCTCTGTGAAGAGCATATGGGGCAATGCCAGCTAGGTGGTAGATTGTATCTAGAGGAGTACATTTAAGGCATAGAGTAATAATTCTGCTAGCTTCATTCATTCATGGGGAACATGGAAGGAACCTTGCTGAAGAATATGTGTTGTTAACACATTTGGATGTCCCCTGGACAACAACTTATAGCTGGCTAATCCTTTCAATCAAGAAGCATCCAAAGCATAGTGAAGTGCTCATTTTCACCTATATAGTATAGTTAATGCATATGAATCACATAAAAATGTTAAAAAGTTCTTGTTAAGACGATATATCACTAGTTGTCAAGGGCTGCAAAGCGGCTTACCAGTTGGACATGTCTGATATAGGTATTGCTTCATTTTTCCCTTAAAAACGTTTTTTCTCAATGTAGAATAAACTTACTCTTCTTTGGGATGACCAAGGATTTCTTAAGTTTTGCAGCATAATGTAAATTATTTATCAAGGTCTGTTGGGTTATCGTTAGTTAAGAAAGTGTTTGAAACCACTTCTCCAAAATGTGGTTTCAGTTATAGATTGCAATTCATCTGTAATTAGCCCATTAGTAATATACCTTAAGCATCTGAATGTCTATAAAAAAAACCAAGAGGGAATTAGCCACAAAGTCGAAAAAAAATTCAACTATTCTATTGAATAAAATTCTCCAATTCTATTGATATTTCACTTTAGAATGAAAAAATTGTTTCAAAATTAAATAGTTGTTTAAACTCAAAAAAGTTTACTCCCATAAAAGATTTAAGGCAGAACATTTTTTTGACTAATGAGGACCAATGTGGGAGAACTATCTTTTTTATTGTGTTGACCATGACTTGCAATATTTAAGACGGGGAGGATCACCCCTAGATCGTACACTGGAACATGCACATCATAATGTGCTATTTCACCATCTTCTAGGTACGGCGTCGTCCCCAAATAAGCAGGCATTTTTTTACTTGCCTTGAAAACGAAAAGCTTGTTTCTATATTTGCCACGTGCAGACCAAATTATAACAAGTTAGGAAGCTCGCCCGTGGGATAAATTTAGAGGGATTTAGGAACTTTCGTCTTTTGCTTTGTCTACAAGCGCCTTAATCATTAGCCCATGGCTCTATTCACGAACCACACTCGCTTGGTGCCTTCCAGATGTGCGAAGGTTATCCCAAGCCTGGGATTTGGAAGGCTTTCCTTGTTCTTGGGATCAACTGGCTCGACTGTTTGGGCGCTACATATTTCAGAATGCGAGTGCTTTTTTTTCTTTTTATTGGTCCGTCCGGTACGGGCATCTCCTCTTCACACAGCCTTCCACTCGCCGCCATCCCCAGCGTCTACAACGGCGTGTGAATCGGCACAGCTGTGGTATGAACAACCCGATTCCGTTGGAGCGAGGCGGACCAGAAAGAAGCCCAACGGCCGGACAACTCGCGCGCTCCCGCCCCGCCTGTACCTAATGATCTCGCGCGTTCCTTAAATGGCTCGCGCGCGCGGCCTCTCGCGAGGTTGCCGCCCCTCGCGAGCCCTCTGGCTGGCGGCGGGCTCCGTCTCTCTCCCTCCTCCGTCTCTCTCTCCCCCCCTCCCCCTTTCCGGCTCAGCCCCACGTCACCAGGAGACCAGACTGGGGACATCATGGCGGAGCGGAGGAGACACAGGAAGCGGATCCAGGTACCGGGCTGGCTTATCTCCTCCCCTCTTTTTCGCAACCGCCTGCGGGATTAGCTTCTCTTTCCCTTCTGGTTCTCTCTCACACGCCCCCCCCACCCACCCACGCTTACCCTCGCCCGATCACCATTCGCACTCCCCGCCTCCGCCGGTCGGCATCTCTACTGCCGTTTCTGCGGCTCTTCGGGTTTCCCCTCCGTTCCGTCCTCACAGGTCGGGCCTTGTCGTTCTGGAAGGGAGATCAAGGGCCCCTCCAGGTCCCGCTTCTCTGGACTGAGCGCTTCCGCCGCCACCCCAAAGCTGCGATGGGCGCCTTCCCCCCCCCGCCCCCCCACTGCCCACAACCTCCATCACTCGCCGCGAGGCAGTCGGGCACCCTCACTTGCGACCCCCGATGTCGACGCCCATTCCCCGGCCCTCATCCTTGGCGACCTCTTTACGATCATCTCCCGATGCCCTCCCCGCGGAGCCCTTTCCCGGCTCTGCCCTCCCGTCAGTACCCCGTGGCACAACCGCTCCCCAACACCCCGTTTTTCCTCAGTCTGGTCCTCACCATCCAAACCTTTTTTTTCCCCAAACTCCCCCTTGTCACCCAGATAAACACCTACCCCCGTTTCCATCTCTCCCACTTGTAACATCTGTTCGCACCTTCCCCTCCTGCTTTTACCTCACCTTCCTTTTTTGCACCTTTTGAGAAGAAATCCTCGCCTCCTACTTCATTGCTAAATATTCCCCCCTCCCCCCCAAAAAAACCTCCTGGGAATTCTCCAGTAGGTGGTCTTCATGTTATAGTGATGCAGAGCTGCATGTCCTAATGATTACTAAGAGATTTTTTAATTATTATTTTGTTGTTGTTCAGTACAATCCATTTCTTTATTTTTATTGTCTACATTCTGTATGCCCTGGAATAGCTTTTTATCACCTTAATCCTCCTCATCCTAGCGTGCAGGGTTAAATGTACAGTTATTCATGTATGTATGGGTAGTCCTTGACTTATGGCCACAATGGAATCTGAAATTTCTGTTGTTAAGTAAGACATTTGCTAAGTAGGTTTTTCCCCATTTTACTATTTTTCTTGTTAAGTGAATCGTTGTTAAGTTAGTAACCTGGTTGTTAAGTAAATCTGGTTTCCCCATGAACTTTGCTTGTCAGAAGGTCACAAAATGAGATCACATGACCCTGGGACCCTGTAACCATCATAAATATGAGTCAGTTGCCAAGTGTCCGAATTTTGATCACATGACCATGGGAATGCTGCAATGGGTGTAAGTGTGAAAAACAATCATTTGTCAGTTTTTTTAGTACTGTTATAACTGAACGGTCACTAAATGAACAGTTGTAAGTCAAGGACTACCTGTATAATCTTTCCTGCAGCTCAGGAGCTCACCAAGGGATATGTATCATTTTTTTCCTTCTCGTCCCCAGTTTATGCTGCCAACAGTTGTATGATACAGGTAGTCCTTCAACTTACAACAGTTCATTCAGTGACCATTTGGTGTTACAATGGCCCTGAAAAAAGGGACTTATGACCATTTTTCACACAATTCATTGCAGCATCTCCATGGTTATGTAATCAAAATTCAGGTGCTTGGCTACCATGATTCACGTTTATGATGGTTGAAACGTTCCGAGGTTATGTGATTGATTGATTATCTTTTGCGATCTTCTGACAAGCAAAGTCAATGGGGAAGCCAGATTCACTTAACAATCATGTTACTAACGTAATAACTGCAGATTCACTTACCAACTGTGGCAAGAAGTGTCGTAAAATGGGGCAAAATTCACTTAAATGTCTCGCTTAACAACAGAAATGTTGGGTTTAATTGTGGTTGTAAGTTGAAGACTACCTGTACATATAAGGCTGAATGGTAGAAAAGTGACTCAAAGTTGCCCATGGAGCTTTACACCTGAATGGAAATTCATTTTCTGCATTTTCCTTATATTTATATACACCTTCACATGTAGTTGTATAGAGAACAATTCTTTGATGTAATGACAGTGCATAAACAAGTGATTTTTCCTATGACACTTGCATTATTTTTAGTTTATTGTCATGAGAGGGACAAAGCAGGTGTTTTTCTTATTTCAAGTGCTGTAAAACCTATTGTTACATGATGAATGTGTTATATGTGTTTTTAAGTAGTGTATGCAATACATCTAGCATCTTTAAAGGGCTCTTATTTCTAAAATAAACTTATGTTTAAGAAGAAATTTTAAAGCACAATGCTATGTGCTGAAGTGGTAAAAATAGAATAGAAAAACAGTTGGAAGGGACCTTGGAGGTCTTATCATCTAACATTCTTCTTAGGCAGGAAACTCTATACCATTTCAGACAAATAGTTGTCCAATCTCTTCTTAACAATGTCCAGTGTTGAAGCACCCACAAATTAAAAACTTAAGCAATTTCCCCATATGTGATTCTAATAAAAGATGTGCCAGATATTGAAAATACTATCTTATTTGCTCAATCATGTTTACATATAAGCGATATATATTAATTAACCTTTGGCAGCAACTAGAAAATTATATCAGAATGGTTATTATTTCATTCATATGCTGTAGGTATGCAGTACGTATACATAGTTGTAATAAATAATAAATACTTGAGAAATATAATTGGATATTATTTCAACAAAGTAACCTCATCAAAATTCCAAAACTACCTGTAGATTATGATTCTAAATCTGCTATAGATTGTGATTCTATTTTTTTTAGTCTGCTCTGCATACATTTGTTGTTTGTTGATTTAAGCATGGTAGCAAAATACTAATAAGAAACTATTAGGAAATAATAAAACAGTAAACATGCATCTATCTTTTACATTCTTTTCTTGATGATTGAATGTGTTTATATCATTAAAAATGGATTAAGAATTCTGTGGTCTTTATTTCCTTATATCTGAAATTAGAGAATATCATCTCATAGGATCCTATAAAGTGTACTTTTCTGTCGAAATGCTGGTCATGTGGAACATGACTTTGTTAGCTTTTCAGAAAAGCCATTTTCCCAGGCCTTGTGTCCAAAGGTTAATTCAGCCTAGTGTGTTTGTTGCTGTTTTCCTCAGTTGTTTGTCTTTGCTTTTGATTATTATTTCGTTTGTAAAGTTTTTATATTTTGTTAGCCTCCATGAGTGAAATGAGAAAAATAAGTAAGTCCTCACCTCCTAAATTACAAACATTATTTTAGATATTCTAGAGCAGGGGTGTCATGTGACATATCAAGACTTTTTTCCCCTTCGGTAAACCAGGCGTGGGCATTGACAGCACGTGACACATCCAGCTCATGGGCCAGGAGTTTGACAGCCCTGTTTTAGAGACTAGGACCTGTAGAATCTCCTTGAGATTACAGACAACATGAGCAAAAATTCCTAAAATGGCATTTTAAGAAAATTCATTATCTTCTAAATGTTAATATATATAAAGAACAGTAACTAATATGTTCAAAATTTCATAGTCCTTCATTCACTTATTTATAATCTTCAAGCAATAATTAAAATTCCTAATTTGCAAAGAAAGAACATAGCATAATATTTTATCTATGTATAGAGATACAAAATACCTAAACATTTTGGTATAAAGGAAAGGGTTTTTTTTTTTCCTATTTTGGGGGAGAAGAATGGAAATTTTTGAGAAAATAATGGAAATATATGTAGTATTTCAGTACTTTATGTACTATATATAAAACTTGATTTATGATTCAGAAAACATCTACGTTTCACATATGGGGTTTATTGTAGAATTAGTATTACAGAGTTATTCATATTACTGTAAAATGTTTAAAACTTTATTGAAATGAAGCTGAAAGCTGCTGAAGTTTAAGCATTGTAGCATGTCTTCAATTTTGCTTATTAGAAAAACCAGTGGGCAGAAAATTTATACTGAAAAGAGAAAGAGATATTTTGAACAGATAAAGCTACGGCTGATTTTCAGGAAAAAAATGAAAAAAGTGAAGAAGAGTGTCTCACAAGTCTTTATTTTTTGAAACCTAGACTGCTTTTCTTTCCTAAAAACTGAAGAATTGTCTCTATTAAGTAAAATATTTCTGTCCTTTCCATATTCTTTTTTAAATTTTAATTTAATTTCCAAATACAGACCAGTTTCTTTCATATCTGAATGTTAAAATGTTTTGCAATGCATTTTTTCAACAATTGTTTCTTGAACTTATTTTCTGCTTGCACCCAATCCCCAACCTTCCCATCTCTGTCCCTACAGAGTGGAATCTTGTTTTGTCATCATTATGACACATTTCATGTACAGTGGATGAAATTTCTTCTACAATTCATATCATTTGTATAAGAATGTCATCACTCAATGTAAATATGTTTGTGCAATTGAGATAAATTGATGAGAATGACATAAATCCTGAGGACTCCCTGCTCTCTTATTCAATGGATATTCCTGAATGCCTTTCTCTAATTAGTTCATTAAAATGAGCTTTTAAGTATACAGAACGTAATTTCCTATCATGCCACTCTATTAAAATAGGATTACTCTTACTTTGGGATTAATGTCATCCCAGTCAAATGGTATTTTAAATGTCCATGGGAAAAAAAATCAGCATAATGCAATAAAATGCATGCATGAGGTTAAGCATATACAGTATCTCCAGTTTCTTTATGAACTTACAGAGATATAAACGTTATTATAATTTTGTAATTTTTTTAAAATGCTACATTCTATTTTGTATAATGTCCTATTTGAGATCAGTTTTAGAAGAGAAAGCTGATCATCTCACAATTGAAAGTCTTGATGTTTAAAGTACTCACTGGTACTTTAGGTAGATGCTGCCTTTAAAAAAGAAAAGACTAGGTCATTTTATGTATTTATCCACGCAAGAAAGCAACAGCACAGTCTGTTCTCAGAGATTTTTTTGCTTCTTATTCGTTATATAATGAAATCAAGTTCCTGAAGAAGCTGGGTTTCAATTATTTTCTGTTTGATTCAAATATCCTTTAAGTCATACATTCTGTTCTTTTCAAAAATTAAAAAAGCCATGAAGTTCAGATTAAATAAGATAAATGCAATAGATGCACTTGGCTTATTTTAACAGATTTTTGTTTAAATGTCTTAAATTGTTAAAGAGTATACAATTCAGAGAAAAGGTCATTTTATTTTTATTTTTGTACAAGATTATCTTGAAGCTTGGATTTGATAATTTATGGATACAGTATTTGTTTCTTTATCAAATTTAAAACCCACCCATCTCCCTCACAGGGATTCTACGCAGTGTACAAAAAATAAAAGCATAAAAACTGAATATAAAAAATTAAAATGGAGGTAAGGATAGTTAAAATTAAACATTAAAACTTAATTAAAAGGTTAAGTTGGTGTTTTTACTGTAGGATTTCAGTTTATCCTTTTTATTGTGCTAATCTAGAAGTAATCTTTGACAGGATGAAATACTCAAACAATAAATTTGAAAAAACAAGTGAGGAAATGTGGAAAAAGCAACTTGAATAAGAAATAAATAATACTATTTGACTTATCAAGCCTAATACATTTAATGAAGAAAAAAATTAGCCTAGCATGTGCAAGAAGTATGACTGTGCTATATATGAGAAGACCTATGCAATAATTATTTCAAAGAAGCAATAAATACTTTACACCTGAAATCAAAGTATTGACAATAAAGGCAATCATTGGAATGCACAAAAAGCAGAAATCTAGGAAAGTGTGCAAAAATTCAAATGTTATATAGAAATAGATATGGTTTGTCAATTGTTAGCATCTCAAAGTGGAAAATAATATATTATTACTTTAATTTGTATACTCAAAATACTTTAACTGATTTATATAGAGAAACTTTTGAAAACCAGATCCAGTTTGTTACACATTTTCAGTTAATTGTTTTTCCTTATCGGAAGCAGTCAGTCCTGTTCTGTTTACCCACACCAAAGTCTAAGAAGCACAGTGAGGCTTTCTTCTAAGCAAACACATAATCATTGCACTTCTGTTTAGTTTTGCCTAGCTGAATGTGAGTTCTATCCAATATTAACCATTAGATTTTTAAATAAGTTCATTTACAAAAAAATTAGCTTGTGCCGAAAAGCTTCATTACAACTTACAGATAGAATATAGGAAAATATTCTGGTTATAATAAGTATTCTGTACTCTTCTCTACAAATACCAGTTCACATAAAGAATATATAAGATAGGAAATGAGGAGTCCATATTCGATTTGAAAGCCTTTCCAGGAAAACAAAATTACAAATAATCTATCTGGATACTAAAAACAAGAATTTCAAAGATTATCCTTATGAACCTTTATATTTAAACCTATCACAATGTATTAATTATCTTTACATCCATTGTACTTTATGCTTTTTCAAATTTTGTGCCCATATGTACGTGCACGTTTCAGGGAGGTTTGAGAAGAGACCTACATTTCAGAAACAATGATTTTCTTATAAAGTTAATATGTATTTCATATCAAGCCCCATTGATGCAGAGTCTCTACATGGAAGGGAGGATCTGTGCAAGCAGGAGCCTTAAAATCACTGCAGAGCCAGCGCAGAGCTAAATATTTGCAACTCTTTGTATTAATACCTTTTGCACACATATAGAGTTGCTGGGACTAGTACAGAAGAGAATTGGGAACTATACGCACACTGGGATGCTAGAAAAGTGTCTCTATTGCTCCAGTTTTAGATTGTACATACCGTAATTATACGGATTGCAAATTTAAGACATGGCTTTTCTTTTAATCTGCAAAAATACGTGGAGTTCAAAAATCCATTGCACTTTTTTATTATTGGGTAACAGTATGTTTATATTGTATTTCTAGTTATTCTAAATAATTTAATAACCAACCATTTCGAATTCTAAATCATTTTCAGGTAATCTCTCAAAGAATTCTGCTTTGAACTGCCCACTTTGAACTGCCTCCTTATTAATATACGTATGATATAATAATAAATCATTGTTAGTATATATTTTAAATTATATATTAATAAATATAGGAAAGATAATCTTTCAGATTGCTTCTTCTGAAAAATACAGAAGCTATTCCAATGAACAGGTAAGAACAAGAGAGATCAATCAATTGGCAATGTGAAGCAGCTATATAAAGCCGCATGATATTGCATTTCAGTTTATCTGGGGTGGCATCTTCTAGTGCAGTCCTCCTCCAACTGTAGGTTGCAGTTCTCAAAGATTGCACATTTTAGGTTGACCGCAAAAACTGGAGTACCAATAAAGGAGAATTATTTGTAGCTCAGGGTTGACATGAGGGGTCCTTGGTGTTAGCTGAGCTTGCTTGTTTCATTACCCTAATTGCAGACGTTTCATTACCCTAATTAGGTAATATCATCAGTCACTTAGGGCAATGAAACATTTGCAAGAAAAACAAGCTAAGAGAGCACCAAGGATCCCTCAAAAACTGGAGTCCTTCGAAGCCATTCTCCAGGCTTTTCTCTCTGCCCTACCTGGACAAAATTTGATAATCAGCTTGTCCTGAGAGAGAGCACAGAGGAAAGAGCAGAGCATAGTCTGCCAAAGCACTATCTGAGTCATAGCTATGAGAGGGTACTACTCCCAAGTGCACTAGGAGTTGCTTGGTTTTGACCCCCCACCCCTCTAAGAATGCCTTGGCCTGGAGCAATCAGAAGAACGGACCCTGACAACCACAGGCATCAAGATCTGAAAGCTGTATAAAAAGCTGCTGCTATCCATTGCTTAAGGTTCCATCTTGGTGCTTTGATCCGGAAGGTCACCTCTGCTTCCCTGCCCTGCTTTAAATCCCACTGCAATACCATCCCCATTTGGAGAGGCATTGCTTTCTGGTCTGGACAGATTTTAGTATACAGAAATTGAGGCAGTGGAGAATGATACAGATTGCAATGTTTTATTACAAAATCTCTCAAGATTTTCTCTTTCAATCTATCAGCACCAGCTGACTGGTTCTTGTATCTTCAGGTACATACAAGGTATCGTCCTTAAAGAATTATAAAAGCAAAATGAAGTAACCAGAGATTTGACTGAATTTGAACATCTTTTAAAGACAATGTGGAGCACTTGCTAGGCTTTATTTATAAGCTGCTGGTGAAGTAATGTATAACTCAGAAACTGAACAAGCTAAAGATTGTATGATCAAATGGATACAGAATGTAGACAATTTATATGCAGCAAAAGAAAAAAATGAAAGTTACAGTGGCTACAGAATCATAGTAAAAGAATTGATATAAAATGCTTTACTGACAATGAGCGTTGGTTGCTAAATTGACAAAGTGTTTCCTAAAAACTGTTGAAAAAGTAATGATTCTAAAAGTTGAAGTCCCTTTCCAGCCTGCCATATTTTATTAAATACTATTAAACTACTTATATTTCCATAAAGTACAACCAACTAGCTTTGTGGATGCCAATAACCCCTAAGATACTCTGCGCTTTTCATACATTTTCTTGTGTGGAAGAATGGCAAATCAAATTGTGGAAGTATTCCTCAATGTCCCAAAAAACCTTGCATTTGTAAAAACAATTTTGATACCTATTTTAATTTAATATTCAAATTCTTTTTACACTACAAGATCACCATGGGTTGTACCATATGAAAAACTTGGATTTCTATTAACATTAAGTTTTAAGATTCAAAGCTTGGATGCTCCACTAAATAAGGATAGATTCTTGTTGATTAGACAAGTATCTTTTTTTTTTTACATATTGATGTTGAACTGATTCTATTGTTGATACTTGCATATTAATTTTAACACTGATCTATAGTATTAAAATTATACACGGTTTTTAAATATGAAAAACTAAATGTTACTTTGAAAATTATTCATTTTACCCAATTTTATGAAGCGTACATATCACTTTTGTGCTTTTTCCCTCTTCTTGAATGATTTTGATTCAGTTCTTTCTCTGACAGTAATCATTATTGATGCTGAATAGCATTTAAAGTAAAGTTCATTGTTTAAAACATTTGCTGGTATCAGGTGCTGATCTGGGACATTCAGGCCATCCATGTGATGTTATATATATAGAATTTACATTCGTGTTGCTTTGTCAGACAGCGATCTGAGCTTTCCTCTCTAGTTGGCTGAAACAACCCAACAGGCAGTTTGTCCAGGCAGAGCAGGAAGGAATCTCCATAGCCTTATAGAGTTCTGGTTGCACATGTGGATGCCCAATTATATTTTTCATTTTAGAAGGTTCATACAAATACGTTTATCTTGTAGCAGTGCAAAATCTAAGACCTTGCTTTGGGCTGTTCCTCTGAGGATAGAGCAGTGTCTATTATATAACTTACTTGGACTCCCTAAAATAGCATTTTGCTTCGAATGTAGTAAGGGAAACATGCAAAAAGGCTTCCCTCAAGTGCCAGTCTAATTGTCTAATTAGGAAAAGAGCTTTTACAAATAACTCAAGGCAGCAAACATATCCAGCACACCTTCCTCGTCCTATTTTCTCCACAATAGTCCTCCAAGGTGCATTGGAATGAAAGAGACTGACTGGCCCATGGTCACCTAGCTGGTTTCATGTCTAGGTCAGGATTAGAACACATGGCTTGTTAATGTTGTTCCTATTACACCATTCCTAAACAATCCTCTAACCAAAAAAAGGATGTTAACATACTGAGGTGAATTTGAAAGAGTGTTGAGCTATGATAACACTCCTTCCTATTTTACATAACTGCATTTCCTTATCCATGCTAGCTTGCACAGTGAAAGATATAGTTTGCTAGTCAGCTAGTAGTTTCGTTACCTAATCTGCAACTGCAAGACCTTTGTAAGGTGTAATAGTTAGTATTTACACTGGACATCTTTGTTTTTTCTCACTGCACAAAGGCTCCATGTGGGAAGTTGTAGGTGGAACTCCTGAAGGTACACCTCTGTACAGGCCACGGCTTCCTTCTGATCTGTGGCAAAATGAGCTGGTTAGTAATTTTGTGTGGTGAGGTATTGGGTGTTAATAGAAGCTGGCATGTCATATGAACTAGTAGGTGGATTCTCATGCAGATTTTTATTCTTTAGTGTTTCCAGACCGTGTAAATGTGTAGTCAGAACTCTTGAGTGAAGCATTGCTTACTTGCAAATCCAATGCCCAATATCTTATCTCCTCTGCCAGCTGTTACTAGTGTTGTGAAAAGTGTATTTAAAGCAGTGATGGAAGCTTATTTTTGAGTTGCCTATATACAGTTGTTTGTTTGTTAGAATTGAGTCAGTCTTAATTATACATTATGTCTTACTAAAGGAAAAAAACCTAAATGAAACAGGTCCGACAGTCGAGATATGGGAAAGTATAAATGATTAAATTTGTACACATTATTTTTTCTTAATGTTTCACTACATTTTGCTTCATCCCTCTATTGTCTTGCTCTTGTAGAAATTTGGATTACAATATATTAAGGCAGAAGGCTTATCATTTTTAAAATTTTTAAGAAAGTGCATTTACATATATACTGCTGTTTGAATAATGATTAACAAAATGTATCAGTCGATTGGTTTCAGTAGAAGTAACTGATGAAGCAAAAAAAATGTGTTTTTGAGATAGTTCAGTATTGTTCAGCTGTATTCCTATTTTTATATAAAACAAATTTAACAGCTTTATAGTCACAATATTTAGTCCAGGGGTTTCATCAGATTCCCCTTTAGACTGTTCAGATCATTAGATATTTATAGTAGAATTGGAAATTTCTTGTGGAATAAAGTTTCTCAGTAAATTATTTATCAATCTCCCAAATCCTCCATGACACTTGCTGAGGTAACCTCTCTCGCATAGTTTGCTTTGTATTAAAGAAATAATGGGCAGAGGAAATTCTTTAATTTTTAATTCAATGACTGTTTATGTGTTCAAATCATATTTTGAAAAAATATTAATTTGACCTGTTAAATATGGTGCATGGGATTTGTGTCCTTATATAATAGTATTATATGATATTATAAGGACTGCTATTAATTTACAAAGTGAGAAAAGAAGTAACTATCACCAATAAGCTTGTTTCACATGATTTGTTTTTAAAGATAGACGTTGTTTAACAGGATTTCTGTGCGTCTGTATCATTGCCATACAATTAAGCAAGGTTTGTTTACATGCTTTTACCATTTGGTTACTTGCTATTTTCCTACCTTTTTACTGGGAAATTGGAATGTTGGGGGGGTGGGGGATTAATGCTACTATTTTAAAATCTGGTGCTTTAGCCTTAACTGTTACAGTAAAAGTGCTCAATTTGTTTTTGTTTTTTTACTAAAATGCATTTATTTCTTTGATATTAATAGATTGCACTGATGAGAGTTATCAGTCAAAATTGCTATAAATTAAAATATAAGTAAAACAATTCTATAAGAGTTAGCTTTGTAGGAGAGATGAGCAGCATATAAATTTAATAAATAAATAAGTAACTTATACAGTAAAAAAAGAGGGGGGAAATGCAGCCAGATAATCATAACTAAATTTAAACCTTGGCATGTAAAACACACAAAATAGCTGGCAACACACACTTGAAGCACTTGAAAATCTTATTTAAAGACCAAACAATGGCAGTTGAGTTCAGTAGACATATTATTCCACAGTGCAAATTTCACTATTAAGTGAAATTATTATTTCCATTATTATAATAATGGAAAAAAGCCTGGTTCTGCAATTTCAGTTTTAATCCCCTTAGGGAAGAAACAAAGAACTACGGATTTCCCAGAACAGGAAAGAGATTTAAGAGTGTATCTTAAGTATAGATTGAATCAGTGAATGCATCAGAAAATGCATTTAGGCTTCAGAGGCAATTGAAAGCCTAAAGTAATTATCGGTGGCAGTTGACTGGCAAGCTCAAAGCCTCTGCTTTCTCAATCAGTCTTGGTCAGTATTTATAAACAATTATATTTCATAGATACATGAAGTCTGTGAAAATTAGGAAGAAGTCTCATAAAATCTGAAATCAAATGAAGATGTCCTACTAAAACATATTTCCTTTATTTTTTATAGGAAGTGGGAGAACCATTCAAAGAAGAAAAGGCTGTTGCTAAATACCTGCGCTTCAACTGTCCAACCAAGTCTACCAACATGGTGGGACACAGAGTTGATTATTTCATTGGTAAGTTGATTATTGTATGTATCTAAATAATGAAGCTATCTCGCTGTCAGAAGTTGTATGACTTAAGGGTAATTGAGTATTAGAAGCAGCTGTATGAGGGAATAACCCACAGTAAACACCGTGAAACTTGTTAAAAATATGCAGGATGTTTCAAATTCTCTTGGCATTATGATTTCAAAATAATATACGGACTGTGTGTGGATTGTGCATAAAAGAATAGTAATTTGATAGGCATTTTCTTCCATTCTGTTTCCTGAAATCACTTGGCATAATTCTAATGTAAAACTTTCATCTGTGTATACTGTGTATACTTTTCTCTGATTTTTTCCTAATATTTGCATTGCTTGTGGAAAAAATTGTTCAATAACAATTACAATTTAAAAAAAAAAAAGCCTGACCAATAGCCTTCTAATCCAACGTTCTTCAGCAGACAGTGACTAACATGTTACCGTTAAGAGGCTAAATATCACTGTTTTGTGCTGAAAGAAGTGGCTTTCTGGGAGATGGAACAAAGGCCAGCGTTATCAGCAGCTAGGAAGACTGGAGAATGGTTACCTTAAAGCAGGGGTATCAAACTTGATTTCATTGAGGGCTAGGGTTGTGTTTGACCTTGGGGGAGCTGGGTGATCATGACCAGGGTGGACGTGGCCAGCTTAACGTCACTCATCGAGGCTCCGTTTCCAGCTACGATGGCCTCCTGCAGCCCTCTGCCAGTGAAAAGGGAGCCTGGGAAGGGCCCTCCCAAGTTCCATTTTCACTGGCAGAGGGCAGCAGGAGGCCGTCGTGGCTGGAAACAGAGCCCAGGAGGCATTCATGTGGCCTTCCCGAGCTCTGTTTTCTCTTGCAGAGGCGCCATGGGCCGGTCCTTTACTGTTTCCAGAGCGGGCCTGCGGGCCAGACCTAAGCACCCTGCAGGCCGGATCCTGCCCGCAGGCCTTGAGTTTGACACCCCTGCCTTAAAGGATTTGCTATCCATGGAATTGACAGGGACTGTTGGGATGGGAGAAGACTGTCAGGGTCAGACAGACTAAGGGGATTTGTTGCAATGAGACACTGTGACAAAAATGAAGGGGGGGGGGGAGAATAGCTATATAAGACCAGAAGCAGAAAGTATGCTGTGCTGAGACATTGGCAGAAGCTAAAGACAAGGGGGAAACATAAGTCATTTGGGAAATTGAAGGTAAATGTGCTGCTGTGTGTGCCATAATGTGAACTGCTGAGGGCAGAGTGAGAAACACACTCCAGTTCATAAAGCCAGAAGCAACAGTGTAAACCAGATTACAGGTAGTCCTCGACTTACAACACTTTATTTAGTGACTGTACAACATTATGACGCTGAAAAAAGTAACTTATGACTGTTTTCTACACTTCTGTTCTGGATCATGTGATCAACTTTTTGCAACCTTCTGACAAGCAAATGAGAAACCAGATTCACTTAACCACCATGTTACTAATTTAACAACTGCAAAGATTCGTTGCATAACAGTATCAAGAAAAGTCGTAAAATGGGGCAAAATTCACTCCATAAATGTTTCCCTTAACAACATAAATGTTGGGCTCAATTGTGGTTGTAAGTTGAAGACCTCCTTTAGTTGATTTACCAAAACAAAGGAGAGATGTAAAACGGCCCTTCTCCCCAAAAGAGAGTTGCTTTATACTCATTGCAATCAATCATTGATGGAAAAAAAGACAGAAGAATTTAAAATTTGATTTTGCTATTAATAGGGCTTTGAGCATTACCTGTATTTGGAATTCTTTTGAAACAAATTTATTACTTTTTGTTATGTCTGTCCATCCATCTGCATATATTTAATATAGATTTCTGTTTCTAACTGTCCTCTGGATCTACTTTCACTTCTTTTTTACTGTGAGAAGGTAGATAGCACCTTTGCCCTTGTTTTTCATACCCAGAATTGTTTTTTAATCCAAAATCTGAGCCACCAAACGATTCTTGAGTTTGGTTCTGGTAAATCGTGGTGATTCAGAACTTTTAGACAGAACCAGTCATATAATTTGATGCCAATGCTATAGGCAATAACACCAAATTTCCGTTTTGCTATAGCAAAAACTTGATAATGGAACTGCATTAAATTGTTTGGACTTTGAACATAACAGCATTTCTGTTTTTGTGTAATTCTTAAAAGGTGTTAAATATTTTAATCAATGGCTTGTCAAAAACAGTTTTGACAAATACAAAAAAAATCTGTTCCATTTAATACCCCCCTTGTTTTGTTTTGTTTTAATTTATTTTATTCCCCCTTTTAATTTACGTGGATGATTCTTTTCTGATATTGTGTGGTGGTGGGGGGAAACCCTTGACACATGCCAGTCCTGATTTTACATATTTTTGATATCTCTGACTTTTAGTTCAAGACAAAATGTGATAAATAGTTATTTTTCCATAGTGTCACTAGCCCAATATAGCAGTTTCTAAGCCAAAGCCCCTCAGTGCTAGCCTAACTCATGCACTGAGATCATATAACATGAAAGATCAACCAAATTTTTATGCTCAGTGCTCTTTTGAAAGTTTTGTATCTTTCTCTCTCAATTAGCTTCCAAAGCTGTGGACTGCCTTTTGGATTCTAAGTGGGCAAAAGCCAAGAAGGGAGAAGAAGCTCTGTTTACAACTCGAGAGTCAGTAGTGGATTATTGTAACAGGTAAGGATCCTGGTATTCGAAAGTTATTTGTAAATGTTGTGAATATGGCTAAATATTTCTTTATAAATATAACTATAGTGAGAGCTAATTAGTGTAGTGGTTAAGGCATAAGGCCAGAAATCAGGAAATTAAGCGTTCTAATCCCACTTTAGACACAAAGTCATCTAGGTGCCGTTGGGCTGGTCATTCCCTCAGCTTTAGAAAGATGGCAATGGCAAACCCCTTACCTTGCAAAGAAAACTGCAGGGCAATGTTCAAGCAGTTGCTGAGAATTGGACACAATTGAATGAAAGAAAATATATATAGATGACAGTACACAAAAAATCCTTAGGCAAAGTATAGTACATATGCTGGTTCATGCTGGATTGAGATGAGATGGGTAACTTCCATCTCTTTCTCTTTTGCCTGCAGCTCCCAGCCTTCATTCTCAGTTTCCCCTTGACCCTCCAGGACAGCTTTGGGAAATACTCCAAAGAGAAAAGTTGGGTTTATAAAACTTTGCTCCTTCAACAGCACCTTTGGGCAGGCATGTTTTAATTTAATCCAGAGTGTGTTAAAACAGACTAATTGAAATCTGTTTTTAATTATATTATGCTCAGCTAAGCTCGGAAAATGGTTATGCTTGTAGAAATAATACACTTGATACTCTTAAGTTGGTAACTACATCCCAAAGGCAAAGTTTTCAGAGATTATATGAGTTGAAGAAAAGGTGTTCAGTAATCCGTTACTTAAATGTTTATGTTTTGTAGAAGTAAAAGAAACTGTTCATAAAGAACAAATGTAGAAGAAACTGGTTTTTATCATCATTTTTTATGAGGAATTTGATTGCTCTTGGGTTAGGTTGTCAGAGTAGGACCATTGTAAAATTTTAATTTTTTAATATTGATGACCTATACATGAAATTAATAATATACATACACATTCATTGTAAAAAAGTAACCAGTTGGAAATGTGAATGTTGATAGATACATTTTTAGATCTTTTCTTAATCACATTTCCAAGATGATTTATAAAATAGTGCTATATGGAGCCAAACTCAAATTCTGTTCCAAAGACTGTCTTTGAAATTTTTTAAAGAATACGTGTGGTTTGCTAGATTCTAAAGAAATCACTAAGAGAAATAGTAATTTAACTCAGCAGTTTGCTTGGTCAGAGTTGTATTTCAAAAGCTATGATACCACTGTACATTATCTGTCAAATAAAAGGAAAATTTAATTATCTTTAAAGACTCCTAAAGAAACAGTTTTTTCACCGAGCGCTAAAAGTGATGAAAATGAAACCCGACAAGGACATAAAGAAAGAAAAGGAAAAAGAGAAAGGAAAGACTGAGAGCGGAAAGGAAGATGAGAAGAAGAGCAAAAAAGATAATGGAAAAGAAGAAAAGGCTAAAAAAGAAAAGGAAAAAAAGAAGGATGGTGAAAAAGAAGAAGGCAAGAAGGTGAGCACAGTTCTCCACGTTTAGCTGAACTCAAGTTGTACTGTAAAAATTTTATTTAGTTAAGATGGAACCTTAATTTTAAAACTCATAAAAAAATAAACCAGGACTCAACATGCATCTATGCACTTAGATTTCCTAACCTGTTTTTTGTTTGCCTAGGTACAACTAAATCCACAGAACTTCTGTGTGCCTGCCATTCCTTTTCAAGTTCATGTGGTGATAAATTTTTTGAAAGCACTATTTAGAACTCGAAATATTTGCAACATCAGGGCAAATGTGATCCTGAAAACAAATGATTAACTTATAGGGATATTTTATGGAATTTTCTGACCACTCACTAGACCATCTCCGATTATACCTGGGATATGATCTATTTTAGGAGCATTTAGACGGGCCTTTCTGAAGTGGTATATTCTGTGATGGTGCATTTCATACCTACTTGTTAACCAGTATAACTGAAAAATTGGTATAGTGTAATGAAACATCAACTGCCCTGCCTGTATATTAACAGCAGAATCTTGTATTAGCTGAAATTTCCTAAATTTCATTAAATTTCATTAAATTTCATGCAGACAACGTTGTCTTAATATTGATGCAACCTGTTTATTACAGTACTTATAAGACACTCGAATCATTGATAGCACATCTTTAAAAATACCAATAAATCCAAACATCTGATTGACCAAGTTTCTCCATCTCTGCTTTAAATGATCCTTATCAGTGTTTAGCTAGTGTTAGATCAAGTGCTAGTTACCCTTTCTTTTTTTTTAGGTGGTTGATGATATATAGTATTGAGAGACTTTATAGTAGATTTAGGCAAAATGAGTTTTGAACAGTCATTTTGAGTGTTCTCAGTTTGAAACAAAATTACAGCATGACCTTGGAACAAAACTGGGCAGTTTTGAATAATAATGTTTCAAGCATTCCAGTCTTAGAAAGCATCCATTTTGATTATGCTTTGAAAGCCTTGTTTTCAGATCAGAACAAAACATTTGAACTGTTTCAAATTTTGCTCCAGTGAGTATAGTCAGTTTGTTACAAAAGAGTGCAGTTTGATTCTTGGTTTAATAAAGATAAGTTAATAAGAATTCACCATACTGTGTAACTTTGTGTTCTAAGGAAAAAAAGAGACACAATGGGCAGAACAATCAGTGGGTATCTGAATGCTTAGTAAATATTTAATTTTTATTTTTAAGATCTTTAAGATCTTGATCTTTAAGATAAGATTAAGATTGCATAGTAAATGTTTAATATTTATTTTTAACTAAGATTAAGTTCCTTGATCTGTATAGAGGAAATGAAGTGGGAAATTATGAATTTAAAGGAATCTAGTTTTAAAGATATCCTAGCAGAAAGATTGAATCCGATTTTCCTCCCGAAGTTAGGTGTTTCAGATAAATAATTAGCAGTAGAAAGATAAAAGAGGGCTTTTTATATCTCTAAAATAATTGGAATACTAGAAATAAATATACTCATGAACTCTATTTCATTCTTCATGTTCCCATTATATACATTAGGATGAGACCCCTGGGACACCTAAGAAGAAAGAGACAAAGAGAAAATTTAAACTTGAGCCTCATGAAGATCAAGTCTTTCTGGATGGAAATGAGGTATGGTATCTCTTCTGAAACTATAATGTTTGTTGGTGGCACTTAATTAATGTTAACTGATCTAAAAAAAACCAATGCAGTGTTGGAAGAATTTGCATGAGAAAACCTCAGGAATTTTCAAGTTTGTAATCTAGATGAAAAGTGTCACCATAAGACCATGATGGTGAACCTATGGCATGCATGCCAGAAGTAGCACGCAGAGCCATCTCTGCGGGCACGCAAGCCATCGCCCCAGGTCAGTTTGACTGTGCATGCGGGCGTGCCTCCAGCCAGCCAGCTGATGTTCGGGTATCTGCCATGCACATGTGGAGGCGGGGCACATGTGGGAGATACGTGCGCATGCGCAAGAGAGCAGGGGGAGTGCAGGGGATCCCGCACACATATCACGGAGGTGGTTCCCGTACACATGTACAGGGGATCACGCATGCATTGCATTATGGGTGCAGTCACACCTGCATGCGCATGTGCACACTCGACAACGAAAAGGTTAGCCATCGCTGCCCTAAGAGATAGGGACAAACCATGGGGACAGATCATTGTTGTTTATAAAATTCATCAATTCATCTCTATTGCCATCAGAAGTCAAGCTTCCATCAATTGAGACTTAGAATTTACTGGTATTCAAAATCTATATAAAATATGGCGAATTTTCTAGTATAATTGGATTCTTCTTCTTGTGCTAGTATCAGATTAATAAGTAACAGGTGAAACTGGAAGGCATGGTTCTGTGTGAACAAAATACATTCTTTATTCAGGCCAAGAGTCTTACATTAGTCTATGAATGTTAACACAGCTAGACAGTAAACAATACTGTATAAAAATATAATAGATAATAATATAAAAGCAGTAGACAATTATTTGCTATAGCTATTGAGCTAGATTATCAATGTTGCTGTTAATCCCTTATCTGTTGCAAGACCCTACATATCTAGATACAGTTCAATGGATATAATTCAAAAGTTGTATTTTCAGGAATAACTTTTGTCAGCTTCTTAAAATTATATCTACCATAAGTTTACCATATCCATTAGGCAAGTTTTAAAGCTAAATATTTACATTTTCATGATAACAACAAAATTGAATATGCACAGTAATAGCCTGCCGGGTTTTCCAGAATACCTGTAGGCATCTCATTTAAAAAAAAACTTTCTTAAAATTATTATTTTTTGTAAATATTTATTAATAATCCTAATCCTGTACCATATGCATAACTGAAATAGTCATGCAATTCTTCTCAACCTGCTTACTTGTTATTTGTTTCTTAAATTTGCTGCCCATCTCACTCTGAGTGGCTTACAACAATAAAAAGGAGGAAAATGCAAACATAACAATAGCAAAGGAATATAACAATAAAAATAAATAATGAAAGTACAATATTTATCAAATTAAAAAGAATTAAATTATGATTGATTTTTCAGCCTTTGTATATATACCTGTGTTTTAACACATAACCCTTGGGATATGTACTAAATCATACATGTAAAATGATAGATTGTTTTATGTGTTACTATATTTATTTTATTGAGTCTTTATAATGTGCATATTTTATTACATACTAATTGTGTAATTGCCAAGAGCCTCTCTTAGTTCCAGTGGTATAAGTCAAATAAATAAAGCATGTGCTATGTAAAGAGTTGCATATGCTTCTAGGAGTAACACTAACTGTAGGAAATTGGTGTATATGAAGGATCCATTACAATAATATTTCTATTTGGCAGAATTTGGTACTGTAATCATTGATAATACAGTCTTTGGTGGATAATAGTGTGTTAGAACAATACGCTGACATTCCCAATTGTCACGTAATCCTCCTAAATATACTTTTATATTTGTAAAATAAAGTTTTACAGTTAGGAAATTGTTACAATCCAGCTTTTGCTAAATTTCTCGTTCCTTAAACAATTTTATCTCAAGCCTGAATTGCATTTATTAAGCAAACAGTATTTAAGGCAGTGCAGTATTTCAGTGCATGCTGAAAGCATACATAGCAACTGCCCCAGAATTGCAGAGGAGAGCTATGGAATTTCTTTTACATGTTTTGCAGCATACTGGATCTATCATAGTGATAGGTTATCAGATTTTCTTCATTTAGGGTACACTCATTGTCACATGTATTTTTCCGTTATTTGCTCAATGCAGATTTTGTAATGTTACAATAATTGTGAGGTATTGCTGTCAAGTTTTAGTTAAAACTAAGTTTTAACTAAAACTTGACAGCAATAAGTTTTTTAAGTTTTAACTAAAAGCTGTTGACAGCTTCAGAGCTTGGTTTTCCCATAAATTTGAAAAAATTGGCCCAAAGGAAGAAGCCTTTCGATTTGACTTCTTAGAATTGGTATTCAGATATTTAAAGTCCCTGAATCTTCTATTGTTATTAATATGAATTTACATTCTTCATGAGTACATCTGATACCACTCTAATATATGCTTTTTCTGATTTAATTTATTTTTCTGCTCAGTAACTCTTTCAGTACTGTGAAAGGAGAAAACTTCCTTTTTTGATATGGCAACCCTAATTTTACCAATTTTTATCACTCCCCTTCTTAATTGATTGTTTCCCCTTCACTGCCTTTATAAAGTGCTCCAAGATAAAACTGGAACTTTGTGATTATGTTTTGCACATGGCCAAGCAGAACAGTGCACATTATCGATGTATGTAATGGCATTATGAGTCTGGCTTTTTAAATATATGGATCACTTCTTATAAATTTACCCTTAGTTTATGTTTTCAATGAGCTATCAGTGATATCATTAATAATGTATCTTTCCTGAAAAATCAGGATTGGTATAAATCTTCTTATATATGAAGCCGAAGGAAGAGGTTTGCTTGTTTCCGTAACTTAGATTTGCTTAGTTTGAATTTTATCCTGTTGAACAGAATCTCCCAACAGCTTGCTACAGCCTAGTTAGATTTATATAATCCAAATCATTCATATATGTTGGGTGACACTGAAATGATACTTTCCTATGGAAAAGAGTGCACTTGATTAGATTGAAATTTGATCTTGTCCAGAAGAATTTTTCTTGTGTCTTTCTGTAACGATGCTAGAAATTATCGAAAATGAATGCTAGAAAATTTTATATAATATCCAGTTAGCTTTCTCATAAGCTATACTCTTTACCTTTCTGAACCTGGTTTAATTTTTGCATCATCGTTCTCCTTTCAGGTATACGTATGGATCTATGACCCTGTTCATTTTAAAACATTTGCAATGGGCCTCATACTTGGTGAGTCAGAACGAACATTAATGAGCTAAATATCCAAACCTATAAACAAGCCCTCTGTTTCTTAACACATCTGTGTCTTTCCCAAGGGACATTTTTTAAAGTGTTTACTTGATTCATCAAAACTATGTTGTACCACCTGCTTCAGAATCCCAGACCTAGTAAAGAACAAGAGGAAAAAAACTCTACAGAAATTGGTAGTAAACTTTTTTAAGAGTCTCAATTAAATATTAGAATATGAAATATTGTTTTGAATCTGTTTGACTATTTCAGTATAGTAGAGCTAGTAATTGTATGCCCCAGTATTGTGATTTTTAGTTTGTTCCAAATGACATTTTCAAAAGAGAGTTCTAGTGTGATGACAAGTAAACTAGAACTATCTAAATACAGCAAGGGTTTCTTCTCACCAAAATCTTCAGAAGTGAGAAATTCTATTAAGTAGCCTAGCTGCTTAGTTACATAAATAATAATTAACATATGCATGTTACACTACTATTTTAGGAAAAAAATTTCACAGCCCCTTTGCCAAACCACTTTTCCACTTTTTAGAATTGCTTCACGTTAAAGACATGGGTGAGAATTGTTCCATTTCAAGCCTTACACCTATAGTCTATAATTACAAGGTTGATATTGTAATGGAATTTGGACAATAGAAACCTTGTCTCTCTAGCAATTTTCAAATATGTCCCCTAATCTTAAAAAGATGAAGTGATTGCATGAATGCCAACCACAATATACTTATGGAATATGTTTCTGATGCTTCTAAAGAATGTTAATGTTATTAATATGAATGGAATTATGCATAGGCAAGGATGGAGCCAGATCATTTCTCCCCCAAATTCCAATCTATTCCAGTTTATTAGGAATGGGATGCGGTAAAGCTAATAGGCTATTTATATAATGTGCAAAAGTATTTTCCCCATTCAGATTTTCTGAATTTTGGTGTGTCTTTGCCACAGAATGTTTTCAGGGTTTCCTGTGGGAATAATTAGTGTATACTTGAAAAAAAATACCAAAATGTGGTGCTTGTTTCATTTATTGCATGAAGAAATTTACCCAAAATGCAAACAATGTCTGTGGCAAAATAAGTTCAATTAAAGAGATAACTAAGGCCTGTTGAGTGAGTACTTCTTTAAACAATCAGAATCAGACCTGCTCAGTTTAAAGGTTAGATACTTAAGCTGCCCTCATTGCAATGAAGTTTTCATAGATTTTAAAGGCCTGTAACTAGAAATATTGGGCCAGTCACAAAATGAGCGGTGCATGCAAACAAATCCTCAGCATTACCGAGTTAAAGCAATTCACCAGTGAAGAACAGGCCAGAATTCCTCCACCATAAATTGAGAAACTGATCACCAATTACTGGAAGTGTTTGGTTGCAATTATTGCAACTAAAGATGGCACAACCAGTTATTGAATCTTAAAGAGACAATTACACTTGCACACTTGCACGTCAGTTGATTTTACCTAGGAAATAAATGAAGGAAAGTTGGTACTTTTTTCAGTCAGACTCTGTGTGTGTGTGTGTGTGTGTGTGTGTGTGTATCTCCCCCCCCCCCTCTGAGAGAGCACTCTTCCACAAAGATCTCTTGGCCCAATCCCATTGAAATGAAAAAAAAACTCACTTCACTGACCATTTCAAAACCATTGTACGGTCCTAAGATTTCATTTCCTATGCAAATAACACAGTGGATGTACCAGGTTAAAAACAATCATAATAACATGTTCCTGAATATTGTTGATAATGAGACGGGAAAATCTTACACGGGACTCGAACACGCCAAGATCTGCATACCTGTACCCGTTAAAATCTACAAAAACAAATACACACACACACACACACACATTTATATATTCATGTCTATCTATCTTTTAACAGTGACCGCTGTTATAGCTGCAACTCTATTCCCACTTTGGCCTGCGGAGATGCGTGTGGGAGTTTATTATTTAAGCGTAGGTGCCGGCTGTTTCGTGGCAAGCATTCTTCTCCTGGCAGTTGGTAAGTTGTTGGTTTGTTTCTCTGTTTCTCTTTCCATGGCCCATCTTAACAACTTTTTGGCCTATTGAAAGTGCCCAGTGTGCATATTTCTTAGATGGCCACTGTATGTCAGCATTGAGCTGGCCACAAATGAGCTTCTTGTGAGTTATAAGAAGTAATTTGGATATGCCAGTTGCTTTTTCTGTCTCATGGGATAAATTCAGTGCATCAGTCTCGAGAGAGAAGTCTTGCCTATTTGATTGCTTTCGCAACCATGAGTTGTTTTAGGAGCCATGCATGATATTTTTCTATTTGCTTTGCTACTGTCCTAGGAATTTTTTGTTTTTACCTTTTCCTCTCTCGTTATCAATTAGCTGCCCTGAGGTCAGATAAAAAGTGTCTGGTCTGGCATGGCTGACAGACTAGATTGTGCCTTGCAAATCCATTTATAGTATTCCCTACTCTATGTCCATAATTCTGAAGTAACTCTTTATTTCAACCACATCTGGGGATGAGGTTGGGGGTAACGATACAGCTCTGTAGCAATTACCTGCTTTGTTTCAATACTTGTATTTATTTGAGCTCAAAACAAATCTCTGTGGATCAATTTAAATGGAATCTATACTTGGCATTGAAATAAAATTAGATGTACAAAACTCAAAAGCATGAAACTAAGGGGGAAAAGCAGCAGGGGAGACATTTCATTTCATTTGATTTTGGTTTTTTAAAAAATCTGTTTATTGATCAAGTCATTGCAGCATGCAGGTTGAAAAAAGTAGGCCTTAATTATAGCAAAAAAGTCAAAAGTCTGTAAACATGGTACTTCTCTGAGATCACAGATCATTCTAATTACTTATGCATTAATAATTGCAGACAAAATTAATCATTTTGATTTATAACTCTTAACCAATTTTTGTGAAATGTACCTTTCTGTGCTTTTTAACAATAATTTTAATAAATGTTCAGAATGTCCTTTGAAAGTATGTAGAATATGGTTTGTGGCTGTAACTTCCTTCCTCTAAAAGATTGCCACATCTAGTTTGATTTTGCAAGTATTTATTGCAAAAATTACATCATTAACAGTATACAGAAAATAAGGTGTCTGTCAGTAGGCTTACTTACTTATACTCAAGCCATATTCTGCTTATTTAGGAATTATGAAAAGCCTGGCATAAGATAACAATAGCACATAGACTTTCACAGTGCTTTACAGCCCTCTAAGCGGTTTGTAGAGTCAGCATCTTGCCCCAACTATCTAGGTCCTCATTTTAACAACCTCAGAAGGATGGAAGGCTGAGTCAAACTTCCGCCTGATGAGACGAGCTTGAACGGCCAAACTATAGGCAGTTGGCAGTTGGCAGAAGTAGCCTGCAGTACTCCACTCTAACTACTGCGCCATCACGGTGCAAAGAGCAAAGAGTATTCAGTTCAGACTTACAAAACAGTGGATCCAAATGTTTATCTTCATGCTGAACTGCTTTTGTTGACAATCTGTACAAATTCCTCTAGAACACCCTCTCTGCCTCCGAGATAAGATTTAAGCCTTAAGGGTAGTCCTCAAGTTAAGACCACGATTAGGATTTTTAAAAAATCATTAAATGCTGCACCTGTTAAGCGAGGCAGTATATCACTGCAACTTGCAGCCTTCCCTGCCAGCACCCCAGTGATGTGATTCAGCCAGTTTTCATCTGTTCAAGCAAACCAGTTATTAAATTACACACACATAAACGGCTATCAAGTGGATCCTGGATGCTGCACTGCAATGGAGAAACAGGCAATGGGGCGGCCAGCGCAAGGGAAGGAGAAGGCTGCTTTCTCTCTTTCTTCTCCTTTCTCCTCCTCCTTCCCTTGATCCAGCTTCTCCATTGCCCATTTCTCCATTGCACCTTGAAAGTCAGGGAGGTGTGTGGTAATTTAACAACCAGTTTGCCCAGGGTTAGGTTGGCGATTGCGGGAGACTCGTCCCGTATGTGCAATGGACAGGGATGGGCCACACCTCCCACACCTGACCCTGGGTGAAATGGTTGTTAAATTATTTGAATCCCCCCACTGCAGCACCCCCATTGATTTTGCTTGCTAGAAGCCAGGGGGAAGATCACAAATGGCAATCACATGAGCGCAGGATGCTATAACCATCGTAATGCAATCTAGTTGCCAAGCACCTGGTTCACAATCATGTGGCCCTGGAGACGCTATGATAGTGGTTAAGTGTGAAGACCAGTCTTAAGTCCCTTTTTTTCAGCACTTCAGATGGTCACTAAACGAATAGTCATAAGTTGAGGACTATCTGTGCTTTGGAAAGTGGAGGGGAAATTCAGTGATAGCTCTTGTGAAGAACACCTTGACATGTGCTCAGACCCAGAG
This sequence comes from Bungarus multicinctus, assembly GCA_023653725.1. NCBI lineage: Eukaryota > Metazoa > Chordata > Lepidosauria > Squamata > Elapidae > Bungarus > Bungarus multicinctus. The sequence goes on along the minus strand of CM042844.1, from coordinate 20,009,469 downwards.
ATTGAGACACACATGTTCCCCAGGCTGCCTTTTGTATCAGGCCTGACATTCAGAGACAATGCCCCTTTCCCTCTGCTTCACAGATGTTCAGACTAACCCCAAGCAGAAATCTTGAGAGATCAGTTCAACTTGGTCAACTTCCCCATAACACAGAGAATTTTTCCTCCTTTTTGTTTTTTGTTCTTTTATTCATTCACATTTAATATTTAATATGTCCATAGACCAAATCAGTAGACTACAGAAATAAGCAATGATAGGATTTTGACCCATATTTTATAGGGTCGGTAAAAAAAAAAACCTTGCTTCCAAAATGTATCTTGAAACTAATCTTATTACTTTATTTCCATTTTATCTACACTTACGGTTTTATAAATAATAATGTCTCAGTCTAGCGCATAGTTAATTATCAGATAGAAATACCCCTTTTCTCTCATGATAAAATTTAGGCTATATGGAAAACATTTATATATAGGACAATGATGAATAGTAAACATATATCTGGTAAGATTTGAACAAGCTCTCTTCCCTGAAAGTCGATACATTTTCAGGCACTTGGAATCAACTTTTCTCCGGTTGCTAAGCCAAATTTTCCCAGCAGTAGTTCCTGTACAGAAATACTATCCTCACTGTTTGGTATTATTTAGCCCAAAGAAATAGGGATTTGAAAGCTGAAAAACTCAGCCATGGTGGCACAGTGGTTAGAATGCAGAGCTGAAGAAGCTTTTAAGATCACAAGTGAAACGACTTCAAAGAAAAACAAAAAAGTCCAGTTGCCTCTTGAAAATGCACCTTTGGGACAACTATGACCTAGATCAGCGGTCACCAACCGGTGGGCCGCGGCCCACTGGTGGGCCATGAGAAAACTTTGGTGGGCCACAGAGAAATCTCACCCCAGAGCATACCCACAAAGCAATTAATCCAGGCTGCACAGAAACACAAGGCTGCGCCGCCCACATGAACCCTCTCCGCCCAATCACTCCTTACCCAGTAAACTTGCCTGCTAAATTGCTATTTTTCCTTTTTCCGACCATTATCTGTTCTGTTGCGCCGGGAGATTTAGATTAGCTAGGAAGCAGTAAATGGCTGGATTTCTTGCTTTCTAGCTAGTCTTTAGATCTTCGGCTCAGCATAGCCGAACTTCCCTTAGGACTGAAGGTTTGCTTGCAAGCAAATTCAGTGAAGACACATGGCAAGCAAATTTGAGAGACTGAGCTAGCTGATGGCAGATAGATAGATCACTGAATGATTCTGTGAGCAACTCAATCTGCCTATTTTGCCTGATTTTGGGTAAAAATTGCTCTTTTTTATAAAAAATTCAATATTTACATGCATGCTGTGTTGTGAGTTAATTTTGTGAGTTTGCTTGCTAGCAAATTTTATGAGTTTGCTTGCAAGCAAATTTTATGTGACAGACTGAACTAGCCAGTGGCAGATAGATAGATCTTTGAATGAATTTGTGATTCTGTGAGCAACTCAATCTGCCTGCCTGCTTTGCCTGATTTTGGGTAAAAGTTGCTCTTTTTTATAAAAAAAAATCAATATTTACATAAATATTGATAACATTTACATACAAGCCACACCCACAAATTAGACCACACCCACAGAACCGGTTAGTGGTCCCTGGGATCTAAAATTATGAGTTTGGTGGTCCCTGAGGTCCAAAAGGTTGGTGACCCCTGACCTAGATGACTGAGAACCTCCATAGAACATTTGGTTAGAATGCAGTATTGCAAGCTAACTGACTGCTGACTGCCAAGAGTTCAATCCTGACTGGTTGACTCAGCCTTCCATCCTTCCGAGGTCATATAAAATGAGGACCTAGATTGTTAAAGACAATATACTGACATTTGTAAACTGCTCAGAGAGTGCTGTAAAGCACTGTGGAGTGGTATATATGCACGGTCACATCTGCCCTCGTCATCTCCCGCCTGGATTATGCCAATGCTCTCTACATGGGGCTCCCCTTGAAGAGCACCCGGAGGCTCCAATTGGTGCAAAATGCGGCCGCGTGTGTGGTGTTGGGGGCTTCTCGGAGCTCCCATGTTACATCACTTTTGCACGAGCTGCATTGGCTCCCAGTAGCCTTCCGGGTGCTATTCAAGGTGTTGGTGACCATCTTTAAAGCGCTCCATGGCTCGGGACCTGGGTATTTACGGGATCGCCTGCTGCCACCGTCGGTCTCTCGTCGACCAGTGCACTCCCATAGAGCGGGCCTCCTTGAGGTGCCGCCGGCTGGACGGCTGGCGACCCCGAGGGTTCGGGCCTTCTCTTTGGAGCACCCTCCCTCTGAAACGAATTGCCCCCGGAGATGAGGACTTTCCCCAACCTACTGACCTTCCGGCGCGTACTAAAAACCCACCTATTCCTTCTAGCCGGTCTGGCCTAGAATTATGTGTAATGGTTTTAAATTTGGTTTTAAATGGTTTTAATTTTCTTAATTCCCTATTTCTTAACTTTTAATGGCCAATTTATTTAATTCTTTTAATGCATTTTAAATTATTGTATATGTATTTATATGTTTTTATCTGGCTGTGCACCGCCCCGAGTCCCTTGGGAGAGGGGGCGGTATACAAATTTAAACAATGAATGAATGAATGAATGAATGAATGAATGAATGAATGCTATTGATGTTGAAAAAGTCTTACTCCAAACCTAAGAATGAAAACAATCAGGGTGGGTGGGGCTGATGAGATACTTTATAGATGACATAATTAAAATATTTAAGGGCAGCTATCAGCTTAATATTGTCTATTTTGTAAACCACTTTGCTATGTTTATAGAAGGGAGAAATAGAAAAATAGATTAAATAATAACATTACAATGATTTTGCTTCTTGGGATGTTTACTGTGTACTGTATTCTAAAAGCAACTTATTTGGGCATTTCCTTCTTGCAGCCCGTTGCATCCTCTTCCTTCTCATCTGGCTGTTAACCGGAGGAAGACATCACTTCTGGTTCCTACCCAACCTGACCGCGGACGTGGGCTTCATCGACTCCTTCCGGCCCCTGTACACACACGAATACAAAGGACCAAAGGCTGACTCAAAGAAAGAGGAGCGACTAGAACCCAAAAAGCAGACAAAATCTGATAGTGAAGAGAAATCTGATAGCGAGAAAAAGGAAGATGAGGATGTCAAAGCTGATGGCCAGGAACGCTTTGGATCAGAAGGTTCTGGAGGAGAGCGGAATTCGGATACGGACAGTGACAGGCGGGAAGACGACCGGTCACAGCACAGTAGTGGCAATGGGAATGATTTTGAAATGATCACAAAAGAGGAGCTTGACCAGCAAACTGATGAAGGGGATTGTGAAGAAGAAGAAGATGAAGATGAAGAGGAGGAACAAGAAACTAGACCTTTACATGAACAGTCATAATTCAGCTATCGTTTGGGACTGAATCTTGTGCAGAAACAATTGGATTTTCTATGTTGGGTGGTGCACTCTTTTAACAACGTTTCTCCCCGTTTGCTAAAGTATACAGCTTAGCCAAACATCTTTATAAAATAGTTCATAATTTGATTTGCAAACTAAAGGAAACTATTAACTTGTTATCAGTTTTAAATAATGTATGTTTATCAAAAGATTTGCAAGTTTAGCAACTTGTCAAATCGGTAGACATTTTGTCTAGAGGAGTCATCAAACATATAGAGGAATATAGCTCTCTTATTAGTTTGATAGATTGCATGTTTTGAGTAAGTAAACATTTCTGCAATAGTAATTTAACACGGTAATTTTGAATGACAAACTCTCCATTTATTCTCAGCTGATTCATCAGATTGGTACTTACAACAGACTTTATTCAGTTCGTTCACTCTTTAACTGTTACTAATCTTCATAAAGCTGTGAGACTTTAGTTAGAATATTTTCGTTCAAGAGGATAGCCTTTTTGCTTAAGACCAACAAATTATTACCATTGACTTGGCTGTAGATTTTTAAGACTCTTTTTAATTGTGTGCAACCAACTTAGGAAATCCAGTCTGTTCTGTCCATTTGGTTTGGAATGCATCATCTCCAGCAGGTTAAAAATAAAACAAACCAAGCAGCATAATTTAGAGATTATAGTTGCTGATTTGACCTGCCCCATCCTAGTACAAGACATGTATTCTGTACATAACATAAAAATAAAGCAAACCCCTATTTTACCCGTTAGTTATTATTTGGAAGTTTTATCCAGTTTTCAATTTGTATAATTAAAAGCCATTTCAGAATGTATGTATGTTAGGACAATTTCAAGAATCAATGAGAGTGGCAGCCCATGGCAGCTCCTGTGCCAACATTCCATGTATTCAAGTTTAACTAAACGGATTCTAATTTCTCAAAAGCAGACAGTGCAGCTCGGTGTAATGCCTTAATGTTAATCTTTTCTTTCTGTCTTGAAACAACAAGAGTACTGTATTTGATGAGTTGACACTGCCATGAAAGAGTGTTCACCAGAAGAATAGGTTTTAAGATTTAAAAAAAAATCTTATACAAAAGATAACCAAGACCAAATAATTTCTTGAAATCTTGAAGGAGCTCGATTAGCCTCTTTCTCTTGCACATATTTTATTTGACTGACTTGGGAGACCATTGTGTGTTTAGTTCTATAAACATTTTTAAAAGTTAAAGCTCTATAGCATTCCTCTGAATCACTGAATTTCAGCCTGAAACTGAAATTATGAATACAGATTCAGTACTTTCCTATCAAACTGTCAGGCAATAATGTTAGTTATTTGCTTGCCTTTTTCAGCGGTTGACTTAACAGATTTCTCTCTCTCTCTTTTTTTCCCCCTAAACTGCTTTCTCCCCTCCCATCAACAGTGTTCAGACTGAAGATGTTAATTTTTCTGATTGTGCAAATATATACATTTTGTGTGTGCATTGATAAAAACCATTCACAAATGTGGTCTGATTTGCTTATTACCTCTTTTTTTTTTCATCCAACATCTGAGAAAAGAAATATTTTTCATAATTCTTATTCACCTTGGTAGCATTTTTGTGATAACTCATGAATCCTGGTTACTTGTCTTAACACTGTTTATAGATTTTCCATTTGAAAACCCCAACTCTACCCTACACTGCTATTTAAAAACACCTTTATACAAACATGTATATTTTCTGTCTCTGTATTCTCAGTTTAGGCAGAAGACTCACAGCATTGATGACTGCTGCTTATACAGTGCTCCCAACTACTGTTATTTGCGTAATCATTTTCCTTCTGACTTACTTAAAACAGTAAATAGGATACTTATTAAGAAAGCGGACAGAAGAATTTGCAAAACCTGTTCACATTCTGTGTTTAATGAAGACCACTAAGCATTTGCTGGAGGGGATATGCCAAGCAACTCATGCCTTTGTTCCTCAATCTGCTTGGAAATATAGACTGTTCTTTAACAAGGGCTCTGGATTGTAAAAGTACTCTTCAACTTGCACGTATTGGCCAGCTGAAGTTATGACAAAGGAGACTTGCAGCTCGGATCCAACATTCCAATAATTGTTTATACACACAAACATTGTTAGTCACATCACTGCACTTCTGGCACTTGGCCACACAGCTGTATATATAGCCATTTGCAGCATCCCATGACCTCATTTTACAATAGTCTTGCAGAAAACCACCTCTTCATTTTCAGCAGAACTGTTGCCCAGCGAACAATGGGTTCCCTTCACAGCCCAGCATGTTCACACTTATGACTGATGCAAGAACCTGAAATTGGCCATAGGACTCACCCATTGTGTGACCATTATTATTCACAACCTGTAATTCTCAAGGCCTACCTGTATGGAGCCTATCATTCTCGTCAAACTTTTGCCGTTTTGCGCATATAAATATTTTTGGATGGCTCTGGGTTGAATTATGAAGGGAAAGTACACCATCCGGTCAATGAGAATTGTGACAAATCTGTAGCCTGAAGCACAGTCCCACAACACATATCCATCTGGGAATGTTGCCTTGTGAACATCAAATATACCTGAAACATTTGCCTATACAGGTACTCCTTGACTTAAAAACAGTTCACTTAGTGACTAAAGTTACAATGGCACTGAAGAAAGTGACTTAAGACCATTTTTCAGATTTAGGACCATTGCAGCATCCCCATGGCCACGTGATCAAAAGTCAGATGCTTGGCAACTGGCTCATATTTATGACGGTTGCAGTGTCCTGGAGTCATGTGATCCCCTTTGGCAACCACCTGACAAAGTCAAAGTTAATGGAGAAACCAGATTCATTTAACCGGATTATTAATTTAATAACGGCAGTGATTCACTTCACAAATGGGGCATGAAAAGTAAAATGGGGCAAAACTCAACAAATTTCTCACTTAGCAACATAAATGTTGGGCTCAATTATGATCGTAAGTTGAGGATTAATAATACAACAATTCTACTTCTGGAAGTAGAAAGCAATGTCCCTATGTCACAATGGGGCAAACCTTTCACAACTCTTCTTTTTTCTTTTTTAGATATAACAGAAAGGCTTTTATTCATGTGAACCTGGCAGTTATACTTGTTTCCTCAACCCAACCTGAATCATTGAAAATAGCTTTTCAACTGCAAGGCCTCTGTAGCTCCTGCTATACGTTTAATGTAGCATACTCGGTCTTTTAAATAACTGGAACAGTAACAGATCCATTGAGTTCCTTGTCTTCACACACAAATTTTGTTATTTTTGTTTTTCTCCGTTGACCCAATATATAGAATGTAACATCTGTCTGTTTTTCTCTTGGCGTATTTCACAAGAAGGCACATCTCTTGTTTTTGAGCTGATACGTAAAAGTTTCCCAATTCATACTTTAAAGGCTCTGAGTGCCCTGCCTGCATCAATTTTAGAGCAAGAATATTGCATAGCACGAACCACATTCATGCATACAGACATAGTATTGTGATATCTACCTGTTCATCGAGGGCATTGTTTCACAACAAGCAACTTTTAATATATGAGGACTTCAACTTCCAGAATTTCCCAGCCATGGGGAACTGAGGTTAATATTGGTGGGTTTATTAAATGAGCACATATGTTCATTTTTGGCAGTGGCCATAATCTTCAAATAAGCATCTTCCCATTACCTGTCACAAAGTGATGATGGCTGTTAGTGAGCTACTTACCATTATCTCATTCCAAACTCAAATAAGGCAATAACAGCCCTAGCTTGAGCATGACTTCATCTATGTGGTTTTCTTCACAGTCTTTCAGAAATGGTTTGTTGGGATGTTCTTCAACAGCTGTGATACTCCTAAGCAACATCTCTGGAATTCCTAGGTGCCCCTCTACCCATCATCCAAGTAACAAACAAGATTACCTTGGCTTAGCCACCAAGCCAAGCAGATAGATAGCACTACCTGCCAAGATGCTCCAATCATTGGAGTACTTTTTAAAATGTGTATCTCATACCAACCCACATTTGAGACACTACAGTAATTTTAAAATTCTAAAACTAATGCTTTGGTATTGGTCCTCTGATTATTTGGAGTATATTGTGTGTTACTATAGCCCTACGGCTGGATGCAGAATTTGTCCAATCTTTCCCAGCATGCTCCTCGTTTGGCTTCAACTTTGAAGAAATAGTATAGGAACATTTAACCCTTTTTCCACTTTAGTGTTGTAGGACAATCACACTATCTGGAAGCTGCCACTATTAAAAATATGAAATGTGGGTATTAATGGGCACAACCTGATCCATGCACATGCATCACTACTCCTTGAACTACACTGGTTCCTAGTCAATTTCTGGGTACATTTCAATGGGATGGTTATCACTTATAAAGTCCTATATGGGTTATGGCCTTATGGCTATATGCCTATCATCATTATTTCTACCCATCTCAGTGGGTTGCATAGGGTGAGCAGGCTCCATATTCCTTCTGAACAATGTCACAAAACGGGAGATGTGCCTTCTCTGTTGCACTTGCACTTTTGAATAAATTCCTCTTGAGATACAACCCTATTAGTCTTTTCGTAGAATTTAAGACCTGGGTTTTCTCTTTTGTATCAGCCAAATTGGAAATTGGGTCCATCCTATGGCCCTGCGGGAGGATGCAGAATTTGTCCAATTCTGTTGAGTTCTTCCAGCCTTGGCTATGTGCTTGTGTATGCTTGCAGTCTGTGAATTGATTTTTATATTATTTTGCTAGGAGATTTGGATTTCCATTTATTTATTTATAAATTATTATATTTATTTGTCATCCACCTTGTTTCGAAGTGACTCTGGGCAGCTTACAGTATAAAAACAGTAACATCATCAAAAATAAATGTTCCTAGTTCAATAAAATGATAACACAATGAAATAAAATCACTGTCACAAAATGAAGGAGGGAGATGGATACCCAGGGTGGGGTGGAGAGGTGGGATTAACTCTTAATTAATCAACCATCTCCAATGTGATACTCCCCCATTGGAGTCCCAAGCCAGGTTGAAGAGCCAAGCCCTTATGGAAGGTCAAAAGAATGGGAGCCGATCTCACTTAGAAGATGTTCCAAAGGTCTGGGCCCAATGGCAGAGAAGGCTCTTCTCCTGGAAATTGCCAGTCAAAATTCCTTGACTTTTCTGGATGTATCCTACCCAGAGTCACACATTATATCATGAATAAATAAAGTACATCTAATTCGTAACTCAGTTGTCAACCTAGAGCTTTCTGTGTGTGCCGGATGAGATGAATTCTAATACAGGATATCTGAACAGCTCCGGATCAGAGGAAAAAGAAACTGATCACTAAACTGGAGGGCCTGAGGCTGAGAAAGAATATTTAAACATTAATGGATTACCATAATGCTTTCATCGTGGGGCTGCCCTTGAAGATCATTTGGAAGCTGCAGTGGGTGTTAAGGTTCCAACTGATGAACACAAGCAAGCTGAGACAGTCCAATCTCTTAATGCAAAACTTTACTGATTACATCGTTTCAGCAAAGAATGAAAGCAAAACAAGCTCTGGCTAGTTCCCACGCAGTTCAATATAATTGAAGTATAGAATCTTCCCTCCCTTCTATTAGTGCAGATCACATTGTCCAACTAAGTGTCACAATGTGACATTTTCAAAAGATCTTTCAAGAAGATGTCTTGAAAGTCTGTCCAACACCTGCTGCAGTGACCTTGGTTCTCATGGGCTGACTGATGTTTGAAACTCACATTCCGATTCTCCCTTCCCTCCTCTCATAGTTCGCTGGCAAGCTGAGAAGTAGCAAAAGTGAAAGCAGCATGAGTATGCTTCAGAGCTAGACAGTGGGTGTAAAATGAGGCAATCAGGGCAATTATGCATGCTTCTCGACCAGATTACATCTCTGCCCACAGGCAGAGTTGGCCAACGACTGCAATTTACTACAGTTTTTGCCAGAAACCGGTGTTTACCTCCAGTTTCCAACAAAAGCCACCCCATGGTGAACAAGGGGTTCATTTAATGACTGCAGTGTCCATTTAATAACCATTGCCAAAAAAGAGGGGGTCAGAAAAACAGCTCTGGTGATAGGGTGATCTGCTTTACAAATGTCACAACTTACGACTTTAATTGCTAGGCTCAATCCCAGTCTGAAATTGAGAACTACTTGTACCAAGTGCAGATTAGAGGAGGGTTCACCCTGTTTCTTAATCTCCAACTCTTTTCTCTTGGTATCATATAGCTGAAACAGTTAACATTGAAATAACCATTCCCTTTAGGACTATTTGTCCATGCCAATGACCTATAATCACATTTCCAGTTGCTCTGTAAAGTTCTTTGACCTTCTGATAGTCACAGGTAAAAGTTCTGGTCTCTTGTTCATACCTGCTTCTGCTTGCTTTCATCTCATGATTTCCAGAAAACCATTTTATGTTTGTTGATGTTTAATAAATAAACATCAAACTGTTTTCTATTTTTTTGTTAGCTGAACTGAGCAGCATGCGTGCTTGATCTGATTTGGATATAGGAACAAACTGGGAATGTGTAAACTAACCTCCAAATGATCCATAGCAGTTTTCCAGCACATTAGAACGTTTTTCTCTCTTTGCTGTTAGATTTCTCCTTTCCCTTCCCTTCCAGCCTTCGTGTTTAGTTGTGTCCTAATTATAGAAAGCCCACAACTGTTTTGGGGCCTGGAGAAGATGATGTGGGTTCAAAAGTCTTCAACCTTCTGAGCCCATCTTCAATGCCACCAAGCAACTAAAAAAAAAATTAAAGCACTTCTCAAATTAGCTAATTCCTTCCACTTTGTTGGCTTGTTTGTTTAATTCAATTTAGGCAATTCCTGACTCCAAAACATTTCTGGGCATCTCATGATATAATGATATTAATGCGGATTGATGACAAATTGATAAAGAGATTGTACAATTACTTATTAAATTATAAAATGGAAGAAGAATGAGTTAAAGAGATGATAGTATGGGCCAATTTTTTTTTTGGAAATAATATAGATTTGGATAAATGGCAAAAACTTTGGGATAGAAAGCGGAAACTGACAATGACCACATCATATAAGGAAAATCTCTATAAAATGTTCTATAGGTGGCATCTGCCCCCAGCAAGACTAACTAAAATGTTTAACAGTATGTCCCCAAACTGTTGGAAATGCAAACAAACACCTGGCACATACTACCACATGTGGTGGACTTGTATAAAGACAAGGTAATTCTGGATTCAAATACATATGTGGTTAGAAAAAAATGATCAAACAACATATAGATTTTAAGCCAGAATTATTTTTATTAGGTCAGACGGCTATGATAAAGGGACAATATGTCAATATTACATGTTTTGACTGCAGCAAGAATTGTATATGCACAGCAGTGGAAGAATGAAAACACTCCATCAGAAATGGACAGACTAACGCTAAAAATAAAAGATAAAGGAGATACAGAATACTATTTAGCATGGAATAGGTTTTATCAATGGTTAAAAACATGAGGTAGAAGTTGGAATGCGAAAGAATCAGGTTAGGTGGACATGGAAAGAGATATTATTTTTAATATTGATATAGGAATGTAAGTATTAGAATGATAGATAAGTTGACATATTAGAATATGATGATCAGGAACTATTTTACAGTACTTGTGCTGTTTAAAATAGTATATATTGTATGTTACTCTGTTTTCACTTTTTTTTTTTAATGGTAATTAGAATGCCAGGACAATTACACCGTATTCAATATATTTACATGTAAACAATAAAAATATATCTTAAGAACTATCTTCCATTGCATTTTTGTTAGCTGAAAGCAGCACGCGTGCTTGATCTGATTTGGATATGCTGGGAATGTGCTGGGTGTAACAATAATGCAAAACCAACGAGAGGGGATCCAGTTGCTTTATACAAAAACTCATTCAATGAGGGACTCCATCCAGCTCAACCCAAGGCTTAGGAGAACAATCAGGTCTTCAAGGAGTTCTGGAATGTCAACAGGGTGGGAAGCATTATGGAATTCAGGAGGAGCTCATTCCAGAAGGCTGATGCTGCAACAGAAAATGGATATACTTTTTGATATATATAAATGGCACTGTTAAATCAAAGGAACCAAGAACATGCCAACCCTGCAGGCACCTTCTGACCAGACTGAGAGACTTAGATAGTCCTTCAAAAAACCTGGCCCTATGCCATGTAGGGCATTATAGGTTTTCAATTGTACTGGCAATCAGACTGGAAACCAGTGAAATTCACAAAATTGTGTTCAGTGGATTCTTTTTTTTTTTTTTTAAGTGAAAAAAACCTGTCCTATGGAAAGCCAAAAAACCTCCAGTTTTGATCATTTTCCCCCCTTGCTCTTTGTTTTCCTTTTTTGGGGATCATTCTGCCTGTACATTCCTAAAAGGATCATATCCTTGTCCTACCAGGTCAGCTATTGATTTAGACTTACCTCTTCTTTCTTATTGCAGATAGATGACTTAGAAAGCTTTGCACACTTAGTTCTTATCAAAGTCTTATTAGCAAGGATGGGATTCTACCAGTTGGCACCTATTCGCTAGAACCAGTTGTTAACATTCTAAGCAGTTCAGAGAATTGGTTGTTAGAAGAAATTACTGGCCCAATCCTGAAAGGAAGGCAGGAAGGAAACATTCTGGGATTGCTTACAGAAACTGCCTCTCCGTTAACCCTTATTACGTTCTTGGCAGGACTAGACTTCCTGTCTCAGGAACGTCTCCGGAGTTATTTTTCCCTCCTTTGCTGATATCTTGGTTGCATGGAGTGACCATTCAAAGTTACAATGGCACTGAAAAAAGTGACTTATGACCATTTTTCACACTTACGACTGTTGCAGCATCCCCACAGTCATGAGCGGCCAGGGGAGGAGATGCGTGCCTCGATGTGAGTGATATTGAGTTGGCCATGCCCAGCCAATAACATGACCACCAAGCCATGTTCACCCAGTCACATGACCACCAAGCCACGCCCACCAACTAAGCCACGCCCACAGAACCGGTTGTTAAAAAAATTGAATCCCACCCCTGCTTATCAGTTAGCGATAGAAGAGTGAGGGTTGCAATATTTTATGGTACTAATGAGGGCCATCTTCTGCCAGGGATATGATTGCTTTGCTGCTTTGTTGCCTGTTGATTGCAAATAATCACATGCTTTTCAGAAGTATATAAAAGCAATGCTAACTTGTGTATTGGAGGCTCTCAATTTATGGTTCATTCCTGAAAGTACACCTTTCTTTCTGCTGCACAGAACAAACAGATTGCAGTTTCCTGATCACTGTATGGTAATTGGCCACTTCACACCAAGGAAAAATGAAGCCAGCATTTAGCTGCCTTACCTTATTTGGACAACAATTGCATTGCATTGCATTGCATTGCATTCTATTCTATTCTATTCTATTCTATTCTATTCTATTCTATTCTATTCTATTCTATTCTATTCTATTCTATTCTATTCTATTCTACTCTACTCTACTCTACTCTATATAATTACTTCAGGATTGAGTCATGAAATTATGAGGTTTCATGTAGTTCAACTCTCTGTCATGCCTAGGAAAATGAGTTAACCCATCTGCAAGTGATAGCTGCCCAGTTTCATAGATAGACTGTTTCAATATTGTACATATCTTAATTTCAGGGAATGCTTATATTAAAATGATATCTAACTAGCTGAAATTTGTATCTATCATTTCTAGTACTAGTTTCAACAACAATAGAAAATATTTTCTGACCATCTTCATATGGCACCCTTTAAGAGTCTGAAAAGACTTTTCTCAAGACAGAACATCCCAAGTTCCTTCAGCCTGTTTTTATAGCGCAGGTCCATCTTTTTCTGTACCATCTTTGTTGGCATCATCTGAACCTATTTTAACTTGGAAATGGGTTACTCAGAATTGTAGGGTATTCCAGAAGCAGTTTCACCACTGCAAAGTAAAAAGGGGGGGGGGGTTAATAAATAAATAAGTCTTCAATAAAATGCCTCTTCTTATGTAGTACAGAGTTACTTCTGCTCCCCCCAGAACTATCCTACAGAGTTGGCTCCTGTTCAATCTGTTGTCAACATCCACACCCAAATCCTTCTCCAATGTAATGACTGCAAATCATGAAACTTCTTACATATTGCAAATAAACATCTGTGCCTTGCCACCTAAAAAAGAAGTGACTTCTAGAAGTCTATTAAGTCTCACAATTAAAGTTGCCCAGCAACCATCTTTCCAGAATTGTAATTCAGAAAGAAAACATCAGTCACAAATGGTATAATGCAGGGGTGTCAAACTCAAGGCCCAAAGTTACCTCTCAGATATGTAAATTGTGATCATTAAATTCGCAGATGATACTGCAGTATTGGAGTACAGGTGGAGATGAAACAGCATACAGGAGGGAGGTTCAAAAATTATCCTCATGTTGCTTAGAAAACTACCTGCACCTAAACATCAGCAAGACAAAGGAGATGGTGTTAGATTTCCGCAAGAAGAGAGAGGAACCCGCCCCACTTTACATTTTTACATTTACATTTCTATTCACTGGATGCAATACTGTAGAAGACCATTACAACATATTTTTACTGGAAGTCAAAAGAGTCTTCAAACTATATGTACCAATAACAACTCCCAAAATCAGAAAAAACAAATTACCCATAACAATAAGGAAGCTTCAATCCAAAAAGAAATCACTTTGGCGGAAAAACAAATTTGGTCACGTTGCCAACTTCAAAAGCCGATTCAAAAATTTATGCCACCAGATACAGACTGAATGCACCAATTATCACATTAAACAAGAGGAAAATCTTATATGCACCAATTCCACTCATGCTTTCTACAATTTTGTAAACAACAAGCTAAAAGACTCAAGGTCCATCCCACCACTGAAAGGACCTAATGGTTAAGACTGCAATGACAACACCATTAAAGCCAACCTCTTTAACACATTCTTTGACTCAATATTTGTAAACAGCAATGGATCATGCCCAGTATTTCCTAGTCAAAACATAGACAACTACAATGATCTAATACATATCAATTTTACAGAAGACAATGTTGAAAAAGCACTAAGGAGTCTAAAACCATCTCTATCTATTGGACCGGATGGAATATGTGCCTACTTCTTAAAAAAGCTATCCACTGCCGTAGCCGAACCTCTAAGCATAATCTTTGAAAAATCTTTCAGGACCAGCTCCTTACCAAAACGATGGTCACAAGCCACAGTCATTCCCATCTTCAAAAAGGCAGACCCAAGCCTAGTTGAAAATTACAGACCAATCTCTTTATGCTGCGTCACCTGTAAAGGCATAGAATCAATTATTAACCAATCCATCATTCTCCACTTACAGATAACCTACTCTCTAATAAACAATTTGGTTTCAGAAAAGAACTATCCTGTAATCTGCAATTCTTACACTGCAAAAACATATGGACTACACAACTTGACCAGGGCAAAGCAATAAACGCAATCTACATAGACTTCTGTAAAGTCTTTGATTCTGTAAAGCCTTTGATTGACTTCTAAAACTAAAATCTTACAGTATCTCTGGACACCTACATAACTGGATAGAAGCATTCCTGTCAAACAGACAACAAATGGTCAAAATTGGGAGTGTCCTATCAAATTCTGTACCTGTCAACAGTGGTGTCCCCAAGGCAGTGTTCTAGGACCAACTCTTTTATACTCTACATAAATGACCTCTGGGATCATATCAAGAGCAACTTCATTCTCTTCGCTGATGATGTAAAGTTATTCAACACCACAGACAATATAGCTACCCTTCAAAAAGATCTCGACTATGTATCAGAATGGTCAAACAAATGGCAACTTCAAATCTCAACAAATAAATGCTCTGTCTTACAGTACATATTGGCAAAAATATCAGAAAATAAAATACAGACTGAATAGTCAAGACCTTGCTAATGATCCAAACTCTGTCAAGCATCTTGGAGTACTCATCTCTAATGATCTAAGTGCTAGAGCCCACTGTAACTACATAGCCAAAAAGGCATTAAGAGTTGTTAACCTAAACTTAAGTAGCTTTTTCTCTGGTAATATTACACTACTAACTAGAGCATATAAAACGTTTACTAGACCAATAGTCGAATACAGCTCATCAGTCTGGAACCCACATTATGTATCTGATATTAACACAGTTGAGAAAGTCCAGAAATATTTAACAAGAAGAGTTCTCCACTCCTCTACTCGTTGCAGAATACCTTATGCCACCAGACTCGAAATTCTAGACCTAGAAAACCTAGCACTATGCTGCCTTCGGTCCGATCTAAGTATAGTATATAAAATCATACATTGCAATGTCCTACCTGTCAATGAATACTTCAGCTTCCAGCATAACAACACAAGAGAAAACAATAGATACAAATTCAAGGTTAATCGCACCAAACTTGATTGCAGGAAATACGACTTCAGCAACAGAGTAGTCAATGTCTGGAATAGTCTACCTGACTCTGTGGTTTCTTCCCCAAACCCCAAAAACTTTAACCTTAGACTGTCTACTGTTGACCTCACCCCTTTCCTAAGAGGTCTGTAGGGGGCGTGCATAAGCGCACCAACGAGCCTACCCTCCCTGTCCTATTGTTTCTTTTATTTTTTTATTTTTCTTATATGTATCCATGTATTCATAACTATGTTTTTACTTATACCTATTATCTTGTAAACAATTGACAAACCAAATAAATAAATAAATAAACAATGTCTGAAGGCAAGCTTTTCCACTGGTTAATTGCCTTCACAGGAAGGAAGGAAGAAAAGAAGGGAGGGAGGGAGAGAGATGCATATATAGTACTGTTAAACTTTTATATTGAAAGTAATTTCTCTTTAATAAATCAATAACATTTTTAATGTTGGAGAAGTGTGAATCTTGAATATTATTTTGATAATCATTTAGATTCCCCTGACTTTTATTGAGTCAGAATATCTCATAAGGAAACTTTCCCTTGATTAAATGACCTAAGTGCTTCCAAACCCAAAGCTTAATACATTGAATTAATTTTTGCATTGGGTCAAATTGTTCTTTTCTTTCTTCTAAAAGATGCAAAATGTATTGCTGTCTAGGAAGAATGGATTGCTTGAATAGTTTCCAGAATTGCAGTAGTGCAGATTGGTTGATACCTGATTTGCTCATTTTGCAATCTTTTTTAAAAAAATTCTGGTCCAAAATACTTCCACTGTACGATGTGCCATTATAACCCCACCTGTTATAGAAGACCTCTCCTGACTTAATTGAAAAACTCTGGTGCCTGGAAAATGTTATGAGACCACACGATAGTACTTCGAAGGCAAATTCCCTTGTCACCTTTTGTCAGAAATATAGAACCCATCCCCAAAATCCATTTCTTAGTATCCTTTTATTGCTATGTGATACATTTGTCAGTCATTAGTCTGTGTAACTTGAACATTATTGCTTTTAACTAATACTTCAGATTTATCAGAGAATCACAATTAACCAGTAGGCAGTTATCTCCATCGACGCCGAACAGCTGTCTATAAAACAGCATGGAGTTCATGAAGTATCTTCTAATTTCTCATCCCAGCCACAAATATACAACCATGAATAATGAATAAGGTTTCAGATTAATGGAATATTACTGGTGCCCAAATCAACAATGCTCTCTTTCCATCCAATGTAACTTTCTCTTAGGTCATAGCTGAAATATAGAAACTGATGTTGGAGATGCCACATGATCAATATAATATTTTCCTGCCATTGCAATGTCCTACCTGTCAATGAATACTTCAGCTTCAACCATAACAACACAAGAGCAAACAACAGATACAAACTCTAGGTTAATTGCACCAAACTTGATTGCAGGAAATACGACTTCAGCAACAGAGTGGTCAATGTCTGGAATACTCTACCTGTGGTTTCTTCCCCAAACCCCACAAACTTTAACCTTAGACTGTCTACTGTTGATCTCACCCTTTTCCTAAGAGTTCTGTAGGGGGCATGCATAAGCGCACCAACGAGCCTACCGTCCCTGTCCTATTGTTTCTTTTATTTTTCTTATATGTATCCATGTATTCATAACTATGTTTTACTTATACCTATTATCTTGTAAGCAATTGACAAACCAAATAAATAAATAAAGTAAATAAATACATCGAGGGGGGCTGTGTGGAGAGAGTTTCCTCCTTTAAATTTCTGGGAGTCTACCTCAGCGAAGATCTTACCTGAAAAATCAACACAACCCAGGTGGTCAGAAAGGTCCAACAGAGACTCCATTTCTTTAGGGTCTTGCGAAAGAATTAAGTGGAACAACAACTGATGACCTCCTTTTACTGTTCCACAATAGAAAGAGTCCTCACATATTGTATTACTGTGTGGTATGCTGGCTTGACAGCCGCAGATAGAAAAACATTACACAGGGTGGTGAGCACAGCACAAAACATCGTGGGCTGTTCCCTGATACCTGTTGTGGTTCGCTGGCAGCCGGTGCAGATTGTTATTGGACAGTGAGGACAAAAGGCAACCAGTCAGGGAGTCTGATGAGGACTTGGACGAGGGTCCTGCATCCGATGCAGGGATGGGGCCAGGACCATCTGAGAGTGGGGTGCTACCTTCAGAACCTTTGGAGCCTGGCAACAGTGAAGCAGGACCCCGGGGAGCCTGTTCCTAGTGCGTGTGTATGTAGGACTGCTAGAAGGAGAGAGCAGCTGAAGTAGCAGTGGTGACTCAGGATTAAGGCTGGAAAGTGATTGCCCCGCCCATCAGGGATAAAAGTCAGTCATCGGTGACGTGCTCTTTGCAGGAAGCAAAGAAGTTTATTAGATTCTGACTCTTCATTGAAGCCTTGTGAACTCTGGTTTGTCTTTGCTGGAACTTCTGTCGGTATATATTCTAATTAAGTGGACTTCTGTTTCTTGGCAGCCTTCTACAACACTGAAAGGTGTGAGCTTATCTCAGAGAATTGTGTCTAATGTGTTTTGGCTGGGAAAGCAACAAATTCCCAGTGTCACATTTAAAAAGGTTTGATTTTACACTCAGTTTGTGTTTCCTTAATTTGGACGAAGCCTGGGTCAGAAATCATCCAGCCAGCTTTGATGCCTGAGGTAGGACTAAGAACTCACAGGCTCCCAGTTTCTTAACTATTAGACCAAACTGGCTGTATTTCGCAATGTGTACCAAGGGAAGAGCAAAGAGTAGTTCAGGGCAAAAGAAGAAGAAAAATATTGAGCAATTTCAATGGAGATAAGAGTCTTGGTTTGTAAGTAGTAAATTTTGTTTCATTTTGTGTATTTACAATAAAACAATATCCAGAAGGCAAACCAGACAAGCATGACTTGAGGCAGCCTACATCAGATAAACCTGCTTCTGACATAAAGCAGAAACAGATGGGTGGAAGTTGCTTTTCTTTTTTAGCGAGCTGGGTGCGTTCTTGTCCTCAAGAAATGGATTTGTCTTGGAAACATTGCTACATTAAATCAAGAAGCAGGCATTTAACACCATCACACCACATCGACTTAATAAATGGGAACTATTTCATCTATTGTTCCATACCACTGGGATAGCAGCTCTGGACCTCTGTGGTTCTTAGAGCAGTGTTTTTCAAACTTAAACCACTTTAAGATGTGTGGACTTCAACTCCCAGAAAACTAGTTGTTTTTCTTGTCTGGTTTACCCAGGAGGAGATGTAATTTCATACTTACAAGATTCTTTTACTGTAACCTTACAATAAAGAGATGATATTCAGCATGTTCTGACCAGTTCTGGAGAACCATAGTAGAAAATTTGAATAGTTCAGAGAACCGGCAAATACCACCTCTGACTGGCTCCGTCTCCATCTATTCTCTGCCTCCCAAGTCCCAGCTGATCAGCTGGGTTTTCTTTTGTTGCCCTGCACAGGAGAACGGAGCTGGAAAGCAGGTTAGTGGGGTGGGGAGGGAATGAGATTTTACAGTATCTTTCCCCTGATATGCCCACCAAGCCACGCTCACAGAACCTGTAGTAAAATTTTTTGAATCCCACCACTGCAATAAAGGTAGTGTTAGTATTCATGGTTGATGTTCCTTGTTTGGACTACCTTGCAAGGGGACATCATGGCCTTCAGCATATTGCTTTGAAATCTGGTGTACGGTTCTAACCTGAACTTGGATGAATTTGGACACTCAGACAACTCAATGAAGTGATGCCTCTCACAACCTAACAACTCACTGAAAAGTCTCTAGCAAGTTTTGCTTAGTATTCTAGTTACATTCAGCAGGCTGAATTACATGGAGGTCAAAGAATAAACTTTATCCTTCGGTAAGAATCGGAGTTCCTGTTTCCTACGTGATAAGGTGTGTCAATCCACCATATGGTTGTTGCTTAGCACAAGCTATCTTCTGATTAAGTAGGAAGCTAATAAAAGGGAAAACATAATTTACAGGCTGCAGTTAGCTCTTTGTTTATGAGCTAGGATTATGAGCCAAGTTTGAAGTCGGCAGCTAAGCTAGAATTCAAGCACAGCATTTCAAAAGCTCCTCGGAAATTTTCTCATGGATAGTGTGCATGCAGAACAGATAAATACAGTTTTTATCACTTGTGGTCTATTGCCTAGTAGAAGCATGTATTTACAAATAGATTTTTAACCATTTTTGATCTTCATAAACCTGGCCACAAACTGATAATTTTCTGAGCTAAGAACACTTTGTAGGTCTTTCTAATCTTGATGTAACTTTGCACACATTTCTGAAATGTTTTTACAATTTTTTTTCTTTGCCATCTCTAGGGAACAAGTTTCCTTCCTTTATTAGCTTTAGTTCCACAATCTTTTTTTTTAACCACCGTACCTATTGGCCCTTTCAGTAATTAGTAGTTCCCTCCCCCTTTGTTCAAAGGAAGTATGTGAATATCTTCCTCCAATAAAACTTGCATGCGTGTGCAAGCACGCACACACACACACACCCCTTATAAAAATAAATGGGGGAGGTTACTTTCATCGTTTATATTCAATTTGCTCTTTCCAGATGAGTGGAATGCATGGATAACTCCACTCATCTCAAGGAAACTAGACAGGAGAAGGTAAGTTGAACAGTTTCATGCAAGATGTATAGATCATGGCTTTGAAAAATCCATTGCCAAGACAAGGAAACTAATGAAGTGTCAGAACTGCCATCCTACGCTCCAGCCTTGCTTCACTAGATGCCAACTTGCCATTAACTAGGGAGAAGGGTGTGGAATGGAGCTATGGGAAGGGGGAAACAGAAACTACCATCTTGAGAAATGGGCTCACCATTCCAAGGCCATAGGCTTGGGGATGTAATTGAATGGCTCACCATCTAGCCCTCTTTTGCAGGGAGAATTATCAAAACAATTTATTCAAATATAACTGGACAAATGGATGATAACAGGAGAGTGGAACCAAAAGGGGAAAGTTAACTAGGAAACCTTCATAAGCAAAGCTTTAGTTTTAGCTTTGCTTTACTGTCACCATAGGCTTTTAGTAAAAGTATTCTTTTCACTGCAAATGGAGTTGAGATTTTTTCTTTCTTTCCTAGAAGGCCAAGCTGGAGCAGGTTTGACAAGTTTTGCTTAGTATTCTAGTTACATTCAGCAGGCTGAATTACATGGAGGTCAAAGAATAAACTTTATCCTTCGGTATAATTCACATAAAAGCGAAGGAGGAGGAAGGGCAATTCAGATTTATAAGATTCGGTAGTTGTTCAAATAAAAATAATTTTAGACCCACACATAGTTCTCAAGATACAATTATTCCTTTAATGACCATTCAGAGTTATGATGGTGCTGCAAAAAAGTGATCCTCACACTTAAAAATTGTTGCAGCATCTCTATGGCCATATGATCAAAATTTGGGCGTTTGACAACTGTAATTTATTCAGTGTAGTTTCAGGCTTGACAAATATACTCCAATACCACAAAACATTAAAACAAATTTAACTAGCAAGCCAGGGTTTTGTGTGTGTGTGTGGGGGGGGGGGGATATTAAGAATAAGACAGGAAGGCAGCATCCTAAGAATTTTGACTGAGTTTGGGCAATGCTCAGGAGTGGGATGCTGCCGGTATAACAACTGATTCAGGCATGCATGTGAACAGCAAATCCTTACCTACTATGTTACTATGTAACACAGCTGAAGAGTGGCAATCTGCTCTTCCATGCTGATCAGCTGAGACGATAAAGATCAGTACACTGCAGGGGCAAGCGGGCAGGCCCACATGATCGTCAGCGGAAATCGGTTCACTCTCAGGTGATCTTCGAAGCTATGGGTTCACCCAAACCAGTCCAAACTGGCAGAATCCCACCCCTCACAATGCTGGAGCTACACATCTCTCTTTTGGAAGACTATTCCACACTCACTGACTCATTTATAAGTCAATGCCCTCTAGTGCAGTAGCTTCATTTGAGTGAGAGGCCTCCATCCTCTCCATCCAATGGTTTCATGTCATTAGGAGCCCTGATGGCGCAGTGTTTAGAATGCAGTATTGCAGGCAAACTCTGTCCACAGCCTAGAGTTCAATCCTGATAGGGCGCAAAGTTGACTTAGCCTTCCAGCATTCTGAGGTCGCTAAATGAGGACTCAGATTGTTGGGGGGCAATATGCTGACATTGTAAACTGCCCAGTGAGTGCTGTAAAGCACTATGAAGTTGTAGATAAGACTAAGTGCTTTTGCTATTGCTATTAGACTGAAGTTCCCATCTCCCTTAGTACAGTCATTGGCTGTACTGGCTGTGGATGATGGGGGTTGTAGATCAACAGGTCTAAAGGTCCCAAATTGAGAAATTCTTCTCAGGAGTTCTTACTTGGCCATTGACCTATGGAGCAGCATTGTTATAAATAATTACTTTTCCTGACATATTTTTTTTTCCAAATGTAAATATTGTTTTCAGAATTTATCTTTGCCATATTTAGAAGAAACCGCAGGAGAAAACTTTTCATCAAAGCTAAAGTTATACAATCTTATGTCAAAAAAAAGAAAAGGCTGTCTTCACTAGGACAGCTCTCAACTGAGAATCAAACTTCCACAAAGTTGAAAGAAAAAGTATAGTTCATGATTCTACTAGCAAAAATGTGCCTGCATAGTAACAATAATAACAATACTTTATTATCATTGTACATATATATATATATACAGCATACACATACAACAAAATTCACACAACACCCAGAGACTAGACCCAACACATGACAATCCCCAAACACACACCCCACCCGCCAAAGTTCCCCACCCCCTAAAAACACACAAGCATCCACACAACAGACCAAGTAATACTTGTCCAACAGCTCACTGATGGTGGTCCTTAAGTTCATTGTTAAGTTCAATTATAGCTCTGGGATAAAAACTGTTCAGAAAACATGTGGTCCGAGTTTTAATTGCTCTGTATTTTCTGCCAGAAGGCAACAGTTCACAAAGATTGTAAGCAGGATGGGAAGAGTCTCTGAGAATGTTGTGCGACTTCCTCAAACAACAAGATGCAAAGATGTCGTCCAGGGCTGGTAGCTGGAGTCCGATGATATTCTGGGCAGTTTTAATGATTCTCTGTAGAGCTTTTTTGTCCACTACAAAGCTGCTCTCATACCATGCAAGAATGCCGTATGTCAGGACACTCTCAATGGTGCTGCAGTAGTAGGACATAAGTAGATGCTGAGATAGATTTATCTTCCTGAGCGTTCTCAGGAAGTATAACCTGTTCTGTGCCTTCTTCACAAGCATGTTAGCATTCAGAACCATGCATAGAACCGGTAGGAAAAAAATCTGGAAACCCATCACTGCTCCACCCTTAGGGAAATGATGGAATTCAGTTGTTTCCACATAAGAAAAGACACAGAGTGGACTGAATGGCATTCTGGGGTTTTGGCCATCTCCTTAGGAAAACACTTTGATTGCAATGGAGTTCAGTTCTCAATGGAAGTGTTCGTATTTTATTCTACCTGAATAAAAATAAACATTTGTTAACCTCCACACCCACCTATCTAAATACTCTACTATGTTCTTATGCCAAAGTTTTTGACAGCCTTCAGTGGGATTGAAAGTGTTAGCACAGTTGCTTGTTTGACTTATGAGATAGAAGAATAGTTAGCAATGCTACTGTCACAATCTCTTTATTTAAAAATATATAGGAACAACATTTTTCTTTATTTCTTCTCAGATTTATATAGCTACCATACGTTATTCAATCGAATAAAACCATACTATAAAACCTATCATTATAAACTTATGCATTTGTTACCAAATTTAATTAACTACAAACATGTACCAGCCCATCTGCAGATAGCTACCTCTCACATTTTTAGCCAAAAATATTGTACCATGAAAAATGCATGACCTGAAGGTAAGCTAACCTGCATTTCCATGGATCCATCAGCATACTGTATATGGTGTCCCAGGGCCTCCAAATCCCCAGGCTGCAGTCCACTACCAGGCCATGGCCTATTCGGAACTCGGCTGCATGAGAGGCAGGCTGGCAGCGATGCACACAGCTTGATTTGTGTGAGTGGCAGGCTGGCTGGCATGCATGCACATGCACGTACAACTCAACTTGTGCAAGTTGAGCTGCATGCACTTGTGCATGCGTGCTGCCCCACCACTTAAAAAAAAATACAATATTAACATATATTATTGTGGATAAGACTAACCTTGGATAGCATAATCCTGATTTTGCAGTTGTATTTTGGCACCTAGCATTTTCAGCTTATCTGCAAGTACATCTAGTAAATATTATATAAAAAAATGTTGAGTAACCTTAAAGTGGAATGATCCAGTTCATTTACTGAAGTAGACCATGCTGAACTGAGCAAACAGGGTTGAGTAGGATCAAGTGCAATGAGAATATCAAGAGCCATTATTTTCAAACTTGGTAACTTTAAGAGGTGTGGATTTCAATTCCCCAAATTCCCCAGCCAGCATACCTCTGAAGTTGTCAAGTTTGAAAAACACTGAGGGGGGGAGGGGAAGGAGGGAGGGAGAGAGAGAGATTTTAAAGATCCAAAAGTACCAATGTGTTCTTCGTATGTTTTAGCTTCCGGTCCCCTAATCATCTTCGTTGCTCTTCTCCATGCTCTTTCTAGAATCTCAACATCTTTTTTGATATTGTGGCAACCAAACCTGGGTGCAATATTCTAAGTGTGGTCTTACCAAAGCATTATAAATTGGTACTAACACTTTACATGATCGTATGTGGATCTACTCAGAAATATGTCCCATGGGGTTCAGCAGCACTAACTTCTAAGTAAATGGGGTTCAGCTTGAGACAATCAGTTTTGGATGTGCAATAAAGCAGGTCCCGGCATGTATAAACCTGTTTTGAGCTGAGAGGATTTGCTAACAGGGTGGCATATAAATTACCAAGGCAGGAAAATATTATATTGGTCATGTGGCATCTCCAACATCACTTTCTATATTTCAACTATGACCTGAGAGACAGTTACGTTGGATGGAAAGAGAACAATGTTGATTTGGGCACCGATAATATTCCATTAATCTGAAACCTTATTCATTATTCATGGCTGTATATTTGTGGCTGAGATGAGATAGAAATTATGAGCTCCATGATGTTTTATAGACAGCTGTTTGATGTCGATGGAGATAACTGCCTACTGGTCAATTGTGGTTCTCTGATAAATCTGAAGTATTAGTTAAAAGCAATAATGTTCAAGCTACACAAACTAATGACTGACAAATGTATCACATAGCAATAAAAGGATACTAAGAAATGGATTTTGGGGATGGGTTCTATATTTCTGACAAAAGGTGACAAGGGAATTTGCCTTCGAAGAACTATCGTGTGGTCTCATAACGTTTTCCAGGCACCAGAGTTTTTCAATTAAGTCAGGAGAGGTCTTTTATAACAGGTGGGGTTATAATGGCACATCGTACAGTGAAGTATTTTGGACCAGAATTTTTTTTTAAAAGATTGCAAAATGAGCAAATCAGGTATCAACCAATCTGCACTACTGCAATTCTGGAAACTGTTCAAGCAATCCATTCTTCCTAGACAGGGAATACATTTTGCATCTTTTAGAAGAAAGAAAAGAATAATTTGACTCAATGCAAAAATTAATTCAATGTATTAAGCTTTGGGTTTGGAAGCACTTAGGTCATTTAATCAAGGGAAAGTTTCCTTATGAGATATTCTGACTCAATAAAAGTCAGGGGAATCTAAATGATTATCAAAATAATATTCAAGATTCACACTTCTCCAACATTAAAAATGTTATTGATTTATTAAAGAGAAACTACTTTCAATATAAAAGTTTAACAGTACTATATATGCATCTCTTTCCCTCCCTCCCTTCTTTTCTTCCTTCCTTCCTGTGAGGAAAACAATAAGAAACAATAGGACAGGGATCATAGGCACGTTGGTGTGTTTATGCACGCCCCCTACAGTCCTCTTAGGAAAGGGGTGAGGTCAACAGTAGATAGTCTAAGGTTAAAGTTTTTGGGTTTGGGGAAGAAACCACAGAGTCAGGTAGAGTATTCCAGACATTGACTACTCTGTTGCTGAAGTCGTATTTCCTGCAATCAAGTTTGATGCGATTAACCTTGAGTTTGTATCTATTGTTTTCTCTTGTGTTGTTATGGTTGAAGCTGAAGTATTCATTGACAGGTAGGACATTGCAATGTATGATTTTATATACTATACTTAGATCGGACCGAAGGCAACATAGTTCTAGGTTTTCTAGGTCTAGAATTTCGAGTCTGGTGGCATAAGGTATTCTGCAACGAGTAGAGGAGTGGAGAACTCTTCTTGTTAAATATTTCTGGACTTTCTCAACTGTGTTAATATCAGATACATAATATGGGTTCCAGACTGATGAGCTGTATTCGAGTATTGGTCTAGTAAACGTTTTGTATGGTCTAGTTAGTAGTGTAATATTACCAGAGATTATACGTAAGATTAGATTAACAACTCTTAATACCTTTTTGGCTATGTAGTTACAGTGGGCTCTAGCACTTAGATCATTAGAGATGAGTACTCCAAGATCCTTGACAGAGTTTGGATCATCAACAAGGTCTTGATTATTCAGCCTGTATTTTATTATCTGATTTTTTTTACCAATATGCAAGACAGAGCATTTATTTGTTGAGATTTGAAGTTACCATTTGTTTGACCATTCTGATACATAGTCGAGGTCTTTTAGAAGGGTAGCAGTATTGTCTGTAGTGTTGAATAGCTTTACATCATCAGTGAAAAGAACGCAGTTGCTCTCAATATGATCCCAGAGGTCATTTATGTAGAGTATGAAGAGAGTTGATCCTAGAACACTGTGTTGGGGGACACCACTATTGAATTGTGAATTGTGGGTGCTCTATCACTGGAGGTTTTTAAGAAGAGACTGTCATTTGTCTGAAATGGTTTAGGGTCTTCTGATTCATCAGGGGGCTGGATTAGAAGCCTCCAAGGTCCCTTCCAGCTCTATTCTGATGCTGATCTAATTGGAATGGCTGCTCATTTCTTCAAGGATCTTGCTATGCTACCACATCATGGTAGTGTCAGAGCTGCCTCTAACCAATCCCTAGGAAAGAAAACCCTTGACTCCATAGATTCAGAGAAAAGATATTTTTACTAGGAAAGAATTGATTGCAGCAAAAGCCAGGCAAGGTCTGAAGCAAATGCACCCGAAAAGGCAAATTAAAAATAACCCCAGAGTCCACCCCCCCAGTAGCCAAGTAACCAGGCTTCAATCGTCAGCCAGGAAGATGTTTTGGGAATATCTGTGGTCCAGATACACCCGTCCTCCTTTGTGCATGCCTTTCCCAGGATAGTTGGCCTTGAAGATGATAAACAACCCAAGCTGGCCTTTCTGAGTGCAAGTCTCCCTATTGCTTCTCACAAATTCCATTCTCATACCTCCTGCGCACTTCACCTCCCAAATATCCATTGCTCCCCCCTCTGTTTCCATGGCAGCTGGCAGCAAGCTTGAAGGGAAGCGAAGATGGCCAGGCTGACAAGTAGTTTGTACGTGTGAGTATGACTAAGTGTCATGACACAACATGAAATTATTGTGTTGTTGTTGCTCTCTAGCCTACCTAGTGGAAGGAGAGACAAATAGGCCCAACTGTGTATTGTCTGAAGCTGACTCCACCCATTTACCCTGCACTCAGACCAGGTGCATGCTTGGGAAGCCAGACTCCATTTTACTTCAGCATTTGGAGAAGACAGAAGCAGCTATTTTGATCTGTGGCACATGGTCATCCGGAGACGGGCCTATGTCCCTCACATGGAGCATCACTGGTGAGGTTCAAGCTGCTTGTTTGTTGGTTGTTATGCTCAGCAGTAGCTTAATACTGTATATCTTGTATTTGTATCTTACATCTCACTGTATGTATCCTTATTTTCTTCAGTTTCATCATACCCTGTTCGCCCAATAAAGCATTCAATAAATGTACATGATCCGTTTCATTGGAGAATAGGTGGATTTAGCTGCCTGTTGAACTGCACACAGACTAACATGCAGTGGGAACAGAACACTAAGCGTTTTGGGAGGAATAAGTGAAGAACCTCAGGAGTATATGCCAAGAGTACAGATTCCCTGTGGGGTCACCCAAAGTGTCATTCTAGCTACCCAGCTAGAGTGAGCAGGAACCTATATTGGGCAGCCGCAATACAGGAAGATGCTGGAGGCAGACGATCCCTTTAGTGACAATGGAAAAAGCATCAATTCAAATGGTGCAGGATGCCCTCCTGTATTTTTACCAAGAAAACAACATGGATAGAAAATATAAAATGATTCACAATATAATGCTGGCTGATGAGCCCCTCAGGTCAAATGGTACTCAACAACCTATTGGGGAATTGCTGAAGCTGATTCAGAGTTCTAATGGTGCTTATAACGTTGCTAGATTAATGCCTTTGGGATGTCTAGTTGCTGATGATGCCATTCAAGAAAAGCAAACCCAAAGCTGCAAAGATAGAATTACAGTAGGAACAAGGAATGTAAGAAGCCATGAATGCCTTGGAAAAGATATTGAAATGCCATGACATATCTACACCTATAAAGTTAGAATCGTGCAAGCCATAGTACTGGTATGCCCCATGACAGTCTATGGAAGGGAAAGTTGGACTTGGAAGAAACCAGAATAATAATTGAAGCCTTTGAACTTTGGTGTCGGAGAAGATTCTCAAGAATACCATGGTTAGCCAAGAGAATAAACCCGTGGATTATCTAACAAATCGACCCGAAGTTCTTACTTGAGGTACAAACAACCAAGCTCAAATTATGCTATTTTGGACACATTAGAAAAAGACCAAATTCTCTAGAAAAGTGTCCAAAGCAGGAAAAGGTGAAAGGAAAGAGAAGAGGAGAATCACCAGCCCCGAGGTGGATAAGCTCAGTTATAATATTTATGAGCACCATTGCAAGATCTGAAAGACTAGGTTAGGGACAGATTGTCATAGAGAAAATCTATCTGTATGGTCACAAGGAATCCAAAACAACAGGATGGCACACAATCAATCAAAGGTGTACAAAGATTAAAAATTCAACAGTTAAAAGCCAGGATGCCCAAGACACACAACATGTTCCAGTCATCTCATCTCATCATCAAATGAGCTTGTCTAGCCACCTTGTCTGAAACCTTACGAAACACTAACAGGATTGGGGCCATCCAGATTCCCAAAGAGATAGTATTCCACAAAGCATGTTAACCATGTTAACTAACTTTTCTTTAGTTGTTCCCTTAAATGTCTTTAAGCATTGTTTCACCATAAATTCACTGCTCTGAAAGATATGTAGGTACATACAGTTAGAGAAAGAAAAAATAAATATGTTACACTAGTATAATCAAGGGGCGGGGGAATGGTTTGGTTTGGAATGATTTGGAATGGTTTTTTTATGCATTATGAAAAGACATCATCAACCTATGCTTACTGCCTGAGATAATAAATAGTGCAAGCTTAGGAGCTTATTTTACTAGCACAGTATTCAACCATTCCATTCCACTGTAGAATCTCCACTGAAATTCTAACACTTCTACTAGCTTAAAAATAGTGAGGATATCAATACAGTTCTAGAAATCAAGCCAACAGCAATCAAAGCACGCTGAATAAGAATTATATTTTTCTGATAGTATCTTCTTCTTCCAATTTCACTAATAAACATTTCAAGAATAAGTTGCATAGTACAAACCAAATGTTCACTATGCCCTGCTCCAAAAGAATCAAAACACATAACTAATGAGTATTATTTCTTCTGTGGTTGTTGTCTACAATCAGAATTGAGACAGGCTACTGTAGTCATATTTCAGGCTAATTGTAAAGTGTGGGAACTTCAGAGATTAAGTAGCGCTTTCAAAGTGTGGGAATAATCTTACACAATTACATTATTAGTAGTTTTCACTCCTTTCTTTACCCCTACTTGATCATCTCACTCACTCTTCTTTCAAGCGGACGATTTTCACTGCATTGTGGGCACCCGATAAGAATCTTTACGTATATTCATTGTCCTTGAGGCAGTTCAACTGCAAAAATAAATCAAAAGTTGATTAACATTTCCTGAAACATAACAGGATTACAAGTATACCTTGATTTGCAATCATTTGTTTAGTGACCGTTCAAAGTTACAGTGAAAAGTGACTCATGACCCTTTTTCATGCTTTTTCATGCTTAATTCAGACAAGTGGCAACTGGCTCTTATTTATGATGGTTGCAGGGTCCCGGAATCATGTGATCATCTTTTGTGACAAGCAGAGTCAATAGGAAAACCAGATTCATTTTACAACCATGTTGCTAACTTAACAACTGCAGTGTTTCACTTAACAACTATGGCAAGAAAAAATGGAGCAAAACTCACTTAACAAATATCTCGCTTAGCAACAGAAATTTTGGATCAGTTGTGGTTGTAAGTCAAAGACCACCTGTATTTCTGTATAAATATGATTAGAGATTCATTTAAACTGCTTATTTAATGCACAGAAGAACCTAAAGGAACTCTTAAATTGAAGGAGGAAAAACTTTTTCTACAATTTTGCAATAATTCTCAGGCAACCTGTTCCAAACATGAAAAGCTAGCTCGTCTGGTTAAATCCAGTCCATCAGAACTGTCATCAAGATCTTGAAAAAATAAGGATTCTCTTGGTGATGATAAATAGTTGGATTAAAATTTGCTTCCAAAAAGTAGCTACTTCAAAACTAGAAGGAGGAAAGGATTATTTATTTTATCTATATGGCACTCTCCGCAATAAAGTAAACATTGCACGTATGTGAATTATACTCTATTTTTTAAAAACATGGATAAATTTTGGACAATAGACAGGGCATATAAGTAGCTTTTGTATAGTGTTTACATTTTTATTTAAATATAGCCTGTTCTGCTACTTTTATTGTTCTTTTGCTGTTACTTTTATTGTTCTTTTGCTGTTACTTTTATTGTTCTTTTGCTGTTAATTATAGCTATCTTCTGAGCCTTTCTGCTTACTTGGTTATTGCTCTGTTGTGCACACCTATAAAATTGGAAGTATGAAAAAGCTTACTGAAAAATAACTAATTTTTTCCCCTTTCTATAGATTCCCTGAAGGTAATGTAAAGTACAGTATAGTTGTGGTTTGCCCACACAACATGCATTACACAAACTTATATATTTCTCTTGAGTTGTTTGTTACTGCCAAATGCCTTATTATCCCATCCATCAATCTTAAGCAGAGAGCCAGTTTTGTGTGATGATGAAGGCTTCAGGCTGAGAAAACAGGAGGCAGTGAATTCTAGTCTTGCCTTGCTAGGCATGAAGCCAGCTAATTGATCTTGGGCCAGTCACTCTCTCTCAGCCCTAGGAAGAAGGCAATGGCAAACTGTTTCTGAAAAACCCTGCCAAGATTAAAGAGTCTAGGCCAGGCAGTTTCCAGAAGTTAAAAGCACATAGCCTGTAGAAAAAAACACAAGGAACATAGGAGGGGATAGATTCAGATAGTTATCTTACACCCACTTTTCTGTGGTAAAGCCCATACCAATTCAGAGGAATTTCTGAGCAGCCTTTTGTAAAATTGTATTCTTCATAATTTAACTGCTAGCCAATATGATCACCAGACAAACCCATAAGTAGGAATGTGGTGGATTCACTCTATGTAAAAGGAGGAAAAAATGTAAGTGCAAATTCAAAGGTATGTTTTTATGTATTTTGGTTGATTTCTACATTGTCTTGCAACTGTTACTTACCTTTTATAAAGTCAGCCTCAGATAATCTGCTATAGTCTCAAATAAACTGCTATACAAGTAGTCCTCAACTTACGAACAATTACTACCTACCTGCCTTCCATCGAGAACCTATATACTACACGAGTAAATAGAGGACTATGAAAATATTTACAGACCCCTCATATCCCGGACATAAACTTGTTTCAACTTCGACTCAGCCCGGCCAAAACCGAGTGACTGTGTTTTCCAGCTCCCAGATACAGCCAGCTAACTCCACAGAGAGGGCGCGCAATCTGGGTGTCCTCCTGAATGTACGGCTGTCGTTAGAAGATCATATAGCGGCCGTCACCAGGGGGGCTTTTTGTCAGGTCCGTAGGATCTACCAGTTGCGGCCCTTTCTGGATCGGGATACACTCCATACAGTCACATCTGCCCTCATCATCTCCTGTCTAGACTACTGCAATGCTCTCTACATGGGGCTCCCCTTGAAGAGCATCTGGAGGCTTCAGCTGCTGCAGAATGCGGCTGCGCAGGTAGTGTTGGGGGCTTCTCGGAGCTCCCATGTTACACCGCTCTTGCGCGAGCTGCATTGGCTTCCAGTGGATTCAAAGTGTTAGTGGTCATCTTTAAAGTGCTCCATGGCTTGGGACCTGGGTATTTATGGGATCGCCTGCTGCCACCATTGGCCTCCCAGTCGGCCAGTGCGCTTCCACAGAGCGGGCCTCCTTGAGGTGCCGGCGGCTAGCCGATGCCGGCTGGCGGCTCCAAGGGTGCGGGCCTTCTCTCTGGGAGCACCCTCCCTCTGGAATGAACTACCCCCAGAGATGAGGACTATCCCTGACCTTCAGACCTTCTGGCGCACGCATCTTTTCCATCAAGCCGGTCTGGCCTAGAGTTAATAATAGAGTTTTTAATTGATTTTAATGGTTTTTACTTTTTAAAATCCCTTTGACTAGTTTTATATTTATTCAGCCACCTATTTAATCTTTTTTAATTCTATTTTAAACATTGTATTTATATGTGTGTTTTTTAACTTGGCTGTACACTGCCCCGAGTCCCGTCAGGAGAGTGAGCGGTATATAAGATTAATAATAATAATAATAACTCCTACCCTCAAAATGATACTATAGAGCACTGCACCTTAGAACAACTAGACACAAGAACAGTTTTTTCCTGAACGCCATCACCCTGCTAAACAAAAAATTCCCATCAACACTGTCAAACTATTTAGTAGGGCTACATTACTATTAATCCTCCCATCTTTCCTTTCACCCATTCCCTCCCACTTATGACTGTAACTTTGTCGCTTGTATCCTAACCATTTTTATTGACTGTTTCCTAGTATGATTTGATTGTTTATTGTACCCTATGACTATCATTAAGTGTTATACCTTATGATTCTTGACTCTTGACGAATGTATCTTTTCTTTGATGTATACCGACAGCATTTGCACCAAAACAAATTCCTTATGTGATCAATCACACTTGGCCAATAAAGAATTCTATTCTATTCTATTCTATTCTATTCTGTTCTGTTCTGTTCTGTTCTCTTCTCTTCTGTTCT
Organism: Bungarus multicinctus; assembly: GCA_023653725.1. Taxonomy (NCBI): domain Eukaryota; kingdom Metazoa; phylum Chordata; class Lepidosauria; order Squamata; family Elapidae; genus Bungarus; species Bungarus multicinctus. Next base: position 19,976,481 of record CM042844.1, on the reverse strand, counting down.
CTTCTGTTCTCTTCTCTTCTCTTCTCTTCTGTTCTCTTCTCTTCTCTTCTCTTCTGTTCTCTTCTGTTCTGTTCTGTGCTGTGCTGTGCTGTGCTGTGCTGTGCTATTCTATTCTATTCTAATTGACCCCAAAATTTCTGCTGCTAAGCGAGATATTTATTAAGTGAGCTTTACCCTATTTTATGACTTTTCTTGCCAGTTATTAAGTGAATCATTGCAGTTAATAAATTAAATAATATGGTTGTTAAGTGAATCTGGCTTCCCCATTGGCTTGGATTGCCAGAAGGTCAAAAAAGGTGATCATATGACTTCAGGACTCTGCAACTGTCATAAATATGATCAGTTGCCAAACATCTGAATTTTGATCATGTGACCAATGGTCCTTAGTGTGAAAAATGGTCATAAATCATTTTTTTTCATCGCCATTGTAACTTCGAACAGTCGCTAAGTGAACTATTATTGTAAGTCAGGGGCTATCTGTAATATACCAATGTAGTCCTTCACAGGTAGTATCTGTTGGGCAGTGTCTAGCTTCAGGATCTAGACAACAGATTTCCTGATGTTTCACTAGAAAACAGTGGCTAGCGGAAGGGGAGGAGGGGCTGGCATCGTGATGGTATTGCATGCGATCTTGGTGATCCGAGATCGCAGCTGATATCTTTGTTGCTGGATGGTTCAAACGGACCTAAACCATCCCGAAGAGATGGTGAATGTAAAGAGCACATCCTGCTGACCCCAGGGACATTGCAAAATCCCTGGTAGATCCAGGAGCAGCTCTTTTTGCCAGCGGCAAAGAGGCAGCCTTTGAAGCTGCTGAAGTTGGGACAGCCCCGAAATGGAAGAGAATGAAAAATGTGCCGGTTTGGTGAGTTTTTTTCATTATATGATCTGAGAACGCCCTAAGGAAAGAAAGAATTTGCAAAACTTAAGACAGAAGTGATTAAGCGGCGATTTTGCAAGAAAGTCAAAATTAGTATTTCCTTTTTATTGCTGGACTTTTAATGTTTGATTTTTTACTTTGAAACTGGACTGGTTTTTTTTTAACCTTACTTTTTTCTCTTTCTCTTTTTTCCTTTTTGTCTTTATAATATTATAGGTTAGAGATTTTGTTTTAGTGTTCCTTCTTAAGTTTTTTTTCTTTTATTTTTAATTATTATTATTTTTATTATTTAAAACACATTTTGCTTGAAAAAGGAGGGGGAAAGTGAAAGTAGGGAGAAATTTGTAACACTGCTATCTAGAGGCTTGGAAACATTGTTTTCTTTTTCTTTACTATTGAAGACCAGACAAAGCTGAGAAAGAGGCTTCTTTTCAAGGACTTTGAGTCTGTTTGATAAGATAGAGAGAAGAGCACGGAAGAGTGTTACTGCAGATGGTCCTCTCGGTTTCTATCAGTGGCTGAAGTCTGGTATTGAAATTTATAGAAAGAAGATTATAAGACCTTAGAGAAGAGAGTTATATAATTGTTTGGAAGTTAACTATGTGGAAGTGGACTATGTGCAGTGTGTTCTTTCTTTTTTTTACATTGGGCTATTCTCTATTTCAACAAACCTCCTTCTTATTAGTTTACAATTTTTGATAATCATCTGGACCTTTGACTCTTTGGAATTTGATTTTACTTTTTTTTTTTGTCTTTGAGTCTATTTTTTATTTTTATATTTTATTTTAAAGGGAAAATCTTATATCATCTACCTGCTCCTTGGATTTTTGGTACTATTATTAATTTTTTTTTTAAGTGAGTTTTTTTTCTTTCCTCTCCCATTTTTTTTGAGGGTTTTTTTCTTTTTGGACTTTTTTTCTTTTCCTTTCCATACTTGAGATTTTTCAATTGGATTAAGATGTTGAAGAACCTGAAGAATTTCCCACCCACAATATTTGATAATCTTTCCTTTTTCTTTTTATGGTTTCTTCTTCTTCTTCTTCTTTTTCTCGCTATTGATTGGATTAAGGTGTACAAGAACCTGAAGAAATTTTTCTTTTATTCTGCTTTTTCTTTTTCTTCACTATTTCTACTTGGAATTATAATTGGTCATTACACAAGTGGATTAAGGTCTAAAAGAACCTGAAGATTTTGAATTGTTTGAAATGAGTAGGAAACTAACAGCGGCTGGTTCCTCAATTCTTACTTCTTCCTCTTCTCCAACTGGAGGACAATATTCAATACAGACAATGTTACAAGAAAAAGAACAGGAGAAGATGACGCTGCAGAAGATTTTGCAAGGGATCCAAAATATACAATCAAGAACAGAGAATGTTGAAAAGAGAACAGAAAGCATTGAACAAAGAATAGGAAAAACTGATGAAAAGGTGGAGAATATTCAACAAATGATGATGAAGTATGATGACAAATTCCAAAAAATTGAAGAAGATAAACAAAGAGACAAGAAAATTGGAGCTATTGAGGACAGATTAACCGTGGTTGAACAAGATAAAAATGGGATGCTGGGATGGGAGATGGACAGATCAGAATTTTATCTTAGATTCCAAAATATAGAGGAAGAAAAGAGACAAAATCTGGCAGAGATAATGATAGAAATCTTGGCTGAAGCATTGGAAATATCTAAAGAGAAGATGATGGATGGAATAGATGAAGTTTTTTGAGTTTTTACAAGATAAGCAATGAGAAATAGCTTGCCAAGAGAAGTTCATATTAGATTTACGAAGAAAGCTATTAAAACGCAAATATTACAGGTGGCAAGAGAGAAAACATTGAAATACAAAGATAAGGAGATTGTGGTCCTGAAACAAGTACCCAGAAGAGTGAGAGAGATGAGAAGAGAGTATCAATTCTTGACTAAAATACTGCTCAAAAAAGAGGTGAATTATAGATGGTTGATACCAGAAGGCTTAATGTTTACATGGCAAGAACAAAGACACAGAATTGACTCAATTGAGAAAGCAGAATTGTTTTATAAAGAATACTTCAGAGGGAAAGAGGAGGAGACAGATAAAGAAATGTCACCAATTGAATTTCAAGAGGACTGCAAGCAGTGATTGAAAAAGAAGAAGGTGCAGTAGGTGGAAAGGTGGAAACTAGAGAATGAGAATCAAGATCTTCTAGAGCTGCAAAACCTAATTATAAAGTATAATTATGGAAGAGAAAAAACCGATTACAATTAACATAAATGGACTTACCTCAGCCATTAAAAGAAGGAAAACTTTAAAATTTGATATAAGTTGCTTACAAGAAGTACATATTAAAAAGCAATATGAACAACTATTGATACAGACAAAGCTAGGGAAAATATTTACTTCCTTGACACAATGTAAGAAAAGTAGAGTGGTCTTATACATCAAAGATACCATTCCAGCTAAATTGATACATACAGATGATGAGGGAAGATTTTTAATGGTGGAAATAATGGACAATAATATGAAAATACTCCTGATAGCAATCTATGTTCCGAATGACAATCAAGAAGAATTTTATAATTCAATAATAAACTGGACTATACAACACAGAAAACAACAAAGCAAAGTAGAAAGATTCTCCCTAGATCCTTTTTTAACATGATAGATGAAATAAACCTAAAAGGTGCATGGAGAGAAAGAAACGTTAAGATTAAACAATATACCTTCTATTCAAACAGACACTCATCATGGTCTAGAATAGATATGATATGGATGTCAACAGAATTGATTGCTAACCTTCAAGAAATTGATATAGAAACAAGTATCTGGGCTGATCGTAATCCAATGACAATTAAATGGAAAGGACAAAGAAGAAGATCCAGATGGACATTAAATAACACTATATTAAAAGAAAAAGGCTTTACATAGAGAATAGAGAAAGAACTGGCTCTTTTTTTCAAAAAAATAAAAAAGAAGACATTTCTACACAGAATGTATGGGATACAATGAAGGCATATTCCAGAGGCTTGATAATAGACTATACAAGGAAAAGAAATATTATGAAAAGACAAGCCTCTAAGACATTAGAGGATGAGTATAAAAGACTTGAAAAAGACTTACAGAAACTGCCACAGAAAAAGGATATTAAGTTAAAAATGGATACAATTAAACATAAAATGGGATTAATGGAAAAAGAAGAACTAGCACAGAAAATCAGAGCTGCGAAACAGAACTACTTTGAAGATGCAAATAAACCAGGTAGATGGCTAGCATATAAACTGAGAAAGGAGAGAGAATCAAGGAAAATATTGCAATTAATAGATGATCAAGGCCAAGTTTGCTATGGAAGTAAAGAGAAGAAAAAAATTATACAAGATTATTATGGGAAACTATACGAACAAGAGAATATCGATGATGAAAGAGTTAAACAGTATTTACAGAATGCTGATTTACCTCAGGTACCTAAAGAGACTGAAATAATGTTAGAAAGTAACATAATGATGATGGAGTTAACTGAAGCACTTAAGAAGCAAAATAATGGAAAGGCACCAGGTCCAGATGGACTTCCAGTGGAATTTTATAAGACATAAAAGAATCGTTGAACATTCCATTGTTAGAAATCATGAATGAAGTTATGTCAAAGAAGAGGATACCTCAATCATGGTCAGAAGCTTATATTACACTTGTCCCAAAGGAAGACGCCGATCCACAACAAATTAAGAACTATAGACCTATTTCCCTACTAAACTCAAGACTATAAATTTTTTGCCTCAATATTAGCAGAAAGACTTAAAAAATATCTAAATTATCCATCTGGACCAAAATGGATTCTTGCCAAAGAGACAAATTAGAGACAATATACTTTGGAATATTATGAGGAATATATTACTTTGGAATATTATGAGGCACATCCTAAAAAACAAATGGTTTTAATATTTTTAGATGCACAGAAGGCCTTCGATAATGTGAATTGGTGATTTATGTTATTACAGTTGGAGCAAATGGGCTTTGGTAAAAAATTTATCCATGCAATAGAAGCTATATACCATAAACAAACAGCAAAGGTAATGTTAGAGGGAGAATTGACGGATTCCATTGATATAAGAAAAGGAACAAGGCAAGGTTGTCCACTGTCACCTCTATTGTTTGTGTTAACTTTGGAAGTGCTAAATAGAAATATTAGAGAAGACAAGGATATAAAAGGGATGAAAATTAAAAAGGAAGAATTTAAATTGCAAGCATTCGCAGATGATCTGGTTTTTATTTTAGAAGATCCATTAGAAACAGCATTAAAACTGATAGAAAAGATAGAGGTATATGGAAAGGTAGCTGGTCTGAAAATAAATAAAGATAAAACAAAGATTTTGACAAAGAATATGTTACTAAGACAAAAGGATGAATTGGCGGATATTTTGAAAATTCAAGTCACAAATAAGATCAAGTATTTGAGGATACATTTGACAGCAAGATGTAGCACACTTAAAGAGAATAATTATATTAAACTATTAAATTATATTAAACCAGAAACAGATAGCGACAGATTTGGTGAAATGGGAAAATCTACAGTTATCATTAATAGGGAGAATATCAACAATCAAGATGAATATATTACCTAGAATTCTGTATCTGTTTCAAACAATTCCAATAAGGCTAGGGAAAGATTATTTTGAAGATTTAAATAAAATTGTGTTGAAATATATATGGCAGGGAAAGAAAATGAGAATAAAACCGAAACTTCTGCAAGATGCTAGAATAAGAGGAAAATTTGGCCTGCCTAATTAGGAGTTATACTACCAAGCTACAAATCTGATGTGGGTTAAGGAATGGATAACATTAAGAAATACTAGATTGTTGGCATTAGAAGGACATGATTTGTTGTTGGGGTGGCATGCTTTCTTATGGTACAAGGGAACTAAAACACAGGTGTACTTTAGAAGACATTATATACGGGAGGCTTTGTGGTTAAATTGGGAGAAGACTAAAAGGCAATGTTATTTGAAAATTCCAGTCTGGCTATCAACTATTGAAGCATTTTCTTATCCTATAATATATAAAAAGGAACAAACAGTTAGATACGGTGACATATTGAATGAAAAGGGTGAACTTAAATCTATGCAAAAACTAGAGGAACAAGGCATAAAGATGAACTGGTTTTCATATGCGCAAATATGTTCTAGATATGATAAAGATTCCAAAACAGAAGGTTTTTATGATAATTGACTAATTTAGATAAGATTTTGACAGGTATTGATGAAAAGGTGAATAAAAAATTGTATCAATATTTACTAGAAATTAAGCTAGAAGAAGAACAAGTTAAAGAAACAATGATTGCTTGGGGAAAAATTTTGGATATGGGATGGATTTAGAGAAATGGCAAAAATTGTGGACTCAAAATTATAAAATGACAATGTCAATAGCATATAAAGAAAAATTGTATAAGATGTTTTACAGGTGGCATCTACCCCCAACAAGAATAGCAAGAATGTTTAAGAACAAATCAGAAAAGTGTTGGAAATGTCATCAGATACCTGGTTCATATTACCATATGTGGTGGACATGTGCAGATGCTAAAAGATATTGGACCAAAATCCACACGTGGCTGGAAAAAATGACAAAAAAACATAGACTTGAAACCAGAGATTTTTTTTATTGGGAATCTTACCTGAAATATATAGTAAGGAATTGAAATATCTGATTGTAAATGTATTAACAGCTGCTAGGATTGTATTTGCTAAAAACTGGAAAAATGAGAAAATACCAACGCAGGAGGAAGTTATTAAGAAAATCATGGACTGTGCTGAAATGAGTAGATTGACATTTGAAATCAGAGAACAAGAAGATAAACAATTTTATAAGATTTGGGATTTATTTTATCAATGGTTAGACAATAAAATATGGTAATGAAATATAGAATATATAAAGATGTATTATCATAATATAACTATGGGATAGATTTGGGTTGGTAATATGAATTGTCAAATAAATTAATTAAAATATGGATTATTTTGCATAACATGAACAAATAACAGTATAGTCAACAGTATAGTCATTGATTAATAATGATATTAATGTACTTAGGAATATTTGATAGACAATATGAGAACATATACAAGTAATTGTAAGTGATGACTATGAAGTGGATGCACAAAATAATTTGTAAACCAACCGACACACTGTATGCACGTAAGTGGAAGATGGCTTGATGTTTTTAACTTGTTTGTTTATGTTTGTTTAAAAAATAATAAAATTTGAAAAAAAAAAGAAAAAGAAAACAGTGGCTAGCATTCTCAGAGGCAAAGTGGTTTACACTGGGTCTAATATTGCCCAAAATGCTATATTTTATTATAAACATACAGTTCTGAAACACAATGATCTTCCATATGAGTTTTCTGCTTTAATGATGATTTTTTCTTTAATTTTTTTTTCTGCAAGCTATTATTTTGAGCTTAAAATAGAATTTTTGCATGTGGTGATTACAGCACAGAAACCTAGAGTTATTTATATATCTGAAATCCAGTGTACTTAGTTCCTCAGCTAGGTACAAATGCCATTAAAAACATTTCCCTCAGAAATGCAGACTAAGAAAGTAAAATAGAAGTTATTTCAGATGTGCCCTTTAAAGCTGAAGAGATTCTCTGTTCGTACTTATTTCTGTTCGGCCCAACATAATTGCAGGCAGAATTACAGGCAGTCCTCGATTTATAACTGTTCATTTAGTGACCGTTCAAAGTTACAACAGCACTGAAAAAAGTGACTTATGCCCATTTTTCGCACTTACAACCATTGCAGCATCTCCATAATCACGTGATCAAAATTGAGATGCTTGGCAATTGGTTCGTATTTATGATGGTTGGAGTGTCCTGGGCTCATGTGATCCCCTTTTGCAACCTTCTGACAAGCAAAATCACTGGGGAAGTGAGATCCACTTAACAACCGGGTTATTATCTTATCAGCTGCAGTGATTCACTTAACAATTATGGCGAGAAAAGTCATAAAATGAGGCAAAACTCACTTAACAAAGGCTTTGCTTAGCAACATAAATGTTGGGCTCCATTGTGATAATAACTCAAGGACTACCTGTATTCTGATTCACTATGCATGCATCTTGTAAGGTTCCCAACCTAGCCCCTACTGGGCTGGTTCCTTGTGATGGGAAGTGGGGAGTGAATTTCACACCAACAATGTATATGTACCAAGAATGTGATAGAGCAAGTAATATCACCCCATCTGCCCAGATAAAATAATCAGGCCCCTAGATTGGGCAACAGTGATATATGAAGATGCCAGATGATCACTTCAGTAACAACAACAGAGGCATCAATTCATACTGCATGGAGAAGGCAATGGGAAAACCACTTGTGCAATTTTACCAAGAAAACCACAGGGAAACACAAGATTTAGCAATTCTTACTGCAGTGCTAAAAATTCCCCCTTCAAATGAGATGGTACTCAGCAGGCTGAGGCGAGGCAGAAGCTCTTTCAGAGCAAAATGCTGTTTTGATTAATACACCAATAATGTACATGGTATTAATTGCGTTTGTGATGTGGCTATATCTCTCTCTCCCTCCTTCTCTCTCCCCTTGACACTCTTAACAATTAATTATTCATTTCCAATTTCTGTATCATTCTTTTAATGCTGGACTGTCATATCAAAAGGCAAGTGTAAGAAATAAGTAAATTAAAAAATAAAATGGTATATAAGATGCTTAAAGGTTTCACAAATGGGGATTGGACTGGAAGACACTGCGGGGTCCCTTCCAATTATATTAATCTGTTATCAAATAAAATATATCTCCCTGTATTTACATGCTTTGCTTTTATACTATTGACATCCTCCATTGTTAAGCCTTTTTATATTTTTATCTTATCTATATGCCTTTTATATTATTATTATGTTCAGGGGGGACATTGTTATAATCTCTTTGAAAAAATGGTAGTATATGATGAGCTTAGAAAGAGGCCCTGATGAGGGGATGCTACATTCCTTAACGCTAGGGAAAGATGCCCTGTGGGCAGCCAAAGTAAGCGGTATGGAGGGGTACTGATGAGAACATAACGGAAGGAGACAATTCTCCCTGGACACATCCTGGAATTAGCTGCAACACCTGAGGGCAAATCCAATGAGCTTGAACTTGGGAGGGAATGAGTCTCAAAAAGAAGGGAACTTGGGTGACGAGATGAAACTATATAAAGTATGTTTTGAGGTTCTAAAGGTGTGGCTTTTGAGTTTGACCCTGTTTCTTGGGGTTCTAAAGACCACCGGCGCTTTGCAAACCGTCTAATATTTCTTTTTAATAAATCCTCTTTGTTTTCAACAATCCAAGTTTCTTTGGTTGGCTTTGAGTTATCTCCAACACAAGGAAACTGTAATTGTTATTCTAGCTAGGTTAAAAAACATACAGAACATTTACACAACATAATTAATGTTCCATCCAGGTCTCAACTATGTTTGTTTAGTATATCATGATTGTAGAGTGACTGGAGCTCACTTAGCATGCTAAGCCTTTAACAGATAATGGATAATCAGAGTTGGAAGGGACCTTGTAGGTCATCTAGTCCAACGCCTCACCTATGCAGGAGACTCTACACCAATTCTGACAAATGGCAGTCCAATCTCTTCTTGAAAGCCTCAAGTTTATTTTATTTATTTATTTTTATTTGTCAATTGCTTACAAGATAATAGGTATAAGTAAAAACATAGTTATGAATACATAGATACATATAAGAAAAATTATATATGTATGTATGTATGTATGTGTATATATGTGTGTGTATATATATATGTGTGTGTGTGTGGGTGTGTGTGTATACTTGTGTTACAACACCCTGGTAAACCCCAATCAAGGGAGGAAGCATACTGCTGTCCTTTTCTGTCTTTCGGATCATCACCAGAGACCATCCAGACAGAAAGCTATTTGTTTCGTTGTCTTTTTGTTTATATGTGTGTTAGGTTTTGAGCTGATAAATAATTAAACAAGGGAGACTAGTATAGATCTATTTCGAGCTACTTAGCTCTCGTCAGCTATGGCTAGCTGACGCGAGCTAAGTAGCTCGAAATAGATCTATACTAGTCTCTCTTGTTTATTTATCAGCTCAAAACCTAACACACACACACACACACACACACACACACACACACATATATATATATACACACACATATATATATATATGTACCTCCGAAAACAAATATATATATATATAAAAGAAACATTAGGACAGGACGGTAGGCACGTTGGTGCGCTTATGCATGCCCCCTACAGACCTCTTAGGAAAGGGGTGAAGTCAATAGTAGACAGTCTAAGGTTAAAGTTTTTGGGGTTTGAGGAAAAAAACACAGAGTCAGGTAGAGTATTCCAGACATTGACCACTCTGTTGCTGAAGTCATATTTTCTGCAATCAAGTTTGCTGCGGTTAATCTTGAGTTTGCATCTATTGTTTGCTCTTGTGTTGTTATGGTTGAAGCTGAAGTATTCATTGACAGGTAGGACATTGCAATGTATGATTTTATATACTATACTTAGATCGGACCGAAGGCGGCATAGTTCTAGATTTTCTAGGACTAGAATTTCGAGTCTGGTGGCATAAAGTATTTTGCAACAAGTAGAGGAGTGGAGAGCTCTTCTTATGAAATATTTCTGGACTTTCTCAACTGTGTTAATATCAGATATGTAATGTGGGTTCCAGACTGATGAGCTGTATTCGAGTATTGGTCTAGCAAATGTTTTGTATGCTCTAGTTAGTAGTGTAATATTACCAGAGAAAAAATTACGTAAAATTAGGTTAACAACTCTTAATGCCTTTTTGGCTATGTAGTTACAGTGGGCTCACTTAGATCATTAGAGATGAGTACTCCAAAATGCTTGACAGCGTTTGGATCATCAACAAGATCTTGACAATTCAGCCTGTATTTTATTTTCTGATTTTTTTTTTTGCCAATATGTAGGACAGAGCATTTATTTGCTGAGATTTGAAGTTGCCATTTGTTTGACCATTCTGGTACATAGTCAAGGTCTTTTTGAAGGTTAGCAGTATTGTCTGTGATGTTGAATAGCTTTACATCATCAGCGAAGAGAATGCAGTTGCTCTTGATATGATCACAGAGGTCATTTATGTAGAGTATGAAAAGAGTTGGTACTAGAACACTGCCTTGGGGGACACCATTCTTGACAGGTACAGAATTTGATAGGACGCTCCCAATTTTGACTATTTGTTGTCTGTTTTACAGGAATGCTTCTATCCAGTTATGCAGGTATCCAGAGATACCGTAAGATTTAAGTTTGTAGAAGTAGTTTGTTGTGTACTACTGAATCAAAGGCTTTACAGAAGTGATGGCACTCCCACAACTCCCGAGGACAAGCTGTTCCATTGGTTGATTGGTCTCACTGTCAGAAAGTTTCTCCTTATTTCCAGATTAAATCTCCCCTTGTTCAGTTTCCATCCATTATTCCTTGTCTGGGCTACAGGCACTTTAGAAAATAGCTTGACCCCCTTCCTCTCTGTGGCAGCCCCTCAAATATTGGAAGACTGCTATCATGTCTCCCCTGGTCCTTCTCTTTATTAGACTAGCCAAGCCCAGTTCCTGAGACTAACCAAGCCCAGTTCCTTTTATCATGGCTTATAAAGCATCATAAATTTTCACTCCTCCACCATTTAGGGTACGTGGCAGAGAGGAAAACTTCCACAGTTCAACTTCTATCTGCTCCAGTTGTGAAAAAGCCTCTTCTTGCAATTATTTAAGCTTAAGTTTGCTATAGTTCTGAGAAGGTTGTTTCAGTAATTCATCTTGGTAGATCCAAGAAGATCAGTATAAACTGTGTGGAGGCCTACATATTTGACTTTTAGGAGACCATCGAAACTGGAAAACTGTTTGAACAGGCTACTGCTTTATCTTTATTTGTAGTTTAAGATACAGTACAAAGATAATGGTTAAAGGTTAAAAAATACAGTGCTTGAATTGCTTAACTTTCCTTGAGGAGAAATGCAGGGTCAGAAAACCAGGATTTGTTTAACGTACAAGCTGGAAAGAGAAAGGCATTCTCTCATCTAGGCCAAATAATTAAGTGAAGTAATTCTCCAATCTCTGACACACCTGTTTAGAGTAGAAGAGGGTCAATGTTTATTCAGATAAGAGGACTGATCTTGTTTGGTCCCAACTAAAGTATGCATGGAATTGCATTTCGGGATTTACACATGTTTCCTCTACAACAAATATCTCCGAATGCGTCTGAATCGTTCCCTCACAGATGCATCCTAGTTATTGGTCTTCATGATAGTAGAATTAGATTAAGATACTAGGATATGTGATGAAGACGAATGAAGATAATTTTTTTTATTTTCATTTATTTATTTGATTTGTCAATCGCTTACAAGATAATAGGTATAAATATATACATAGTTATGAATACATGAAATGGGTACATATAACAAAAAATAAAAGAAACAATAGGACAGGGATGGTAAGCACGTTGGTGCGCTTATGCACGCCCCCTACAGATCTCTTAGGAAAAGGGTGAAGTCAATAGTAGACAGTCTAGGGTTAAAGTTTTTGGGGTTTGGAGAAGAAACCTTGAGTTTGTATCTATTGTGTGCTCTTGTATTGTTATGGTTGAAGCTGAAGTATTCATTGACAGGTAGGACACTGCAATGTATGATTTTATATACTATACTTAGATCGGACCGAAGGCGGCGTAGTTCTAGGTTGTCTAGGTGTAAAATTTCAAGTCTGATGGCATAAGGTATTCTGCTATGAGTAGAGGAGTGGAGAACTCTTCTCATGAAATATTTCTGGACTTTCTCGACTGTATTAATATCTGATATGTAGTGCGGGTTCCAGACTGATGAGCTGTATTCGAGTATTGGTCTAGCAAATGTTTTGCATGCTCTAGTTACTAGTGCGATATTACCGGAGAAAAAGCTACGCAGGATTAGATTAACAACTCTTAATGCCTTTTTGGCTATGTAGCTACAGCACTTAGATCATTTGAGATGAGTACTCCAATGTTCCTGACATAATGGAGGTCATCAACAAGGTCTTGACTATTCAGCTTGTATTTTATTTTCTGATTTATTTTGCCTTATATGCAAGACAGAGCATTTATTTGTTGAGATTTGAAGTTGCCATTTGTTTGACCATTCTGACACATAGTTGAGGTCTTTTTGAAGGGTAGCAGTATTGTCAGTGGTGTTGAATAGCTTAACATCAGCAACAAAAAGAATGCAGTTGCTCTTGGTATGATCACCGAGGTCATTTATGTAGAGTATGAAGAGGGTTGGTACTAGAACACTGCCTTGGGAGACACCACTGTTGACAGGTACAGGATTTGATAGGGCGCTCCCTATTTTGACCATTTGTTGCCTGTTTGACAGGAATGCAGCTATCCAGTTATGCAGGTGTCTGGAGGTACCATAAGATTTTAGCATTAGAAACCTAATTAAGGAAAAACTTTCTAACAGTGTGAACAATTAACCAGTGGAATAGCTTGCCTTCAAAAGTTGTAGGTGCTTCATCACTTTAGACTTTCAAAGAAGAGATTGGACAACTACTTCTCAGAATGTTGAGTAACAGATGACTTATAGATACAGTGTCTTACAACTCTGTTGTTCTATTACTGATTGAGAAACCAAGTCAGGAAATTACAGTTGAGTCAACTCTAAATTACATAACTCACTCAGACTTGTAGAGTTCCTGCTGGCACCAATACATCCACCCTAACCATTCCCCACCCAAACTTACAGAGTATAAACAGAAGGAAGGAATTTAGCCATCTTCTGCACTGCTGTTTCCCAACTCAGCATCCTCGTGGTCACATGGTCAACATTCAGATATTTGGCAACAGACTTACAGTATATCCCATGTCCCGGGGTCATGTGATCCCCAGTCATGTGATATGGTTGAAAAGCAAAATCAATGGGAAAACCAGATTCTCTTAACAACTGTGTTACAAATTTAACAACTGCAGCAATGGTGGGATTCAAATTTTTTTACTACCAATTCTGTGGGTGTGGCTTGGTGGGCATGGCAGGAGAAGGATACTGCAAAATCCCCATTCCCTCCCCACCCCACTAACCAGCTTTTCAGCTCCATTCTCCTGTTGAGGGCAACAAAAGAAGACCCAGCTTATCAGCTGAGACTCGGAAGACAGAGAATAGATGGGGGCGGGGCAGCCAGAGGTGGTATTTGCTGGTTTTCTAAATTACTCAAAATGTCCGCTTCCGGTTCTCCAGAACTGGTCAGAATCTGCTGAATACCACCTCTGAACTGCTGTGATTCACTTAACAACTGGGGTAAGAAAGATAGTAAAATGGACCAAAATTTACTTAACAAATGTTTCACTTAACAACCGAAAATTTGGCCTCAGTTGAGGTCATAAGTCAAGGATAATCTGTACCATGCCCACCAGTCAGACATGCATACACGCTCACCCCACCACCCCGAAGTCAACCACCGCCCTGATGAGGCCCTCAGTGAAATTGAGTTTGACACCCCTGCTATATATTATGCAAACAACTGGCTAGTTTAGAGCCTCTGTGGCGCAGTGGTTAGAGTGCAGTACTGCAAGCTACTTCTGCAGCCAGCTGCCTACAATTTGGCAGTTCAAATCACACCAGGCTCAAGGTTGACTCATCCTTCCATCCTTCCAAGGTGGGTAAAATGAGAACCCAAATTGTTGGGGGCCATAGGCTGATTCTGTACACTGCTTAGAGAGGGCTGTAAAGCACTATAAAGAGGTATATAAGTCTACGTGCTATTGCTATTATGGATCAGTGTATTGTATTGCAGGAAGTCCTTGACTTATAACGGCAATTGGGACTGGATTTTTCATCATTAAGCAATGCAATTGCAAAACAAGATTGCATCACTTATCAATAGCAACCTCTGCAATCCTGTTATCACAGAATCATTAGGTGAGGCAACTTCTGCCAGTTTTCAACATTCAACTCAGTGAGGAAACCATTATTCTGGGACACATATTGTCTTACATATTGGCAAAAAAAAATCAGAAAATAAAATACAAGCTGAATAGTCAAGATCTTGTTGATGATCCAAGCTCAGTAAAGGACCTTGGAATACTCATCTCTAATGATCTAAGTGCTAGAGCCCACTGTAAGTTTCCTAAGAGGTCTGTAGAAGAGAACTGCGTTCTCTTCGCTGATGATGTAAAGCTATTCAACACCACAGAAAATACCGCTACCCTTCAAAAAGACCTTGACTACGTATCAGAATGGTCAAACAAACGGCAACTTCAGATCTCAATAAATAAATGCTCTGTCTTACATATTGGCAAAAAAATCAGAAAATAAAATACAGGCTGAATAGTCAAGACCTTGTTGATGACCCAAACTCTGTAAAGGATCTTGGAGTACTCATCTCAAATGACCTAAGTGCTAGAGCCCACTGTAACTACATAGCCAAAAAGGCGCTAAGAGTTGTTAACCTAATCTTACGTAGCTTTTTCTCTGGTAATATTACACTAATAACTAGAGCATACAAAACATTTGCTAGACCAGTACTCGAATACAGCTCATCAGTCTGGAACCCACATTACGTATCTGATATTACACAGTTGAGAAAGTCCAGAAATATTTAACAAGAAGAGTTCTTCACTACTCTACTCGTTGCAGAATACTTTATGCCACCAGACTTGAAATTCTAGACCTTGAAAACCTAGAAAAATGCCGCCTTCGGTCTGATCTAAGTATAGTATATAAAATCATACATTGCAATGTCCTACCTGTCAATGAATACTTCAGCTTCAACCATAACAACACAAGAGCAAACAAGAGATACAAACTCAAGGTTAACCGCACCAAACTTGATTGCAGAAAATATGACTTCAGCAACAGAGTGGTCAACGTCTGGAATACTCTACCTGACTCTGTGTTTTTTTCCCCAAACTCCAAAAACTTTAACCTTAGACTGTCTACTATTGACCTTACCCCTTCCCTAAGAGGTCTATAGGGGGCATGCATAAGCACACCAACGTGCCTACCGTCCCTGTCCTAATGTTTCTTTTATATATATATATATATATATATATATATATATATATATATATATATATATTTGTTTTTGGAGGTATATATATATATATATATATATATACATGTGTGTGTGTGTGTGTGTGTGTGTAAATATATATATATATGTGTGTGTGTGTGTGTGTGTGTGTGTGTGCGTGTGTGTGTGTGTGTGTGTGTGCGTGTGTGTGTGTGTTAGGTTTTGAACTGATAAATAATTAAACAAGAGAGACTAGTATAGATCTATTTCGAGCTGAATGGTGAATGGTAGCCACTTTGATCTAATGAACTGTTAACACCCCCTGGGTGGGTGGGTGGATTAACAGCAGTCTTGAAAGAGGCTCTAGTGTTCTTCCTTCTGTAAAGCCATCTGTGGATGAGAGGTTTTGGATAATTATTGTCTAGTCTCCAGCCTCCCATGTCTATGAAACGTTGTTGATCCAACAGTGGCAGACCAACTTTGGAGCACCTCTAAAAATAGATGATTTGGGTCATTTCAGCAGGGAATCACACTATGGAACAGAGACATTAATAATCATTGTTGGGTGACCTTTGTGTGCCTTGGATGAAGTAACACACTCCCTAGCCTTCCTATTTTTTCCTGATACCATTGACCATGGCACTTTACCATGGACTACTTATAGGGATTGGCCTTGAATGCACTGTTTTTCAATGGTTCTGTTCTTCCTCCAGTTAGCTATTTCAATCAGTTGTGGTGAGAGATGAGAGGTAAGGAAGTGCATTCAGACTTGCAAGATTTTGTTATTGTAAGTTTACAATGAAGTAGTATGGAATGGCTGTTTCTACAACTGTGTTCTGTGTTGTTGGCAGCATTGTTTATGAGTGGATAGACAGATTTGGAACAAGTATGAAATTTGGAAATCTTTCTAGATTTGGGATGTGAACTGAAAAGAGTAGAGGGGCAGAGTTAATTCTTTTCATAGAAATTTTTAGGCTTCTTAATTAATGAACTTAAGCAAATCAGAACTCTGAGACTTGGCTCCCTCTCAAAGGTCTTTAATGAGTACATAATTTCGGCACAACTTCAATGGAAAACCAAATCTAAATCTTTCATAAGGTTTTAGTATAATTCAACTAGAAAATAACCCCAAGTGTCACAGGTCACGTTGGCCAATTGGGTTAATTGGCAGGCTGTTCAGGTACTCCTTCCCCAGCCTTATCTGTTGTCAGTAGAGACGACCTTGGTTCTGATGTGGAAGCTCTTTGTTGTGTCTAGTAATGCATTCCAACCTCCTTCTCCCTTTCCCCCTCTGTGTGGCAACTGAGGAATAGAAAAATGGCTGCGGCTAGGTTCCATTCAAAGTTGACAGCATCTTAGTAATCTTGCATTGTCATAGATCAAGAACAATAACAAAGCAGTTAAAGCAAAGCACCATTAAAAATGAAAACCAAATTCAGGGCAGAGGAATGATTCTATCATTTTATTTTAGTGAATTCCTATTAATGCAATAAATAATACTCATTAATCACATGGGTTCCATACTTCCGTTTCTTTAACAATCATTTTATAAACTTATAAGTGTTTATATAGCCTGTGATATCCTTTGCTGGCAAATCCACTGATTTTCAATCAGACCTTGGAAGGCCTTCTAGTCCAACCCCCTGCTAAAGCAGGACACCCTACACCATTCTGACAAATGGCTGTCCAATCTCTTCTTGAAAGCCTCCAGTGGTGAAGCTCCCACAACTCCTGAAGGCAAGCTGTTCCATTGGTTAATTGTTCACGCTGTTAGGAAGTTTCTCCTTAATTCCAGGTTGCTTCTCCCTTTGATTAGTTTCCATCCATTGTTTCTTGTCCTGCCCACTTCGGTGCTTCAGAAAATTAAGCTGATCCCCTTATTTTTGACAGTGATTTTTGACACAGATTTTTGACAGTGGCTCCTCTGATCCAGCTAGATCAGATTATTATGTGTGCTTTCTGAAATCACGTTCTCCACTGTTTTTGAAGTTTCAGGATCATGAGTGCAAGGACTGGCCAGGATAGTATGAGCACTGTTGCAAGGAAGATGGGATACAGTATTGTGGAAAGGCTCAGAAGATGTGCTGGTTGCATACGGGTTAGGCATAGCCAAGGGAATATTCATCGTGCAGAATATATTTCTCAGGCATTGGGACACCTTTAGAGGGGAAAAACACTTTTATTTATTTAAATACTTTAAAATAACATTGCTGTCTTAAACTTGTCAATAAATACAACTGTATACCATCGCTATATGAAAGGTTTCCCAACCTTGGCAACTTTACAACAGGTGGACTTCAACTCCCAGAATTCCCCAGCCAGATTCATTTAATAACCATTTCACTAACTTAACAATTGCAGTGATTCACTTAACAACTATGGCAAGAAAAGTTGTAAAATGGGGCAAAACTCACTTAACAAATGTCTCGCTTAGCAACAGGAATTTTGGGCTCAATTGTGGTCGTAAGTTGAGGACTAGCTATATTTATACCACTAAACCTAAGAGCTTCCCTCCGGTGCCTTGAAGTCTAGATTTTATTCTGTGGGGATCCCTTGTTTAAGGAACTACCATAGACAGGTGATGTCCCAAAGATGCTTTTTCAGGAGGCAACTCGACTTCCTTTTTTTTTATTCTTTGAAGACATTTCACTTCTCATCCAAGAAGCTTCTTCAGTTCTGACTGGATGGTGGAGATTTTTAGCTATGCAATTTGGGATGAACAGTCTTTAAATGGTGAGGGAGAATGAACGGATTTCCAGAGGAAAAATTGCAGACTACAAGAACCTTTAGCACTACTCAGGTGACCCTGAAGACACAGATAAACATCCAAGTGCTTCAAGGACCCTTCAAATGATCAGCTGTCTGCAAGGACTATAAATCTTTTCATTCCCCAGCATCCAGTCAGAGCTGAAGAAGCTTCTTGGATGAGAAGCAAGACATCTTCAAATTAAAAACAAGAAAGTCCAGTTGCATCTGGAAAAAGCACTTTTGGGATAATCATGACCTGGATGACTGAGGATTTATAGAGATTTTTAGACAGGTGATGCTTAAGATTCACTAGGAGGTCTTAGTGAGTCTGCTTACTCAGAGAATTGACTATTGGGCAATGTAATTAAATAATAATAATTGTGCCTATTCTGTGGCAACAAAAACTGGAACACAGGTTTATTCCAGATCGCAATTAGCTGTTCAGAAGAGCTTCTTTTACTTCTGAAAAATTTCTACTGTTTGTTTACATATTTATGTTTTGCTAATCTTACAAACCTGATGTTTTGAGAGTCTAAAACCCTGCCTCAAACCTCAAGTGCCATTTTAGCAACTGAAGAGTTTATCACCTCCACGTTGTGGTATGTGACTGTTTGGGACTTAGTTACCAGCTGCATAAAGTCAACACAGAGGAAACTTTGCACTGAGATGCAGGAAGAAGAGGTGGCTCTTCTTCCTGCCGAGAAAAGCATATTCTCACCACGGTTTCAAGATATGGCCCTGCAGCATTTAGGAGGAGTTCCATTCTCCTAACGCTGTTTTGCACGAATTGCAAAAACTGGTTTATACAAAGATGGCATGCCCCGGAGAAGTTTGGCTCAGAGTATATGTCAATTTTGGTCAACAATTCAGTGAGATTTCCCCTTGGTAACTAATCATGCAAACGCCTTTAAAAAAATCAATGTGGTAGATAAACACAGGGGAATTTCTTATTTAAGAAGTTGCGAATGAGGGGCTCGCAGAGGTGGCCCAACATATTTTGTCCTCTAAGCTGGAGCACAGAAGGAAGGCTCATCTTCCTACTACACCCATCTCAGTCTAAGCAACGAATAACCAAACCAAACAATTACATTTCCATGTGAGGTGAAAAGCCATAAACCTCTCCCTCATTCCTGACAGGAAAAGAAGAAATAATATACAACCAGTCAAAATAAATAAACCGCTCACCCAGGCCATCCAAAACTTAACCATTTGGAATTCTGGGCTATCTATTTCTATGTATTTATTATTCCCAAGTTGTTCCTGCTCTGTTTTCAACAACTCAGAACTAATAACTGCATGATCTCCCTTGAAGCCAATTCTGCTGTTTATACAAGTATATCTGTGTGTTGAATTGTGGTGCTCAGGAAAAGGCAAAATGAGGTACTGTGAATGGCTAACTTGTTTATTTAACAGCAATAGGTTACCCACGGCAGCCTACAGCTAACGAGTGTGGCTCATGTTGGGTAACAGCTGATGCTGTCTGACAGCTTTTTATATGTGTCTGTCAGACACAGCCAATAAACAGTGGCTCTGGTTCCCACTCAAAATGAGGGTCTGAGTGTGAACTTGAAAGAACGTAACACTCCTTTCCCCTGGCTAGGAGCATGCGTAGTGTTGTAAATAGGCGGGGCGTCGTCTGACATGCCCTGACCTTTGCAATTCAATCTGAACAGTCATTGGAGGAGGATCTGTTGCAGGACCGGCTTTCTCCAACAGTGGCGACCCAGGAATTCCCGTCGTTGGTGGCTCTTGCTGGATTGAAGAATTGTCAGAAGGTAGGCCTTCCTTGGGACTGGGCTCATCAGTTGCTGCCTCAGCGTTGGGGTTGTTGGTCCATTCGCGGGTAGGTCGGGTAGGTCAGGTAGCTTCCACCTGGTCATCAGTGGGTTGGCAACCTGTGAATGCACTCCAATGCTCTCCTAAATGATCAATGTGGTGCCGCCATACTCGGCCGTCTTGAATCTGCACTTTATATGCATAATTGTCCAACACCTGGTTGGGCTGGGTCAGCAGAGGCATCGCCCAATGTGCTGCAGGCCCTCTCCTCCTGAGTAGACCACGTTTTTTCCCTGATCCTTTCCTCCCTGTGTGCCCTAGGATTGATAGAGGATGGGCCTGGGTCCTCCTCTGACTCAGAGTCAGTCTCTACCAGGGGCATGGCAGGTCCCGCAGACCGCAAACCACTTGATCCAGTAACATATCGTCAAGATGATCTCTGAAACTGCAGTGTAAGGCAGCTGTTCGAACAGCAGCCATGTAGGAGCTAATTGTTTCTCCCTCAGCCTGAGCTCTTCGTCTAAACACGTGCCGCCTTGTTATGCACGAAGGTTTTGGCGCGTAATAATTACTGAGACTCTCCTGAATATCATCCCAGGATACAGACTTTACTGTCTGTGGGGCTAACAGGGCAGTTGTGTTATCAAAAATTTCTGTAGCGCCACAAAAACTGAGAAAATAAGCTTTCTTCCTATGACTTGAGATTTCAGTCAGGTCAGCCGCGTCCAAAAAACAATTGAAATGATTGATATATAAGTCTGTTAGTTGTTGGGTGGAAACACAGAAATGCCAGCAAAGTTGACATCGTTAGCTGTTGATGAGGAAAAAAAAGATTAAAAATCGTAACTCGGCTCTTTTTCCAAAAGCTAACCAACTTCAGTTTAATCGCCTCAGCGGGTGGTCGCCAGTGTTGAATTGCGGTGCTCAGGAAAAGGCAAGACAAGGTACTCTGAATGGCAAACTTGTTTATTTAACAGCAACGGGTTACTGGGTTACTCGCAACAGCCTACAGCTAATGAGTGCGGCTCGTGGTGGGTAACAGCTAATGCTGTCTGACAGCTCCCTTTTATATGCGGCTGTCAGACAGCCAGCCAATGAACAGTGGCTCCGGCTCCAGCTCAAAATGCGGACCGGAGTGTGAACTGAAAATAACATAACACTGTGTATCTGTCTGGGCAGGGATAATGAAGGGATTTACCACTGATGAAGGCAAATATATGTGTCCCAGGATAATGTTGCAGGATCCGATCTGGGTTGGTCACCGGGACCAGAGGTTTAGCTTTCCGAGGTGAGAGGCACATGTCACGGATTTTGTAACTTGCTAACTAACATAGTTACTTTGCATTTTAATTTGAGTTATTTTCTCTTGTTTAAAATATTCAGGTTTATTAGTTTTTAACATTCCTAAGGTGATAAAACAGGCTGGAGCTCCAGATAAGAAAAATTTTGCTAGTACAAATTGGGGTCTGGTTTATCTCTTTCCAAACTATCTTTTTTCCTTACAATTTACGCCTCTTCTGACCTCGGATATCATTTTAATGAACATGAGTTAATGCAAACAAGTAACATGTTTGACTACATATAAGTGATTTCCTATGCAATGGGGAGGTTCTTTTATCCTGTCCAATCAACTTTACTCTTGCATTTTCTGTGTGGTGTTAACTATAAAAAGGAAAGAAATATGGAGCTCGAGGTTCTATCTCTCTCTCTCTTTTCACTAAGAGATCCCACTTTATCAGGGTACCCTAAAAAAACTTCTTTTAAATGATCTTATGACTCAGTTGCTTATTGGGAAGGTAAATTGAGGCAGAACGTAGGGCCAGATTTGGCTTTCCAAGCTTTTGGACTCTTGCTGGAGCCCATCTTCCGGAAACTTCTCTCTAGCAGATTGGGTTTACCACTGTTTCTGGCTGGATTGCATTTATTTCACTTTCCTAGTGGTCTCCCCTACTAGGACTAACCAGGTTTGGCCTAGTTTAGTTTGGGCTGCCCCCTGCTGACAGGTAGGCCCATGGGAAGGAGCCCGGAGGGGCATTCTAGGTGAGTCTGAGATTTTTGGATGGAAGATGGCTGGTTAGAGGACACACCAAGATGGAGAAAGCTGCTTCCTTTAAAAAAAAAATTAGGCAGGTCCACAAATGACTGCAGTAGACAGCTGCATATCAAGCAGCAACTCCTGGTTACATTGTGAGTGCTTGGTGCTCTGGGAGTTGGGTTTGCTTTGCTTTCAGACTTTTCAAAACTCGAGTTAGGCCCTGATGTTACGCAGTTGGGTCACGAAACGTCTGCAAGGAAAGCACTAACTTCATACTTCAACGCTGAGCTACAAGACTCACTTCTATTGGAACTTCCAGTTATAGCCATATCATCAGTTGATTATGGTTAGGTAAAACCACATGGTTCTGCAGAAAGTTAGCACCCACCCCTCTCCTAGAAAATTGAAATAGCCTAGGAAATATTTAAAAGGCAGAGTATTATATCTCCCTGGATGAGAAAAGGAAAAATATGTTTTAAAGACAAAGCAGCTTCCTGCAGCTCCCTGCCCTCCCTTCAGCTCCAGGGTGATGGGATTAAGGATGGCCCTCAGGAAATGATAGGATTACCCATCTCACCACATGTTCTGGGAAGATTGCATTAGCCAGCACTCAGGTGAAGCCATGTGGTCCAGACCAAGCCTACAAAGTTAAGACTCCCGCCCCTGGGAGTCTGACAGCCAATGGGATTCATTTCTTGCACAAGAACAGGAAACACTAAGGTGGGGCCCAACAGAGGTTATATAAGGGTCTCTCAGCATCTTGGTCAGCCCTTTCTTCCCTTCTCTTCTCACCTTGAAGCATGTGATCATCTTTCTCACTTTGGAGCTCCAAGCCATGTGGTCCTGCTGTCCACCATTAAACCATCTTTCTAAATAGCCTCCATGTTTCCAGTGTCTTTTTCCCCACTTGGAACTGAACCCAGAAGGATATTTCTTTCCAACAGTTCAATAAAGCCAGATAACCTCTATGTAGTAGCTGAAGAAGCTTCTTGGACGAGAAGTGAAACATCTTTAAGGGAAAACAAAAAAACAAAAACGAGGTCCAGTTGCCTTTTGAAAAAGCACCTTTGAGGCAACCAAAGGTGCTTTTTTAGGAGGCAACTGGACTTTTTTGTTTTTCCTTTGAAGACATTTCACTTCTCATCCAAGAAGCTTCTTCAGCTCTGACTGGATGGTGAGGAATGGAAGGATTTACATTCCTTGCAAACAGCTGCTCATTTGCATCCTTTTAGAGGGCTGTTGAAGCACTTGGAGGTTTATCTGTGTCCTCAGAGTCACCTGAGTAGTGCTGTTTCCTGTAGTCTGCAATTGTTTCTCTCTCTGAAAATCCATTCCTATTCCCACATAATTGAAAGGGTGTTCGCCCCAAATTGTATAGCTAAAAATCTGTAGAGATTCTCAGTCATCCAGGATATGGTTGTCCCAAAGGTCAGAGGTGCTATTCAGCCGGTTCTCATCTATTCAGATAAACCGGTAGCAAGAATTTGCTGTGGGTCGCCGAACCGGTAGCAACATCTAGCTGGCCACGCCCCCCAAACCGGTCGCCCAATGCTTCCTGCCCCAGTTTAAAGGAGGATTGTTCCTCCACCCAAGCCATGCATTTTCAAGCAGCCATTTGAAAACACCTGACTGTGGGCAGAGCAGTGGTCCGTTAACCTGCAAAACTGCTCCAAGGCTGGATTCTTCATAGACACTAGAAGTATCGCTTCCCCTTGTGAGTAAAGTGTCTGGAGTGAGAGGGAATGAAGGCTGGAGAAGGGGGGTGGGGAGGAAATCCAGCCACAGAGAGGTTTGAATGAGCTCTGTAAATGTGTGTTGATTAGCTTACAAAATTTTCCCAATGCTACATTCCTTTCTCCTCGTGAGTAAAGTGGCTGGAGTGAAAGGGAATGAAGGCTGACAAGGGTGTGTGCGTGAGAGAGAGAAGAAAGAAAGAAAGAACAAGAAAGAAAGGAAGGGAGAGAAAGAAAAAAAAAGAAATAGGGAGAGAGAGTGTGTGTGTGTGTGTGAGAGAGAGAGAGAGAGAGAAAGAGAGAGAGAGAAAGGAAGGAAGGGAGAGACATACAGAAAGAGACAAAGAGAAAGAAAAAGAAATAGGAAGGGAGATTGACAGAGAAAACTTTGTGCTATTATTTTTAATTGTTCCATTATTTATCATGTGTTAATATTTTATACTGTCCCTACACCCAGAGTGATTCTACTGCCTTTCTTTTGCCCAGGGCTACCACATATTTTTCAGGGTTTACATGCATTCAATGTCTATAGTCCAGAGCCTAAATACATATGTGTTTAAAGGGACTTTGGACGTCTTCTAGTCCAAGCCCCTGCTCAGGCAGGAAAACTGAGGATGCCAAACTCTTGAGTAGAGGTCCTGGGAAAGGTGTCAGAATAACAGAATAATACTTAGAAGGGACTTTAGGGGGAACCCTATACCATTTCAGAGAAATGGCTGTCCAGCCTTTTAAAAATTTCCAGTGATTGAGCACCCAGAACTTCTGAGGACAAGCAGGTCCACTGATTAATTGTTCTTACTGTCAGGAAGTTTCTCCTTAGTTCTCGGTTGCTTCTCTCCTTGTCCTGTTTCCATCCATTGCTTCTTGTTTGCCTTCTGGTGCTTTGGAAAATACATTGTCCCCCTTTCTTTCTGGCAGCCCCTTAAAATCCTGTTGCCTATCACACTCTTGGGCAAAGCATGTGAGCCATTTCCTCCTGTCAGTGGACCATGAAAATACATCTATAGTATGTAGATAATAAAGTCAAAAAAAGGTGAACATTTTTACAGAACTATAGATAAGTTGAGGCTGGGTGTGACAAGGAATGACTGGGAAGGGAGGGGCCAGGCAAGGCAGCCCTTGATGTGAGTGACATTAAGTTGGCTACACCCACCAAGTCACATGACCACCAAGCCATGCCCACTCAGTCACATGACCACCAAGCAATGTGTCAGCTGGTGCTCCATTCAAAATCCAAGAAAAAAATACTTAGACTCCATTTGTTAGAGAAAAGATATCTTTTACTGGAAATCAAGTGGTAGCAACAAAAGAATTCTGAATCTGAGAAAATGAGCGCGTAAATCACATATACAAAGTGATGGCAACGTTCCCACCCCCAATAGTTCAATTCGCTCCTCCAATTAAAAGTTGTGCATAGCATCATGTGGGCATCTTCAGGTGGTGATGAGACCTCTGTCCGTTGACCTTGGCATATTTTGATAAAGAGTTGCAGTTGCGCATAGCATAGAGTAAAACTAAGCAAGACTCTCCCCACCCTCAACTTATACAGTTTCGTTTCCTAACAACTCCAGCTCACTTCTCATAATCATGGCCCTCTCACCCCTTTACTTATGACAGCCGAAAGATGCAAAGCAAAGGAAGAAAATCTTGAAGGCTGACACAATGTCTACCCAGTCACATGGCCACCAAGCCACACCCACCCAATCACACAACCAAGCCACTCCCACAGTCACATGACCACCAAGCCACACCCACCAAATAAGCCACACCCACAGAACCGGTAGTAAAAAAGTTTGAATTCCACCACTGCCAAAGGTGCTTTTTCAGGAGGCAACTGGACTTTCTTGCTTTTTCTTTTGAAGACATTTGGCTTCTCATCCAAGAAGCTTCAGAAACAAGAAAGGCCAGTTGCCTCCTTGAAAAAGGACCTTTGGGAATATAAATCCTTCCATTCCCCACTATCCTGTCAGAGCTGAAGAAGCTTCTTGGATGAGAAGCGAAACGTCTTCAAAAAAAAAACAAGGAAGTCCAGTTGCCTCCCGAAAAAGCACCTTTGGGACAACCGTGACTTGGATGACTGAGAATCTCCACAGACAGTGATAGCCATAGCTCCAGTCCGGGAAGATGGCCGTAAAGCGAATCAACGAGAGTCGGCGCGGGTAGAAGAAAGAGAGCATGCCTGCTTTTCCCCGCTACGTCAGGTCGGAGCCTTTGCTCGCTCTCTTTCCGACTTTCGGCGATCCGGCTCTAACCAGGCGGAGCCTCGCCCACCGCCGCCTTGGGGAGTGGCAGGCAAGCTGTGGCGGGTCTTGCTCTGGCTGCAAGCGGGGAGGAGAGGCAGAGTGAGAGGCGGCATTTTTACGCTAGGGATGCGGGGAGAGACTGATGTCTCTAAGCTTCTGCAGAGCGCCTTTGGCTTTTCTCCGCCCGGCTGCCCGGGGTATGTAAAGTTTCCGCCCCCCCTCCCCCCCATTCAGGTCTGATTTAGCAGCGCGCAACAGATAGCACAGGGAGATGTCCTATTTGTTCCCCGCTTGTTCTTTTTTTAAGCGCCTTTTCTTGTCTCCGGATTGAAGTCGGCTTTAGACAGGTGGGTTTCCACTTCGTGCGGTTTCAAGGAGAAATTGATTCGATTTTTTTGCCGCCGCCCCACTCAACCAAGTGACTCTGGGCGGCTGGATTCAGCTCGCGGGTTGAGGAAAAAAGTTTTGATACCACCCCCCCCCCCTTTTGGGTATTTATTATACTTCGCCTTTGGAAGGAGAGAGTCTGGTGGACGCTTACCGGGTAGTAACGGCGACATTCTGAGAAATCCGACGGGCGCCCGACAGATCCCAGACACAGAAGAAGCAACAACAATTAGGAGGGATCCGGTAACCGCTTTTCCAGGTGCGCTAACACGGCTCTCCTACTACACCTAGGTGTAACTTGGCCGAGATATGTGACAATCTCATGCCGCCATTGCCTTTGCTTTTTTTTTAAATTGTTTTATTAATTACCCAGACTGCCGTGTCTTCATCTTATCTGAGAACCCACTCGGTCCAATCCTATTTAAGTTTTTAGAATTAACCAGGATCGGCTCAACGCTGCCCCTTAGCTATGGCAGCCATGATTTAGGAAAGACGGTGGCAGGGTTTGTTGAGTAATATTATGGCTTGACTTTCTGTGAAACACTTCTAGATACTATTTGGGAAAGAATTATGCTTTTTGTCTGATTTGTGCTATTTCAGATAAATGATGCAGGCCTTCAGTATTTTTTATAAAAATACCATTTATATGTAGAAAATAACGCTTGAAAGCAAGACCAGGATCTTTTCCTTTGACATCTAATTTTTTAGGTGTCGAAAATTATTTTGCACAAATAATCATTAATGCAAATCATACTAGTTTTCATCTACAAATGGATTGCACTGCTTTCAGATACAAGTTGACAACCTGTTGGCCATAATTCCATTGCAACTAGTGTGTTGAGTGTGTAGTGTGAATAATTTTGGTAAATAATGGTGTCAGCTTTAGTATCACTCTGAAAAAATTCCTGTGTTTTTTATCCAAATAAGACTGTTCATACAACACTAGGTACTCAATTATAAACCATTGAAACCCATCATATCCTAAATCCAGCTCAGTTTATTAGTTTACAATTCACTATTGTGTAAACCCTTCAAAAATGTGGCTGATTGAATAAACCATAAATTAGGTTAACACCACCACCACTACCCTACTACTACTACTACTACTACTATTTGCAATGATAGGTTTTAGCAAAATACATATAAAATTACAGTTCATGCCAGTTCAATACATCCCCTCTAATATTAACAGTATTAATTATAAGGGTATCCTTTAGTATTTTCCTTGCAGCCATTGCAAACAATGCAACTTGTTTCGTTTCGTGTTTGTCTACATCAGACAACAAAAACTAGATTTTTCGTCTGAACTAGATTGAATCAGTTGGATTAGCAAGGGTGTAACAAATCTAGTTCTTGAGTTCCTGATAAAGTTTGCAGTGTAGTGATATAAGTAGTAATAGTTTGGTAGGTCCATAGAGCAGAGCCGCTAAGAATAGATGCAACATCTATCATATCGTAAGAGGAGACTAACATTTCATTCTTCCTTTTTTACTCCTTAACATTTACTTCAGTACCATACCTCTGTTTTCTCTCTCTTCTATGTGTTCTGGCCCAAAATCAGAGGGTTTATTTCACACAAATGCAATTAAAATATGGGGGAAATTCTACTAGAATTATACAAGTGTTTCCTTATAGATTATCCATGGTAAGTATTTTAAAAATATTTTAATTTATAGCCAACCTGCATTTTTTTGGAAAGCACTTTCATGTGCTTTTTAGCTGTGCATTTAGACTTTGCTTTCAGTGCAGGAATTGTAATGTTTTTATTTTTTAAAAAGCTAGAGTTACACTATTTTCAGCACCTGGCTTGAAAAAAGAATATTTTGGCAAATGTTATCTTTTATAAACGTAACATTAGAATCTAAACCACGATACGCTTTGTTTAAGGAGAATGAACACAGTTCACATTCTGGTGTAAGTTCAGGTAATTTTTATGGTGGTGATAACCCTTTTTCTTTATCGTTATGATAGTATTTTCCTGGCAAAAATTACAGTCAGACTTTCTGGTGCTAGATATTCTTCATGGAAACGACAAAGACAAAACATTAAGGAGACTGGAAGAGAGTTCACCTTTAGTAAATGAGATTTCTGGTTCAAAGTTGAGAAGGAAATGATGAGAATAAAACCAATCTTTTTTGACAAAACAGAGATCTGAATATTGGAGAAATATTTATACTGAATTATTATTGTATTGTTTATATCTTACTTCATTAATTTCCTTCAGCCAAAGTTGCATTGCTTAACATATCAACACACACACACACACATGCATAATGATTTAATGAACTCATCCTGCCAATTCTTTCCTTCCCATTTCCTTTCTAACTTTAATACAGGTTGTTCTCGACTTAACTGTTATGAGTGAAATTTGGTTATTATATTTGAAAATATAAAGAACCAAACTGAAGCCATTTTGTGTTCGCAGTTTGAACTTTTAAAAGTTTTAAAGTTATGAAATGTGTTTTTGTGAGACAAATATGTTAGATTGCAACATTGTGTGCTTGGCTTACGTTGGACATTTGTACTGAGACACTCTGACATTATAAATGTCACATTAAGGAATATTAATGTTTCCTTATAATTTTCTGGAATTTGATAAACAGGAAATATGAAAATATTGGACGTTTTCCATGGAAGGTTGTATAACGTCCATATATGGAAAAAGGAAGTGTTATGTAACCATGTGATTTGATAAACCTATATAATCTGTATTCACTAAATGGAGGCGTCTCCTTCCTCTTAGAAAATGTTTCTTTTCTGGAGTTGAACAGAGTCCATACTGCAGTATTTTCCCAAATAAAGCACCCTATAAATCAGATTATCAAAAGTCTGTTGTTTCATTTTAATGTTTATAACATTAACGAACACAATTGGGCCCAAAACCTATGTTGTTGTGAGACTTTTGTTAAGTGAGTTTTGTCACATTCTATGACCTTTCTTGCCAGAGTTGTTAAGTGAAATCACTGCTGATGTTAACGTAGTAATAATAATAATAATAATTTAGGCAGAATCTGACTTTGCTTGTCAGAAGGTTGCAAATGATGATCACACGATCCCAGGACACCACAACCATCACAAATTTGAGTCAGTTGCCAAGCTTGGAATTGTGACCATGGGGATGCTGCAACGGTCACAAGTGTGAAAAAAGGTCATAAGTCACTTTTTTCATTTTTTTTTCCAGTGTCTTTGTAACTGCAAACTTGAACACCAGACCATAAAGATGCCACAACAGTCATAGTCTGCACAGCCAAAGTTATAGTAACACTTTTTTAAATAGTAGTGATGATGCATTCATTCTTTTATTAGAAAGGAGAAGTCCTCTGTGCTGGAAAAAATCGCTTGTTACCTAGATAACACATACAAATCGCTAAACACAGTGTTAGCAAGAGTGGTAGTTATAATTGTTTGCTGCTGCAATTCATGCCTTTTCTTTGTCTGAGCTGGCATTGGATACATCTGGGAATTGCTTTGCTTTACACAATGAGGCGCTGAAAATAATACACACCTCTTGTTAGCTTTCACACTTATCTGCACATTACCTGTGCTCACATTTCCTCGATATGATTCTTTTCTAATCTGTATTTGTCTTAGGAATTTAAATAAAAGTTCTAAAATATCAAGAATTTAATAAAAGTTCATTTGAGGAAAGAAACCTGACCGTTGCTACCCTTTCCCTAGTAGTGGTCTTGTTTTGTTGATTTAAATAAAGCACCTGAATTTGCACATGTGCCTTGAGCCTGCCTATTTACAATAATATAATATTCCTCAAGATGTAGGACAATGATGGCTAACCTTTTTGGGCTCCTATGCCAAAAATTGTGCACACATTTGTGTGCCAGCACCCAGAAGGCAATGTGCGCAACCCCTGCGCATGCACGTGCAATCCCCCCAACCCCCTTACCTGCACTGCACTTCTCAGCTGATTTTTGGCCTGTTTGAGGCCTTTTTCGGCCTCCCAGTGGCTTGAGGGAAGCTTCTGCAGGCTTTGCAGGCCGAAAAATGGACCCATTTTGTCATTTCCGATATTTCCGAAAATACAGGAAGTGATGAAATGGGCCTTTTTTTCAGCCTGCAAAGGCTTTCCTCAAGACTCTGGGAGGCCAAAAATCAGCTGTGAAGCACGCACGTGAACAGTGAGGTAAGTTTGTCTGCGGCTCGCATGCTGGCACAAATGGCTCTGTGTGCCACCTGTGGCACGCATGCCATAGGTTTGCCATCATGTATGTAGGATGTGTTTCTATGAGATCAGAAGTTACCCTATGCTTGGCTGTCTTAACATGTTTTAGCTGTTTATTGGATTAACCATTTATGGGTTGGGATATAGCAATAGCGCTTATTAGCAATATAACAATAGCTCTTAGACTTATATACTGCTTCATAATGTTTTACAGTACTCGCTGAGTGGTATACAATGTCAGCATATTTCCTTCAACAATCTGGGTGCTCATTTTACCGACCTTGCAAGACTGAGTCAATGTTGAGACCATCAGGATCGAACTCCAGATTGTGGGCAGAGTTAGCCTGCAATTCTGCAGTCTTAACCACTGGGCCACCAGGGCTCTGGGGCAATATATTCAGTGAAAGGTAACCAAATAAGCTAGATTCCAACAGCAAACCTAGACATGAAAATTTAGCCAAGATTAATACCAAACGCAGTTTGTTGTATGAATTGACTTGCTGTATCCTTATATGATGTGGTTTTGTACTGTATTTCTCCAACAATACGCCCCCCCCAATAGGAAGGCCCAGCATGTTTTCTAGCCATAAAATGAAATTAAACCCCTCTCCCCAAATTTAGGCCTAGTTTAAAACATGCAAAATTGGAGGGGGGAGGCGGGGGGGGAGCTTGCCGTTAGGAGCTCCCCACGGGCAGCTACGCCTCGCCATCAGCTGCTCCTAACGGCCGATCATGGCGGAGCACAGAGGGCTCCCTACCCCCGCCAAGCGCCTTTGCTGCAGACCCGAGTCAGCAGATGGGCGGCGTGGGCGTGGATGTCTGCTGGCAGCGTTTCAGCCACTTCTCAGGCCTCCGTAGCTTCCACGGTTCCCGCCAGTGCTGGTGCCTCTCTCGCCAGCGCCGTCTCCAAAAACAGCATCTGAGTCGCTTCCGCTTTTCTGCCGCCCCCTTCCCCGCAACAAGGAAAAAAAAAACATTTTGAGGTACCTGGGAGCGCTGCACGCTCCGTTTTGGTTTAATCCCGAGCGGCTGGTTGGGCGTGAGAAGAGCCAGCCAAGTGAGCATCTCTGCTGCTGCTACCCTTGGTGCTCCAGCCTCGGGCTCTGCAAGTTTCCAAAAGTCCCGGTGCGCAGTTCATTCCTGCATTCCAAGTGCGCCCAGGCCGAGCTGCAGCTGTCCCTCTCTCGCCAGCACTGTCTTCAAAAACAGCGGCAGCAGCAGCGGGAACTGTGGAAGCATTTCAGCCGCTTCTCGGGTGGGGGAGCCGCCTCCGTAACTTCCACAGTTTATTTACATGCATGCTGTGTTGTAAGTTAATTTTGTGAGTTTGCTTGCAAGCAAATTTTATGTGACAGACTGAGCTAGCCAATGGCAGATAGATAGATCTCTGAATCTGTGATTCTGTCAGCAACTCAATCTGCCTGCTTTGCCTGATTTTGGGTAAAAGTTGCTCTTTTTTTAAATAAAAAATTCAATATTTACATGCATGATGTGTTGTGAATTAATTTTGTGAGTTTTCTTGCTAACAAATTTTATGAGTTTGCTTGCAAGCAAATTTTATGTGACAGACTGAGCTAGCCAATGGCAGATAGATAGATCTCTGAATGAATCTGATTCTGTCAGCAACTCAATTTGCCTGCTTTGCCTGATTTTGGGTAAAAGTTGCTCTTTTTTTAAATAAAATATTCAATATTTACATGCATGATGTGTTGTGAATTAATTTTGTGAGTTTTCTTGCTAACAAATTTTATGAGTTTGCTTGCAAGCAAATTTTATGTGACAGACTGAGCTAGCCAATGGCAGATAGATAGATGAATGAATCTGTGATTCTGTGAGCTACTCAATCTGCCTGCTTTGCCTGATTTTGGATAAAAGTTGCTCTTTTTTATAAAAAATTCAATATTTATATAAATATTTATAATATTTACATACAAGCCATGCCCAGCCAGTCACATGACCACCAAGCTACATCCACAAATTAGGCCATGCCCACAGAACCGGTTAGTGGTCTCTGGGATCTAAAATTATGAGCTTGATGGTCCCTGAGGTCCAAAAGGTTGGCGATCCCTGATCTAGATGCCTTCGTGTCCAAGATCGGACTTGAACTCCTGGTCCCCCAGTTTCTAGCCTGTTGTCTTACTAGCAATAGCACTTAGACTTATATACCACTTCACAGTGCTTTACTTTCTAAGCAGTTTACAGTGTCAGCATATTGCCCCCAACAATCTGGGCCTCATTTTAATATTATACTATACCAGACTAGCTATCTATAACTTTCAGCGACTAATGCTAAAAAGCAATTGCTCAACTTACCACTAACTTTTTAGAATGAAATAAAGTAGTTACAAAATTAAGAAAAGTAAGGCTGAGATATAAAGTTAACTCTTTTTAGACCATTCTTTGCATGTTCACATTTATTACTGTGCGTCATTTTCTTCCCAGCCTATAATCCAGTTGCAAATGAGATAGTTAATGTTTAATATTTTTCTAATACTGTATTACAAAACTCTTGCTTTTTAGATATATATTATTAAATATGTTTTTAAATGTGGCATATGATAAATACATATGTGGATATAATTCTTTATATATGAAGAATGAAAGCAATTAAGTAAAAAATAAAGGTTTCCCATGTCTTGTTGTTTCAGAGGTGCTCATATCTGTTTCTTGGACAAGGGAGCCAGCATTGTCCGAAGTAATTTCCCGAGTCATGTGGCCAGCATAACTATATGCCAAGGCACACAGAACACTGTTACCTTCCCACTGAAATGGTACCTATTTATCTACTTGCATTTGCATGCTTTCAAACTGACAGGAGCTGGAGCAAGTAATGAGAGCTCACCCCATCATGTGGTGCTCAGGTCTCAAATCCCTGACT
This sequence comes from Bungarus multicinctus, assembly GCA_023653725.1. Classification (NCBI taxonomy): domain Eukaryota; kingdom Metazoa; phylum Chordata; class Lepidosauria; order Squamata; family Elapidae; genus Bungarus; species Bungarus multicinctus. Next base: position 19,942,651 of record CM042844.1, on the reverse strand, counting down.
GCAGCTGATAAGCTCAGCATCTTTAACCATTGAGCCATCATATCCCTTATAGCAATTAGTCTTCAAATAAGAAAACAATAGTTTCAGTGGTCACAGAATAATTTAGTTCAGTCTTCCCTATTAAAATGCAAAATCAAATTGCCTCCCTGTACTTACTGGTAGTGGTACTGTACTTACTGATATTGAAATAATCTAAAATTGAGGCCTTTAAGTAGAAGAGAAAACACAATACACCTGCTGTTCAGTGTGGTACTCCGCTTTCCCTCCGTTCCTCAAGATTGCTATTGCATCTCATGAAAACTGAGATTTCTGCCTTCTAGAAGCTTCCAGAAAGGAAAAATAGATGAGACATTGAATGCCCAAATTATTGCACAAAGAGTTGGAACAGTTGGAATAACCACTTCTTTCTGATACCTGTACATCACGCAGAGAAGTTCATATCAAAGAAAAATACAGTCCGTAGAATAAAATACAGTTGATAGAAAAATATGTAGCATTAGGAAAAGCAAAATGTAGGAAAAAAAGAAGTCCATAATATAGAAAGTTACATTGTTTCATCTTGTGGAGCTTGTATGTATAGGGAAAACAGTGGGTGGATCAGTCTGGAAATAACACCTTAGGATCAAAGGTTATGTGAAGGATCAAGGTTTATTTATCTTTAGTTCCACATATAAAACCTATTACTCATTTGCTGTAGATATGATAAGCTACAGAACGTTTTCAGATATGCTGTTTTGATGTCTGCTCATATTTCTCTGCCCTAGCCATCTGCATACCTGGAATTAAAAATGGGCACCAGAGTATGTGGTGGCAAGAAGCTGATTGTCTAATCATCTAAGGCTCCATCATGGCCATGACTGGTCCGATTGTAGTGGTGCTTATAATTAATCTTTGCCAGAGTATATACATTAAGACATATATTACTTTCGGACATTTGGAAATTCTTTTTTCTATATTAAGATACTTTGCATTTTAAATGAATATGCCAATTTACTATTGTAATCATCCTAGTCTGTTTTGAAGTATTGCAATATAATATGTACAAATTCATTTTTTTAAAATCTTCTCTTTCCAACCAAATTATTTATCTAAATTTCTGAGTGGTATAATAAATTTCCGAACACCACCTTAGCTCAATGGTTCTTCGTCATCACAACACTGTAGACCAGGACTGTCAAACTCACGTTGTGATGGCGGCATCAAATGATATAGCGGGACTTTTTCCCCCTTCGCTAAAGCGGGGGTGGGCGTGGCCAGCGCATGACGCATCCAACCCCTGAGCTGCAAGTTTGACAGCCCTGCTTTAGATCTAATCTGATCATATTATATATAATGAACTTCCTGAAGTTTTTAAAGCTCATTTGCACATGCCAGAGGTGAATGGTTAACAGAGAATGTATACTACAAATGTTACAGGTAGTCTTTGTTGTAGTCTTACAACAGTTCATTTAGTGATCATTCAAAGCTACAACAGCATTGAAAAAAGTGACTTAAGACCATTTTTCACACTTGTGACCATTGCAGTATCCCCATGGTCATGTAGCTTATATTCAGATGCTTGTCAACTGGCTCATATTTATGACGGTTGCTGTGCCCCGTGGTCATGTGATCCCCTTTTACGACCTTCTGACAAGCAAAGTCAACAGGGAAGCCAGATTTGCTTAACAACCATGTTACTTAACTGCCGTGATTCACTTAACAAATGTGGCCAAAAAAAGACATAAAATGGGGTAAAACTCACTTAAGAAATTTCTCACTTAGCAACATAAATGTTGGGCTCAATTGTGATTGTAAGTTGAGGACTCCTTATACACGAAAAGCTTGTCATAACTGAAAAGCTAATTTTATTTTGTAAATGGGCTATGGTTAATTCAATTTTTCTTACATAATCTTCTAAATATCTGAAACCTAAGAAATTAAGGGTTAATAGCAGTAATTCATTTAGTACTAAGCAGTTTCTACAAAAGAAAAAAGAAATAATAACCAGCAATAAACCAACAATTTATATCCTGTTTACCAGTATGGTCAGTTCCTACAAAAATAGCAATTGAAGTTCTTGCTCAATATTGTACTTGCACCTGTTTCTTATTTAACTTTTGAAGAAATGAATTTTTCTAAAATTTTAATTGTGTCTTAAGCAAGGAAGTATGTACTGGAATATAAGAACTGCTTTCTCTTTAGAAACAAGTTTGTGGTTTCTAATTTTTGGCTTATTTTAATTTCTGTTTAACTGTATGTGTCTTTATAATCAAGATGAAATTAATCCAGATTTCATTGGCTAATTGTGAAGACTCCCCCAAAATAATGAAAGCGTTATGGATGGGCATCCAAATGATGCAGCAGAAGGAGATAAGTGGTAAAGCAAAGGAAACATTCAGTCTATGTAAAAATGCTAGAAAGAAATATAGGATCCCGAGAGAGGAATATAAGAAAATCATCAAAAAGTCAGTAAATGATGAAATTCAAAAAAGGCTGAGTCATGACAGAGACATAACATAACATGGTGTAATACTGGAATGGTATTAAAAAATAATAGAAATAAATAGAAATTATAAATTGGGATAATAGAAATTATAAATTGGGATAATAGTAACACATATATAATGGAATTTATTATATTCAGAAATAGGAAGATTGCGATTAGGCATATTTAAATGTATGATTATGACCAATGGTATGTAAAATATATTGGAATTTATGGCTTTTAAGGATTACAAACTCAGGGGACTTAGTAATATAATCCTGGGACCGATTAAACTTTATTTAATTTGTTATATAGGTGTTCATAGAAAACGGAGATATTGGAAATTTGGTGGAATTTGAGTAATACTTAAAACATCAAAATATTGGTGACCTAACAGGTCAATAAATATATGAAGAAAGATAATTGATGCTTTAATATACTTTTGGAGAAAGCTATAAAAGTAACATGAGAGAAGAGTATGGTTTAAGGACAGGTGAATATGGAAGAATCATAACAACTGGGAGGGGGGATAAGTATAAATTGGGAAATTAGTATTATACATATTGACACATAAAATTATATATTATAATGAGTATATTAAAGTTAGAAGTTGGAAGAGAAAAACTATGTATATATAATTGTATTATTGTGGTTAGCACTGTGTAAAAATGTACTGACCCAGTCATTACACTGTCCAAAGGTTGTAGAGTAGAGGTTGTTAAAGAAAAACTGCAAATAAAATGTATACCAAAAGAAAAAGACTTTGAGGTAGTGCAGTGGTTAGATAGAATGCTAGTTCTACTCTGACTAACTTAAGGTTGATTCAGCCTTCCATCCTTCCGAGGTTGGTAAAATGGGGACCCAGATTGTTGGGGGCCATAGGCTGACTGTAAACCGCTTAGAGAGGGCTGTAAAACACTGTGAAGCAGCATATAATAAGTCTAAGTTGCTACATTGCTATTTATGTGGTGACAATCCCCCAATCCTGACCTGGGTTTAGTAATTTTAATCATTCTCAATCATCCAGGTCATGGTTGTCCAAAAGTGCTTTTTCAAGAGGCAACTGGCTTGCTGGTTTTTCTTGAGGGTGTTTTGCTTTTCATCCAAGAAATGTCTTCAAAGAAAAACAAGAAAGTGCAGTTGCCTCTTGGAAAAATAGCACGTTTGGGATAAATTTGGATCACGTAACTCTGGGAATGCTGCAATGGTCATCAGTGGTAAATCACTTTTTTTACTACAAGTGTAATTTTGAATGGGCACTAAGTGAATGGTTGTAAGTCGAGGACCGCCTGTACTTAAGAAGGGTTAAAACAGCCCCAGTTTCTCTGTAACAGGAGAGTTTGTAATGCAAAAAGAAGTGGAAACAAGCAGCTGTGTGGGTCTGTTAAAGGAAATAATCAAGCCAGAAAGAAGGCCCAGATGCTGGAAAGAGAAATTCCAGCCACAAAACAAGCACCTTATCATTACTGTAGTCTTCAGACAGCAAGAGAAAACTTCAGTTCTTGAGAAGCAGAGCTGGGACTTTGGGGAAAGAAGGAGTCCAATTAGGATCTGGAAAGTACAAGCAGGTCTGAATACAAAACCCATTGTGCACAGCAGCCTAGATGCAGAGCTCTATAATCCAACTCCAGGGACTGTGTTAGTGGGTAGGAAGGGAAGAAAGAGACTAGCTCTTTCACAAGTCTGTAGCGAAAAGGGATTTCATGTTCAAATGGACTGAATTGGCTACAAAGTTGGAGACTTGGGGTGGAAAAATAAAGATTTAAAGACGAAATAGTTAAAATAATAAAAACGTAATGTTAACATAAAAATACATAAAAACAACATAGAGATATGTCTAGCTTAAAGAAGAATAGAGAGAGAATAGTAGTAAAGTATTACTTTATTTATCGAATGGCACATTCACATATTTCAGTGAAAAGGAACACAAGTAAAATAAAAAACAATATAAAATCTGAAATCTTAACAGAAAGATTTACAAATATACAAGTTGCAAATATATATATATATATATATATATATATATATTTATTTCTGGCAGCCAGAAAATTAGCAAAATCTCTATTGTATAAAGTACAGTAATGATAGCGGAATAAGATAGGAGTTTAGTTTTGCAAAACACAAGTTTTGCGTGGGAAAAACAAACAAGTTTTTTTTTTTTGTCTGTACCATTTTAAGAAAAACCCTAATAATCAGATTGACTCGTATCTCTTGCTTTTATAACTAATCCATCTCATGTAGTGTTTCTTCGGGCCTGGAGAATTAAAAACTTGCTTTAAAAATGAGTAAAAAGTGATGATGTAGCTGAGTGCACAGGACTAAGCACTTACGACAAATATCTGATGATAATTTTATTTGATGCAGTGGCACTATTTTGGGGGCAACAAATTAAGCAAACAAAATGGTTTTTGTGCTTGGACATTGTAAGTAGAGTTTGACTGCTGCCCAGTATTTTTAAGCTGAGTCATAAAATTTTAAAGGATAAGAGAGTGGATCAGAATAGGAACAAAAAAAGTGGGTAATAATAGATACACTGATTCCACAGTAGTAAAATGCAACTGTCTGAACTGTATATGATGGGATCTAGCTCTTTCTACAGATAAAGGCTGCATTATTCCAGAATTAATGCTCATTTCTGCTGACTGCAGAGTCTGAATGAATGAATGAATGAATAAGGCTGCATCTATCCAAATGAATGGTTTCTTTCAATATTGGCTGCAATGGTCTAAAGAAGCTACATCAAATTATTTTAGTTGTTATAATTGTAAAGGCATAAATTAAATTTTAAATGAAATTTGAATGGATAATAATTAAAAGATATAAAGGTGTTACACTGTAGTTAGTAATTACAGAGGAAACCTTGCTTTTTAATGCCTGGAAGGGAAGGGAATTGTTTTTCTTTTCCTTCTGGGATGATGATGAGAAAAGAAAATATGAAATTGTAAACAGGACAGACAAAAATATAAATATAATGATTAGAAAGATACTGAAACTTAGAAAAAGATATATAATTGAATTTAGAAAGGAATGAGATAATTAAAAATAAGGTTGAGGAAAGTAAGGGAAGGGAAAAATTATTGAGAAAATGATAAAATAGTTATAAGATATGGAACAGAATATAAAGACGAATATGTAATTGAGTTTATGTCTGTATGGAGAAGTGATAACCTGGAATCATGCTGTTCTCAAAAATATAATTTATATTATGTTTTATGAACACCCAAATAAAAATTTTACCAAAAAAAGTATTTTAGTTGAATGTGGGTTGTGCACTATCTTACCACTTAATTAATAGGCCCAGTTGATCTTTATTATGGGAAGATTATGATTCAGTTCCAAATAATAGATTTGCAACAATGCAAATTGCAACAATCTTATCTTGACAATGAAAGAAATTATTTCTTGAGTCAGGCCACTTGTCTATTTAATCCAGCACCCTTGCATTTGTTCCTAACTTTGGATATTTGCAAATCATACTGGTTCAGAATATGGACAATCTGTGGGACTACGCTGGTTGATAACCCTTGACCAATCTATTCTTTAAGAATATAAACATATGAAAAACTAGTTGCAATAGAAATGAGATTACAGGTAGTCCTTCAGTTAGGACCACAATTGGGACCTTAGTTTCCTTCATACGGTGTTGCTGTTACGAATTGAGTCAGACCCGATTTTACAGCAATTCATTATGTGAATCATTCAGATTCCCCAATGGGTATTTTTTTTGTCTGAAATTGGAGGGATACCTTTGAAGATTAACATGAGCTTGCATGGGATTGTACCTTCTTTCCCTGTCTAGTGGCCTCAGTCATCCTCACCCATATTTGTTCTCCCTTCTCTTTTTTCCTCAAATCCCTCTGTCAGTTATGGAATCATGATTCATCGCTGCCACATAGTTGGAGAAAGTGGGAGGGTGATGATGTTAATTGAGTCGCTCTTAGTAGACAAAACATAATTCTTTTGATAGTTCAAGGTTAAAGTGTGTGGCGCAGAAAGAATTGGAACTTATTTTGGGATTGGTTCACATGATGTGATAATGAGTAAAAAGGGGATGATTTGTAGGTTGGGACATTGTGGGGAAGCTGGGAAACTTTTAGTTTCGGAATTCCACAGATGTGCCAGATGCTATTCTAATAAAAGTATTTTTGAGATTATGCTCATCTTGGAGTTACTGACAGGAATGGATGTTCCCTGGAATGCTGACATTCTTTCCTTTTCTCCATCTGCATCCTGCCTCCATCTCTCTTTTTTGTGGTTTATTGCTAGAAAGTGGAAGGAGAATGGATGTGCTAGTATGAGAGAGTAGTTTATAGAGTGTGTGAGAGCAGGAATCTTGGTATATGCTGATCAGAGATCCCTTGTTTTTATAAACAGAGAACTGTATTTTATAGGCTATTAATCTTCATTTATATTTGCAAACTCAAGCTACTATTTTGTTCTGGTCTGCTCTTTTTTTCCTGAGTTTATGTTATGGCAAGTGTATAATTTTTATATTTTTTTCATGCTAGGTATTTTAACTAAAAAGGTGTATTATCCACCAGGCAACTATAGGATATCTTCTCTTGTACTTCTAGGCTCCCTTCTCACCTTTATTATTTAATTTTTGTTTAAATTGGAGAGGACCATCAAGCAAAGTGAAGTATTAGTTTTCAATGGCACATTGTTGTCCAAGAATGTTCCTGAACCAAGAAGCATTCCAGGAAAGGAGAGGAGAAGAGAGGAGGGGAGGAAAGGAATGGAGAGGGGAGGGGAGGGGAAGGGAGATGGGAAAGAGAAGGAAAGGGAAAGGGGGATGGGAAAAGGAAAGGAGAAAGGAAAGGAAAAAGGACGGGGGTAGAGGAAAGGAAAGGAAGGAAGGTCTGCAGTTCAGGGCTCTGTTTAAAGGAAATGTTACTTATGTTTGTTTCTTTAGCATAATGAGCATTTCTCCCTCCTTGTGTGGGTGAGAAATTATCTCATATTGTTCATCTTTTGTGAAATGAGTTTTTAAAAATTGTTTTAAGAAGGGATACGATTTGGTGGCATCTTGTTTTAATTCACACATAACCTAAACCTGTCCCTGTCAGGATTAATCTAAACCCAGTGCACAAACCAACTTTTAATTACAGCTTCTTGAGCTCTTTCTTAAAAGTTTGAATCGTGTCCCTAAACCAAGCTCCTACAGTTGTGTGTGTACTGTACATACATTCATTTATTTATTGGTTTTCATATTTCATACACTCAGTAAAAATAAGAGCCTGTTCCTTAAGTTGGGCTCTAAGATTAGTTGGGACTGTTATACCAGTTTGCCTACTGTGTCTCAATCTGTCTGCCTAGCTCCTCAATTCTGTCTCGATAGAGTTCCTTGGGCTCGTGGTCCTGAAGAACTTCAGTTTGCCTTCCTTGGGCGTGGGGTCTAAGGTGGCTTAAAAGAGCCATTGCAACAGCCATGGGCCTATCCCAGGTCATCCATCCTCAACTCAGGGAAGTGGTGACGTGTCTCATTTGTTTTTACCGTCAAACTTTGGCAGTGTGATCTGGAATTAAGGGTAGCTCTGTATGGCTCCTTTGTCATGGTCAGATCAAGCTATGTCTCCATGGCATTGTTCCTGTTGTAGGGAGGCAGGCCTTATTACCCAGCAACTGATGAATCCAGTAGAGTTCCAGAAATTGCTAGGGTTTGTTCCTGATGGAAACGTCTCCATCCGTACTGCATGCCATTCGGTGGCCTTGTTTAGAATGATCCGCTGGGTAAGGAGGACTCAAGAGGTTTGTTTGCAAGGCCATGCTGAAGAATTTTTGCAGCATCTGTTGTACAAAATAGCTAAATAATAGTTAAATGCCAGAATCCCGCGGAGATGCCTTGGCCACAGTCTTGCCTTGTTGTATGGGAATGGTTTGAACCTGTTGACTAGAAACTGGGAGATTGGTCCTGCCTTAGGTACCCAACCAGCTGTGTATGTCAGCTTTGGAAGCCATATTAGCACCAGAAGCTTCCACGCTGCCACATTCCTGATCCTGGGAAAATGGGAGGCGGGAATTTCGTGGAGCGTAGGTGGTTAGACATAATAGCATTCTTCTTCTAAGTCGTCATGTTATTTCTGCACCTAACTGAGGAATGGTTGACGGGGTGTCTCAAGTTGGGACGGATGGTGATTGGGGCATGTGATGCAATGAGGGGTGTAGGGAGGTGGATTTGTAATTTTTTTACTTATTGGAGTAATAAGTACCTGGAACTTTCAGATTCGGGGTTTCCCAGAAGTGCCAGTTTACTACTCTAATAAAAGGAGACTTTGAGAACATGTCTGTCTCAGAGTTATTGATTGGAGTTGAGGTTTTCTGAAATGTTGACAGGGTGAACTTGGGCCAGTCACCTTTTCTCAGCTCTAGGAGGAAGGCAAAGGCAAACCATTTCTGAAAAATCTTGACAAAAAAAACTGCAGGCACTTGTAAGGTAATCAACAGAAGTCAAACCAACAAAAAACCCCAAACCTGATATATTCTGTTGAGAGCTTCGGGTCATGGTCTCGTCGGAGTCTGTCCCTCCCACCTGCATTCTTCAAGCGGACTCTCTTGGCTCATTCAGCTGTACGGTCGGTCGGGAGCTCTCCTCTTGCTCCAGCTGCCTCACCCCCCCCCAGTGGACCTTTCCCCCCTCTTTAAACTTTGTTTCTCCATCAGTTCCTTAAGAATACAGACTGGCAGGGAGGAGGAAGCTGAATGAATGAATCAACAGGAGAATCCTCTGGGACGGGGATCGCCAACCTTTTGGACCTCAGGGACCACCAAACTCATAATTTTAAATCCCGCAGACCACTAATATGAATTTTGACTGATGGTAGCTTGCTGACGTTTTCCCAGGGTCTCTGCAGAAAGCAGCAGAGACCCTGGGAAAATCCCAAAAATAGTCTGCAGGAAAATTTTCCACCCTGTTTTCCTACCAATCGATCATTCTTTATTTGGGATCGCAGGATACTGTCTCCACCTCCATTCTCAGGGGGGGAGAGAAAGGGAGAGAGACTTTTGGCTTCATGCAAGGAAAGCAGCAGAAGCAGCAGAAGTCTTTCTTTCTCACCTGCAAACTCTGCCAGAAATGAATCTTCATTTGACTTGTCCTGCCGGCGCAGCCTCTTGGAGCAGGATCCCAAAGACTCATTTCTGATGGAGTTTGGGAGAGAGAAAGAAAAACTTTTGCTTGCGTGCAGCCAAAAGCAGAAGAAAGAAGCAGAATCAGCCCGGTGGCCAGATTAGGTGGCTGGGGTAAGTGGGGCAAGTTCCCCCCTCCACCATTTCCCCCCTCCCCTCACTACCTCATGTTATTTGCAATGCAAGTGATGCAAGCCTTGTGATCCCATAGGCCATGTAGGCGGTGCAGTCTTGTGTTTCTGTGCAGCCTGGATTAATTGCTTTGGGGGTGACATTTCTCTGCAGACCACCAAAATTTTCTCATGGACCACCAGTGATCCCTGGCCCACTGGTTGGCGACCACTGCTCTGGGAAGCTTGGAAGGGAAAGAAGGGTGGGGGAGGGAGAGAGGGAAGAGTGTCTGGGATTTGCCAGGAGAAATCTAGGAGGTGGATTTCTGTCCTTCAAGGTGATGAAGGTTTGGAGTGGTTATTTCTTCCATTTAAGGGAGTGCTAAGAAGGAATGAATGAATGAACTTTCCAATCCAAACGTAAGAGAAAGGAAATCATCCTACGGACCCTTGAGTGGAAATAGAATGGAAATCCACCTCCTGGATTTCTCCTGGCAAATCCCAAAGACACTCTTCCCTCTCTCCCATGGTCTTTCCCTGCCAAGCTTCCCATAGGATTCTCCTGCTGATTCATTCATTCAGCTTCCACCTCCCTGCCAGTCTGTATTCTTAAGGAACTGACGGAGAAACAAAGCTTAAAGAGGGGGGGGAAGTCGTCAGGCGGCTGGAGCAAGAGGAAAGCTCCCGACCGACCGTACAGCTGAATGAGCCAAGAGAGTCCTCTTGAATGAAGGCGGGAGGGACAGACTCCGACGAGACCATGACCCGAAGCTTTGGGATGGAAAGCAAATCGGGGCGTGGGGGGGAGGGGGGGGGAGAGAAACGATAGCATCACCCTCCCGCCGCCGCCGCTTCCATCCACCGAAGCCCGAATGACTCACCGACTAGCAGAACGTTATCGACACAGCCGCTGTCAAATATAGCGATGCCCCTGCTGAAGGGCGGGCAGGTGGTTATCAGCAGCCGGGTGTGTCCAACCGCTGCTGGCAGCACACCGAACGCGGCATAAGCCGGGTCGAGGGCAGAAGGGGAAGCGGCGGCCGACTAAGGTGCCGCGATGCAAAGTGCTCCGCCGCCATCCACGCCGCCGCCCGCCCGCTGACCCGGCCTGCAGCCAGCACCATACCTGGGTCTGAGGCAAAGGCGGTTGGCGGGAGTAGGGAGCTCTCTGCGCTCCACCATGATCGGCCGTTAGGAGCGGCCTGCGGACCGCTTCTAATGGGAAGTTTCCCGACCCCCCCTCCCCTAAATAGGCCCAAATTTGGGGGGGCGTGGCTTAATTTCATGCCAATAAAACTGCTGAGCCTTCCTATTGGGGGGAGCGTATTGGAGAAACACGATAGATAGAAATAGGTAAGTAGGTAGATTGGGAGGGAGATTAGGAAGATAGGTAGCTCTTTGCAAAGGTCCATCTTCTTTTTTCAGAATTTAATTAACAATATCTTGTCTTGATGTTTTAGGCATGAATTATTACTGGAAACTGCTGTCATCATTCCCAATAATCATGGTTGCAGTCATCAATTCATCGTTTTTGAATCTTGAAGATGGTCATGTTGTCCTGCCTTCTGAAGCGAATGGAGCTTTGTTGTTTATCATGCTGGGGAAAGTATTTATCAATTTGTTTCTATTGCAGGTCAGAAAACACAGTCATCATCAGAGTTTTATGAGCTATTTCTGCATTTCACTAGCTATCTTTGACTTGATACTTCTGGGGATGATGACTCTCATTTTCTGTAACCTGAATGTTTTGATTGGGGAGATTAGATTTACTGAGTATCACATCTGTCTTTTGCCTCAGTTTATGTCCCTTGTCTATGGAATTTTGCATTATCCAGTTTTTTTGATAGCTGGCTTGGATTATTGCCTTACAATAACCCACACTTCCAAATATCAGAACAAATGTTGGAAATCACTGTACACAATTGCTGTGATACTCACATGGATTTCTGCGCTTGGTTACGTTCTGAATCTTCCGAGCAGTTCTTCATGGCTGAATATAAATAATGAAAATTATGGGCATCAATGTCCTTTCTACATTAGCAGCCAAACTTATTGGCTCTCACTTGGTATGTTGTCCTTAATATGCTTGGTTCTTGTTTTCTGTTGGTCAGAAATTATAAATATAGTGCAGTCCACTAAGCTGATTTATTTTGAGAGTGACATTGTTCTGTTATTTCCTTATGAACCTGAGGGCAGCTCCAGAGATCATTCAAAACATCTCTTGACAAGACTTCTGATCAGCTTTATGGGGACTTGGATACCGTTCATTATGCTCCAAATGCTCATTGTCTTACTTAATGCAGAGATTCCTGCCCACATTGAGATGAATGTCCCCTGGCTTTGTTTTGTCAACAGCTTTCTTATTGGGATTGCATGTTGGGTGAGAGGCCAAGACATTGTGCTTCCTGAAGATTCTTGGAATATAGATCCGTTTGTCAGTTGGAAATATTGCTTTACACCTTTCAGCTTTCAAAACACCGATAAAACTGTAAAGCTGGACAGTGAAATCATAATCTGTTAATGAACTACCATAGGATTATATTAACTGGATTGCAATCAGCGGAGAAAGCTGCAAATTAAGTTTACGAATTACAGGAAAGAAGGAACATCAAATAAGATATTGGTTGAACATTTTCTCAAGTTGTGCTGCGTGTGTAGGAACATAGCAGTATAAAAGAATACTATGTGTTTTCCAAGTTGAATTTCCAGCATGGGTTGTTATTTCAAAATAAAGTAATGGAGTCTACTATGTTGCTATTGATTGATGGGCTGTGTGCCATCAAATAATTTTTGATTCTTAGCAACCACAAACAGATTTTCTTCATGAACCATGTTGCTATAATAATTCAATATTAACCAAGGATGTAACCCAACAAGTATCAAGTCCTTATTTGAGAATGATTACCTCACAGGGTTGCTGTTGTACACATAAAAACTGAGGTCTCCATATAAGCTTGGAAAGAAAATAAGGCAGGTTGGTAAGTAGGTTTTGGGGAATGCTGTATTTTCAATATATGATTTAAATGAGTATCTTAGAATTGATTTAATTATTTTGAATTTATTAGCCACCCAACTGCAATGGCGTTCTTCAAAGAGTAAAACTAAATGACAACAAACTTAAAAGCAGCTTCTAATGAATTTAAAAAAGCAGAACAGGAATCTTCTCCTGATATGTAAATGCATATCAGACATTAATCCATCTTTGCTGCTGCTTGCATTGCAAAAAGGCACACACTGGCTCCAGGAATCTTGGGAGTTGAAGTTCATAAAGTTGCCATAGTTGCCTGACTCTGCATCAGATAGACCCATGTTCTGAAATAGACCAACTACCAATTCACAGACATTCCATAGCTGTGAATTGTTAGACAATAGATGGATAAACATGTTCCTGTTCTGATCCAGGCTTTATCAGACTTAATGAAACACAAACTTATTTTAAAAGTAAAACCTATTTTAATGCAATGCTGGGAATTACTTGCATTCCCAGCCAAAACTAATTATACACAGTTCCTCCAGATAAGATCATGCTTTTCAGAGCTATAGAATGCTGGCAAAAAAACTGAAGTCCAATTAATTATAACATAGGCCAACCCAAAAACTCAGAAAAAAACGACCAGAGTACAGAGCTTCAAGACTCAGAAATTACTGAACTGCTTTGCTTCCTGCAAAGCTCTTGGTCATTGAGGACTGATTTTTATCCCTTATGGGAGGGGCAGTCACCTCCCAGCTTTACTCCTAAATCGCTCCCCTGGGTTCTCTGCTTTGCTACTGCCAGGCTCCGAAGGCAACACCCCACTCTCGGATGGTCCTAGCCCCATCCCTGCATTGGATGCAGGACCCTCGTCCAAATCCTCTCCAGACTCCCTAACTGGTTCCCTTTTGTCTTCACTGTCTGATACCCCTGCTGTCTGCACTGGCTGCTGGTGAACCACAGCAGTTCCAAGCATCCATCTACCCTCACTTAATTCAGCCCACCCATATCACAGGCAATTGTTATATTTGTTCCTCCCATGGGCAAGTGACAATTGGTATGAGGAGAAACTGAGCCAGAGGAATATTCCAAAGCCTTTTTCAAAAAAAATTGTCTCATTAAAACAGAAAGAGCAGCACCTGTCACTAATTTTTGGCCTCACTACTATGGCAGAACGGATCTTGGTACCCAGAACTACAAATTATATGTATTTTCCTATCCTTAAGGGCTGATGGATAAAATTTAACACCTTTATTTGCCTAAGACCATAGCAACAAATGGATATAGATAGCCCTGGACTAAAACCATTCATTTAGTAACCGTTTGAAGATACAACAGTATTGGAAAAAAAAATAACATGATCATTTTTCATAACTTATGACCACTGTGGCATCCCCATGGTCACATGATCAAAATTCAGATGCTTGGTAACAGGTTCCTATTTATGACGGTAGCACCGTCCTAAGGTCATTGATCCTCTTTTGAGACCTGACAAGCAAAGTCAATGGGAAACCAGATCCATGTAACAACCCTGTTACTAATTTAACAACTGCACTTCACAATTGTGGCAAGAAAGCTCATACAAAGGGTTTGGATAAAATGATCTACAAGGTCCCTTCCAACTCTTGTTAATCTGTATACAATTGGGCAAGAATGTTAACAACAGCTTTACTTAGCAACAGAAATTTTCTGTTCAATTTTCTGTCAAGTTTGGTCCTAAGTCTAGGACTACCTGTATTTTGGTCTGAAGGATATTCTTTCCACCATCATTCTATATTACATGATTTAAAGTTAAACCATGCCCACACAGTCATTGGCTTCATGTCTTATTTCATGCTGTAGATTTCCACGGCCTTCATTACTTTTTCCTGGGGCTTAGAGCGGTAGAATAGAGTAGAACAACAGAGTTGGAAGGGATCTTGGAGGTTTTCTAGTCCAACCCCCTGCCTAGGCAGGAAACCCTACACCACTTCAGACAAATCGTTGTCCAACATCTTCTTAAAAACTTCCAACTCCTGGAGGCAAGTTGTTCCACTGATTAATTGTTCTGTCAGGAAATTTTTCCTTAGTTCTAGGTTGCTTCTCTTCTTGATTACTTTCCATCCATTGCTTCTTGCCCTACTTTCAGATGCTTTGGAGAATAGTTTGACTCCCTCTTCTTTGTGGCAGCCCCTGAGGTATTGAACTAGTATCATGTTTCCCCTAGTCCTTTTTTTCATTAAACTAGACATACCCAGTTCCTCAGGGATGGGATCCAACAGGGTTAACTACCAGTTTGGTCATTTACGAGGTTCGGTGATTTATAATGTGCTTCCCTGCACACTGCTGGCTTGTAAATCGTCATCAGCATGCTGCGTGCAGAGAAGCAGCCTTTCAAAAAGCCTTCTTTTCCTGCTTTTCTAAATGCAGTTGAGGTTGAAAAAAATCAGGAAATAAAGGTCAGATAAGAGCCCGGGTGGGCAAAAACATCAGCAGACATAGAACCAGTTCTATGTCTGCTGCTCTTCAGAGCTCTACTCTATAGAATGATGATGGAAAGAATATCCTTCAGACCAAAATATAGGTAGTCCTAGACTTAGGACCAAACTTGACAGAAAATTGAACAGAAAATTTCTGTTACTAAGTAAAGCTGTTGTTAACAGTCTTGCCCAATTGTATACAGATTAACAAGAGTTGGAAGGGACCTTGTAGATCATTTTATCCAAACCCTTTGTATGAGCTTTCTTGCCACTATTGTGAAGTGCAGTTGTTAAATTAGTAACAGGGTTGTTACATGGATCTGGTTTCCCATTGACTTTGCTCTACAGAGGTGGACAGAACCAGTAGAAACCCACCCCTGCAGTTCCTGCAACCGTTCTTCATGTGTTTTACCCTCCAGTCCCATAATCATCTTCATTGCTGTTCTCTGCATTCTTTCTAGAGTCTCAACTTCTTTTTTACATCGTGGCGACCAAAACTGAATGCAGTATTCCAAGTGAGGCCTTACCAAGGCACTGTAACACTTCACATGATCTTGATTCTATCCCTCTGTTTATGCGGCCTAGAACTGTATTGGTTCTTTTGGCAGCTGCTGCTCATGGCTGGCTCATATTTAAATGATTGTCCACTAGGACTCCGAGATCCCTCTCACGGTTACTCTTGTGAAGATAGATGAAGGACGGAGAAGAAACCCCATCCAGAGGACCAATGGGAATATTGGAAAATTGGTGTTTTGGTCTGTTTTTGTGGCCAGAGAAGGAAATCTCTCTCCCAAGGATTGAACAAAACGAATTCTCACCAGTGGAAAAATGCCACCCACCACCACAGCAAAAATGTCTTCAGCTTCTCAAGCTCACAGGCTTGGAAACTCCTCTGTCATAGAACAATGGCCTGCTTTCTTTTTGATCTCCAAGAAGTACTAAGAAGCACAGAGGGCAGTGAATGAGTATCTGTAGCCGATGTTTTAAGACCGTTGTTCTTTCCTATGAGTGCATAGCAGATGTGAGAGGCAGTGAAATCCCAGGTAAAATATCCAGGTACTTTAAAGTATAACAGAGATACTCTACCACTATGCTTTAGGTCATCCTTTGAGAAGTAAATGTGAAGAGTGTCATAAAAGGAGAGGCCAGAACGCACCCCTGGCTTTTGTTTCAATAGCCTCACATGTTTCAACAAAGCCCAGCAAAAAGCTGAAGCGACCTCTTCTTTTATTCTCGTGTTATTGTGATAACTTGGAAGAAAGAACACGCACACTATCATATTACCTAAGCTAACATAATTCTAGATGGTAGAGAGAGAAAATTCTTGCAAGATTTCTGTTTGGAATTAAAAGAGTTTTCCCCCTGTTCAGGGAAGCTTCTGAAAAACAGGTTTCTTCAACTGATATTCTGCCACAGCACTCGGTTCTAAGATCCTTCCTGATTATCATGGACAGGCTGGGACCAGCTGGCTCACTTCCTAAAATAAGATGACTTGAAAAAAATTGCAGCAGCTTTTCCTAGCAATACAATATATCCTTATACTCTCTACCCCCAGTGCTCTTCTGACATTACAAAATGACAGAAGAGGTAAGACTCTCCCACCCAAAAAATTGAAAAAATGAGTGGCCATTTTGACCATTGTCATGACTGGCTGAGGAATTCTGGGAATTGAAGTCTACAAGTCTTTAAAGTTGCCAAGGTTGGACATCCCTGCCCTAGAGTAAGCTCATTGCAATTCTAAATGGCAATACTCTTCATTAATGGATTTTTCTGGAGGCATTTCTGCCATAAAGCAACTATCTCTCTTTTAATAAAATTGTTATTGAAAATATTTAGATGGATAAAAGGTAAACATGAATACATAAAGTAAAAAGATAAAAGAAAGCAATACAATTAAAGAAAAAAGGACTAATTACAGATTTAATATTCTTTGCAGCTAATACAAATAGTTATCCCTTATTCCTTTTACAAATTATAAAGTTCCCTTGTTTTCTATATTCAACTCATTTTTCAATCAGCAAACCCACAAATAGCCATTTTCCTCCCCATTTTGACCAAAAAGTCTGTAAAAGTTTCCAGTTTGTATAAAACAAACCATAAAATATAAAATCACTCCTGACCAAACAGGTCAGTTTCCTATTTCCTATAAAGCAACTATCTCATCATGCTAATTAGAATGTCTAACCTTTTGATCGGTAGCTTGGCTTCACCAATAATTTGCTTTGCAAATACCATTGCGATGTTCCTTGCTTGTGTTATGTATGGACAGAAATCTAATTTTCATACCTGTACATTATTAAGGAAAAGCTCAATATTCAAGCAGATTGGCTGACTAGAGGAATGAGGCCAAGGGAGATCAATTGTCTCTAAATCCTGTTTTCTTCCAGGAAATAGTTAGGAATTGGATCCCTATCCAATGTGTTTGTAGTAGAAGATAGAGCAAAACTAACTTAAGAAATAACAATTTAAGATACTATTCTTACTGTATTGAGGGATGTGGGAAACGCCCTCAAATTAGAAATTGGATGGAGTCACTAAGTGAAGCAGTAAGCAGTTTATTGTAAAATATGTTCTTGCATGAGCGAGTAGCTAGCAAAGTAGGCAAACGTCATGATAAATTTCAGTAGTATTTTATTCCTCATCCCTGTACGCATAGTCCCTCTCTTGCCTCTCTATTGGCTGGGTACTACAAGGCTTATAACCTATCCGAGGTGCCTAATAGCCCTATGTGAGTCTCCTCCCGTTTGCATCTCCGCCCTTTTGCAGCTTTAAGCACCTCTTCCCCTTATTCTTTTTTTAGCATAGTTTAGTTTATTAGATTTATTAGATTTAAGCATAGGGTTCTGCTTAATCTTTGGCAGCTGTAATACCTTTTAATCGCAGGTCTAGCTTTGATTGCTTTGGCTAGAAGTTCCTGTCAACTATTTGTATAAACCTAAAAAGAGAAGGTTACCTGATAATGCTCTTACTCTGTATACCTTTTTCTATAAGCTATTGTAGTTAAGCTATGCATGAGCTACAAAAGCTTCCTGTCAATTTAGCTTTTTACCCTTTCCTGTATACTTTTAGCCACATCCGCTTCTGAGTGCATTCCTAAAGTATAGCCTGGTGTGACTAATGGTGTAACTGATGCGGAAACAATACGATTCTATTTTCTAGAACAGATGAGCTTTAACTTATTCCCGTGCTTTTCTATGCTGTCTCCTCTTTTTAGGGAACATGAACTGTGGTGGTGTATTGCAGGCTAATTCTGCCGACTGCCATCAATTCGATTCTGACTACCTCAAGGTTGACTCAGCTTTCCATCCTTTCTGACTCCGTAATATGCTGACTCCGTAAACCATTTAGTAAAGCACTATGAAGCAATATATAAGTCTAAGTGCTATTGCTCTCCAAGATCTACAGCCACTACACTGGAAAAACGGGACAGCCCATTTTCCCAAGGTTTGATTACCAAATTGACAGATCTCAGTGCAAGACCTACTCAAATCATTTCCATGTCTGGATTGATTTCATGAGGATCAATTATACATTCTGGCCTGCAATGGCTTTGTATTTGAACAAGGATTATTGCCAGCATTGAAATCATCCCAAGTTACGGTTTCTCAACCATCTTAGCTGTCTTCAAGTTAGTTTGGGAGGTTTTAGATGAGAGAGCAAGAACTACTGTAGAAGGTAGTCCCAGTTAGTTTCAAAGAATCTTAGCATTCTGTAGATAGCTGTGGAAATGAATCATGAGTTATTTTCAAAATGGAAGCTGGGGGACATGTGAAGGATTCCTATTTTCTAGCTGTTAACTAGGATTCCCATTTTCTAATTCAACTCAAGGTTTCCCTTCCTATGCCTCATCATCTCTTCCTTAAGTAGCAGATTCATTCAAGGCGACCTATCAATATTGAGGATGCTGAAAAACCCTTCGAGTTCCCAGACTTGAATCTTCTTAGGAAAATACTTTAAAAGCCATACTTCGCCAATTTTGGTACAAACCAGGAGGCTCTAGAACTAACACTTAATTTCTATGGAGGTTCTGAGTCATCCAGGTCATGGTTGTCCCAAAAGTGCTTTTTCAAAAGGAAACCAGTTTTTTTCTTGAACATGTTTCGCTTCTTATCCCAGAAGTTCCTTCAGCTGTGACTAAGCTTCTGGGATGAGAAGCGAAGCGAAACGGCTTAAAAAAAACCACAAACACATTTTTGGGATAACATTTGCTTAATGAAGAAGGAATTCATATTTTTTTTGTTCTAGAATGAATAGTGCTCCAGCCCTAATCTCTAAGAAAGACAATTCCATTGAGACCAGGTGATCATGTCATTGCATTTTATCTGAATTCCATGTAGAGTCAAGAAATTGTTGGTATGAGAGGGGAAACACAAATAAGGGCTCAGGAATATTATTGCCTAGATTTTTTGTGCAACATGGCAGTTTAGGGAACCAAGTGATCTTTATTGTAACTAATGGGATTGAGCCAACAAATGAATGACTTTATCAAATCAACTCTCACACTTCCCTCAAATGTCACAGAACTCTTAGTCTGAGTGCACCTGGAATTTCTAGTTACTAGAACTTCTGCTAAGAAGCTACATTAAAGGTTCTTCCATTTTTACTCAGCATTGTAAAATATAGGTAATCCTCGTTTAGCTATCACAATTGGGACCCACAATTCGATAACTAAACAAAGCAGGAGTTAAGTAAAACTGATTACCAGCTTACTATCTTATTTCAAGTTTCTTTGCTTTACCTGTGAACACCTGTGAAAGTTGTAAATACAAGGATTGGTTTCTTAGTTAATTTTCTATCACCATATGTTCTGAGGCAGTCTCTTAAACAAGGACTACTTGCAGATATTTATTTTTCCTGTGGAAGCTTCCATAGGGAGCCTAACCAATATTGTTCTTAAATATTCCTTTACTGCCTTCTTCATCCCCCAACAAATTGCTGATAGATACGGTGTATTTTTAGCCACTGTGTGTTGCCAGCAATCACACCAGTGGCGGGATTCAAATTTTTATTACTACCGGTTCTGTGGGTGTAGTGCCTTGGTGGGCATGGCTTGGTGGGCATGGCAGGGGAAGGATACTGCAAAATATCTATTTCCACCCCACTTCAGGGGGAAGGTTACTACAAAATCCCATTCCCTCCCCACCCTACCAACCTGCTTTCCAGCTCCGTTCTCCTGTGCAGGGCAACAAAAGAAGATCCAGCCAATCAGCTGGGTCTCGGGAGGCAGAGAATAGATGGGGAGGGACCAATCAGAGGTGGTATTGCAGGTTCCCCGAACTATTCAAAATATTCACTATCAGTTCTCCAGAACTGGTCAGAACCTGCTGAATACCATCTCTGAATCACAGCCCTAACGTGCATTTCCCCCCACTGTGGATTGGAAAGTGATGGCTATGTAGGATGCTTGCATGGTAAAGATATTTGATAGGGATGCCTCTACCTGTTTATCTAAGTCTAAGCACCTGGTTATGACAGAAATGGGACTAGGATTGTCATTAAATGATGCAGCTGAAGAGCCTAACATCATGTGATCACATAGCTTAGCAACAGAAATTAATTTTATGGGAGAAAAATACTATGAATGTTTTTACATCTATCAAGTCTTTTAAAATTCTGCATTATTGTAAATTATTTGAGCTCACTGTTGAAGTTCCTAAGGCAGAACGTATACTGAACAACATACTTGGTTGCTATTTTATTTCTGAAATGTGAAAAAAGAGAATCCAATATACAAAGGAGACAAATCAAAGTCAGTTTTTATTTCTGAAGCTGTGTATTCACAATTTTAATGTAAAATTGAAATATAAACCAACTTGATGATACTGTCAGTAATCTCACAGAAAGCAATATTACCACATAAAAATGTCCAATAAAAAAGAAGTGTGCTGATAACAAAGGTGCAATTACAAGCAAATTGAAGCAGCAATAGTATAAGGTGCTTTGATTTTTCATTTATATAATCAGTTTATCAACAGACAGATTAAGAACAAATAAATTTTACACCACTTTTACAGACCATAACAAATATGAGAATCTAAAATTCATCCACATGCTATACATGTATGTATGTATATCTGTATTCATACATACAAGATACATATAGCTTAAACTTTACCTCATTTGTTGTGTGGCATTTTTCTTTTACGTTAAAAATGATTCAGCTTCATTTGGAACAAGGAGTAATTAAAAAAACAACTCAACACTGGGAAAAAAGTCCAAGTCCCAAATTAGTGCCACACTTATTCAAAAATTTAAATATTCCATGATACAGAGAGAGGTTATCTTTATAATCTCATATTAGTTTATTTGGAAATATCCTCAGTTCTCCCTCATTCTCACAGATGAGCTAATTCCCAACAGATGTTTCTCTTTGTTTTTACATATACTGCATTTACCTGATAGGAAGGAGGTTTTCCCCTGTAAATTGTGACTCTGAATATGGTTTTTTTTTTTTTTTTGGCCCTAGGGAGTGTGTGTGTGTGAGGGAAGGGACTTCACCTTAAATTAGCTATGAATAGAAGATACTATTGGAAAGTGGCTACTGGATAACCCTGAGAGACAGAGGCCTGCAGGGCTGCTTTGAAATTAAGTCAGCTACGCTAATCAACTTGCATATTGCTGATTGCTTGCCAAGTTGAATTTAATTGGACTTCCCCATCCTGGGCAGATATAGTATTGCTTCCTATCCATCCAACATGGTCCCCACCTTTCTCTTCCCGCATTTCCCAGTGTAGCTCTCCTGTTTGCTCATCCAGTAGCATTTGTAGAAAACTAGTGTCACCATTGAAAGTGGTCATTATATATTTGTGTCCTCATATCTCATGCAAGCATGTTAAAGCTGCAGCATTTGGGTGATGATGTCATGCATTTCATCCCCCTGCTCCCTTCACCCCACTTCTGGATGTAAGGCCTCATCCCATTTACTGCCTCAGTGGCATTACAGGACCTTACTGTTTTTCCTTGAATGAGAAAAGGGTTGCAACATTGCATGCTCCGTTTGGGTGTGCGCACAACCACAAATGACCGGGCTGGCATCGCAATGCAGCAATGCTCCTTTTGTCATTCAGAACATCCCCTCCAAAGCTCCTGTATTACTTCCTTTTGCTGTTTTTGATGGAAAAGAAGGGAAATGCTTTTGCATCTTTGTTTCTGTGTACTTGTCTGGATATATGACAATAATTGGTTTAGTTAGATTGGGGATCAACTGAATTTATAAGTGTACTTTCATAGAATATTAATCCTAACCTACAGCTATTAATTCAATATCAATTTATTTTTGTCTTTTGCTGGTGTGACTTCCGACTACTGTACATACATATATACATACATATATAGACACATGTACAAATAGTCAAACTCACAGATTTGAAAGAAGGAAATATCCTGAATTGGATTTTATGTGGAAGTTGCCATGGCTGAAATGGTTATACATTATTATGATGATTCCCCCAGATACTTTCCCAGTTATCTCTCCGGATGTCAGCTTGGAGGAAGATGAACCAGTTCTAGGCATGTATGGAGGGGAGTTGGTTAATGGCTCCATGCAACCGTCTGAGAAGGATTTGGTTCAAACACAGCTGAAGCAGGACAGCCCAGAGGCGTCAGATGGAGAAAGCATGCAGCTGGAGCCAGACAGTGATGAGGAAGAGGAACTGCCTGCTGCAACTGATCCAAGAACATGTAGGGCAGAGAAAAGGCAGAAGCAGGGAAGGCCAGCCACATTACTCGTGAGGAGCAAGCCTCGTCCTTCTTGATGGGTTGCACCAGAAGTTGCCTATTTAGCATAACAGATAGATGGAAATGATGCTGGGGACAATGTGTTCATTTCCTAGCTACGTATTTTCTGGTCATTGTGATTCTTGCCTCACTTTGGATTGACAACGTGCCTTGACTTGGATTATGCCTTGTGAATGCTAGACTTTCCTTGCCTCATGAACCCTCTTGTATTGTGGTTTTTAATTTTGTCTGGTGGATTTATTTTGATTGGGAAACTTTCAAGTGCCTTGTGGCCTTATTGGCCATTGTTCTGTGGACTAGCATTGGTCTGCTTGTGGCTGGACTTAATTGGGACAGTTCTGGGTTTTTGGTGAAGGGAGTTTCAGGAGAATATTAATAAACCCACTAAACCACAGATATGTGTGTGTGTGTGTTTGTGTGTGTGACAGCACAATTGCCTACTCTGTTTTTAGGAGGAAAATTAAAATCAGGCAAATCTTCCTTTCAGGTAAACACAGTACTGGAAAGGGAAGAGTGATTGCCAAAACAAACAAACAAAAAAGATGGTGAGAACATATTGGCAAGAATAGCTTTGAAGCAAATAAAGTCAAACTTGAGATACTTAAATAACTTTTCAAAAACCAGTGCAGTACAAGGGGAGAATATAAATATCTTTCATTGCAACAAACTAACTTTGTCCATTTTGTTGGTCCCTATATTCTTGTTTCATGAACAGAGAAAAGGGAATATAAAATACTAATTTTACAAAATCAGAGACAATAAACTTTTAAAAACATTTAAGGTTACAGGTCAGTTAAACTTGTCCTCTTTTGCAGGACCCAGTTCTTAATAAACTTCATAAATCTGACAATCTTCAAAGTGGTTTAAATATTTATCAAATGAATCCTTATGAAAAAAATTATATTACAAAGGTACTCCAAAAGCATGAAATTTATCAAATGTTATGTAGATCAAACCTCTCTTAATATAAATAATAGCTGATTTTTTTCTTCCTTTGTTTAATCATCCAGATTCCAGATACTGATGCCCAGTTAAGAGGTTCACTTGAGTCTTTTATTAAGCTGGAAAATAGCTTAGGCCTCGATAATAAAATAAGGATATAATGAACCTGACTCGATAAATCATTGTTTGTAAGGGATGAGAAGAAGTTCACAGGCTCCTCTCTGCCTCCTCAAATTAAGTGCTTTTACTACCATTTCTCAAACAGCTTATGTCACTAGCTGAAACCACAGAAGTAGATTGTATTAAAAGGTAGGGGACAATTTATGGAACTTTTACATCCATGTTGGTCAATGCTGGCAATTGAAAATGTCTGCACTTCAGTTCCCAGAATTTTCCACACAGCATGCTGGCTGCGGAATTCTGGGAGTTGAAGTCCACACACTGTCAAGTTGACAAGGCTTAGAAACATGAAACCTTACATGAAACCTTTTTAAGGCCTGTCATTATTGCAAATAATTAGTCATGTATTATTTTACTTGTTATACCCTCCATGGCCATAACAAGAAAGTGCCTCCTCCTATCCTCTATCTAGTTTTTTTCCATGATCGCAACCATTATCAAGCTTGTCATGATTGACACAAAATAGTAACACATTCAGTAAGGAAAACAAAAATACTGTACTTAAATATTTTATAATAAGAAACTTGTGAAATGCTACGGAATTTTACAAAAAGAAAACTATCATACAAATATTCTAGGAAGAACATACAGTCAAGTCTCTGTAATAAGACCTCTATTTAATGGACTTCACGCGTAGCAGGCAAGATCATGAATGGATACGTGCACTTTCCAAATACAGGTAGTCCTCGACTTACAATCACAACTGAACCCAAAATTTGTGTTGATAAGCAAGATGTTCGTTAAGTGAGTTTCCCCCCAGTTTACGACTTACCTTGCCACGATTGTTAAGTGAATCACCGCAGTTAAGTTAGTGGCAAGATTGTTAAGTAAATCTGGCTTCCCCATTGACTTTGCTTGTAAGGTCACAAAAAGTGATCACATGACCCTGGGACATCATAAATATGAGCCAGTTGTGCCAAGGATCTGAATTTGATCATATGACCATGGGGAAACCTTCAACGGTCGCTAAGTGTGAAAACGGTCATCAGTCACTTATTTCAATATTGTTGTAACTTTGAACGGTCATTAAATGAGCTATTGTAAGTCTGAGGGCTACCTGTAATAGGCAGTCCGTTAAATTGAGGTCTTACTACCTTCTGTTGTATAAGGTTTGCATTTTTGTGCAGTTAACTCTTATCAGGCTTATTTGCAAAGAAGATACTAAAGGATCTATTTTATATATATGTATATGTGTAAATATATATATGTGTGTGCCCTGCCGCTCATGTGGCCCAGTTCCCTCCCCTCAGCCGGACCACCAAGCCACAAAGGTTGGTGACCGCTGCTTTATCGGCCCCCTTTGGAAAAGGTGTATCCCATTCAAAATACATCCTGCCTAGGTAGTCCTCAAGTGATAGTCATAATGGTGCCTGCCTGTCAAAGTCATCATAACACATGATGGTTGAAAAATTGCGTCACCCACATGATCGACCCAATTTTTTGGACCTTCTCTCCCCCCCCACCCCCCCCCAAATGGCTGCTGCAGTTCAACAATCCTTAAGCAAACCACTGGTTCTCTATAAGCTGGTTTTGCCATAAGCTGGAAATACCGGTTTTCAGCAAAACTACTGTCAAAGGCAGTGATCTGACAGGGGGGATGCTGCAAACAGCCGTAAAAGTGGCTCATCTGCCAAGTACCCGAAAAGCATTCATGGCCATGTGATGCAGAGGGGAAGGCCTGACCATCGAAACTTCGACTTCAGGTTACTAAGTATCCCCAGGGAGATCCGTTGTAATTTTGACCACTGCTAAGTAACCGGTTGTAAGTTGAGGACTACCTTCAATGTATTCCTTTCCATGAAAAACCGCAGCCTGAAAAGAAGCTGCAGGTGACTCTTTCTCCAAAGCCGGGAAGTTTTCTACCTGTGCTCTGTTCTATGAGATGCAGCTATGGGCAGCTTTAGTGGACAGGTGCTTTGCCAGACAGGGAAACTCATCTTCTCAATCTTCTCCCATCCAGCCCTTGCCATACTACTACAAGCAGTAAATAATACTACTATTATTTTCTAAATGGTCCCCGAACTACTACAAACAACTTTTCAGGGGATCCTAGGAACTAGGATAGAATTAGAAAAACTAGCAACAAAATTCAGTGTCTTGTATACATTCAGACGTTTTTGTCATGGGATGCAACAACTCTGATGAGGCAACTCTGATACAAATAACCCTTGTATCCTGAGAGTTATTCTGCAGACACCTACAGCAACAGCTCCAATTTGCAAAAAATAATAATAATAATAAAAAAAAATTACTAATTATCACTTGGTACACTTTTTATGTGGAGACTCTGCTGATGTTTCATCAAATGAACTTAAGAAATAGGACATTGCTAGAAAGAGAAGGGGGGAGGGAAATCCTCTAATAAAGGGGTCTCCAACCTTGATGACTTTAAGCCTGGAGGACTTCAACTCCCAGAATTCCCCAGCCAGCTTTGAGAATTCCCTCCCCCAGCAATTCTGGGAGTTGAAGTCCACCGGGCTTAAAGTTGCCAAGGTTGGAGACCCTGGCTCTAAAATGTCCCCTCGTGCAATTAACCCCTTGTTTTTTTTTTTTTTTGACAAAACACCTAAAAAGAATTAATAACCTTCCAAATAAGTGCTTAGCTCTGTTTGACTGTGTTCAGACACGTCATGGGAAGTTCAACAATTGCACAATTATTTCTAAGCAGCCTCCAACATCAACACCCAAAGGAAATGTTAATGAAAAATGCTAAAAGCAAACACGAAACCACCCTAATTGCATGTGATCACAAAAGTTTTCTTCAAGACAACTCCCTCCCAAGCAGGAGGCTGCCTAGACAGAGGACAGCAGATTCTGCCCTTTTATTAACCCAGGACTTAAACTCTGCATCCAGGGGAAAGCCGGGCTGGGTTTTTTTTTTTTTTTTTGAGCTACAAGACAACCCCCATGGATGGCAAGGTGGGGGGAGGAGAGAAGGATTGTACACAAATACAGGTAGTCCTTGACTTATGATCACAACTGAGCAGAAAATTTGTGTTGCTCAATAAGACAATTGTTAATTCTAGATTTGGCATACGTTATGACCTTTTTTTGACAAGAGTTCTTAAGTGAATCACTGCAGTTGTTAAGTTAGCAACATGGTCATTGAGTGAATCTGGCTTCCCTGTTAATTTTGCTTTTCAGAAGGTTGCAAAAGCCATTGCATGACCCTAGGACATTACAACTGTAACAAATTCATGTTGCTTGCTAAGGATCTGATGATCAGATAACCATGGGGATGTTGCAACAGTTGTAATTGTGAAAAATGGTCATAAGATGGTTTTAAGCTGAGGGCTACTCATGGGATCCTCAGTAGCCTGACTGTTTGATCTTATAAAAACATTTACCACTTCCTCAATGAAAGAGGAAGAAAGCATGTCTGTCAAATTATCCAAATGCCAATTATTTGAATAGTAATGGTTCATTGTTCTTTCAGCAGTTGCTTGCAATCATAGCCATGACAAACTCTTTTCTTGAGGATTAAACTAGAACAAAATCCGTTTTTTCTCTCATGAACAGAATCCTTTGTGCTTCTCTTCATATCTTGTGTTCTTCAGAGGAACACTACTAGTATTGACTACATAAGAATAATACCATAATCCTTTTTAGAAAATTACTGTTAAGGTTATAACATTGTGCAGCTGATGAAAGTCAAGTGTGCATTTGGGTTAAAATATATAATACTTATCACACTACTATGAATATGACATTGTGCTCTGCCAACAACTACAGAATATGGAAAAAAATGCTGTAGCATTTAAATATTTAAAATATAAAAGTTGAAAGACAAGTCATTCACAAAACTAAATCAACCCAATATTCAACTGTATAAAATTGAAATCGTTTGCTAAAAGTGATTTATAAATCAGCATGCGTGGATTCTTTAATTTAGTCCTTTAGATGACCCCACCCTTAAATTCTTTAAAGAGAATGGGATTGAAGTGGCTATTTTTGTTTGGAAGTTTAACAAATGGGGTCAAATTTGTAATTCTGCTTTGGCATAAATTCCCTTCACAAAGCTATCTTTATTTCCAATAGTTGCTGATAATCTTTGCTTGGCTAAAAACTTGGCTAAATTGTCAGATTTTTGCTATATAGATACAAAAAAGCCTTTCTATATGAATAATGTAATCACAGTAAAAGTTGAAAATAGGAGAATAATGAAATACTATCTTTGATTTTTTTCTCCATGGGCAGGTTTCAACAATAGCAACAACTGCTGGAATCCTGACATTTAATTTATACAGAAATGGATTGCTTTGAGCTTCAAATAACCTTCAATATTCATCTGTCAATACAAAAACAGCTAGGAATCCTTCTGAAAGCACTCCAAAATACCAGATATGAAATTAGTAAAACACTGTTTAAGTCTTAAGTGCTCTTGCTAGCTCTAAATAACTGTCAATCAATCGAGGTAATAAGCATTGTTATCTAATAATTCTCTAATTAAATAGAAAAAAAACTTTTTATGAGATTTATATCTTGAATACTATTTATCACTTATCATATACAGGATGATACCCATGTAATTCCTAATGACTGACCTATCAGTCAGCGAAACACGCATGGGCAGAGTGATTATTTGCTCCTTATCCAGACTGATTTTGGGGGTCTTCCAGTTTTGCAATGTTAGGACCACCGATAGGCGGGAAGGAAATAAATGAAAAATCACCCTTTATCTATTTTGACAGATTCCTTCAGTGGAATAACCATAATCAGGTATCTTTGCTAGTACTGAGGAATTAACTACAGTAGCTTTCTTTAAGTTCTTCCCAAGAAACAAATCTCTATTAATTATATTATACTGAAGTCTACCTATGTCGGAAATGAATACAGACCTTATGAGACCTTATGGAAGATTTACATTCAATTACATGGAGGCTTCCCCTAACCTGGTCATCCTAGCTAGGGCTGATGGGAACTGTAGTTCCCTGGGGAGTTTTGAATTGGAAGAAATCTGCTACAAGGAATTTCTTTTCTACCATAAAGGTCACCATTCTCAAGTGTTATCTTACACAAGAAAAATTATTGATGTGCATGGCTGATCAAGCCCTATCGTGGCAACAAGATCTTTTGGTTTATAGTGCAAAATATTAAGCAGATGCAGAGGGCAAACATCTGACCACTTGCTAATAATACTTTGGTGCCACTGGTTTAGGATCCCTGTCACTGTGATGGACAGTTTCTGCAGATAACACTGGGTTGTGAGAAAACATTAAGAGCTGAAACCAACGTAATTTCAACCTGTGCTTCTTCCAATAACTGTCAACTCATAAAACATCTCTACCAGCATTCAAGGAAGGAAGGAAGGAAGGAAGGAAAGGAAGGAAGGAAGGAAGGAAGGAAGGAAGGAAGGAAGGAAGGAAGGAAGGAAGGAAGGAAGGAAGACACAAAAGACAGATGTAAACAAAGCATAGTAGCTATTTTGCTTCTTTAAAAATTACTCTATCAGAACACACTAGCATATGGATCTACTCTAGGGATTGGACAGATAAGCGTCAACTCCTTTGGTCTACATTAACCAGCAGCAAAGGCAAAAAGACAGTAACATAATGCCCTCTTCAATACATAGCATCATACAAAGAGATAATGTATGTGCTTTTGTTAACTAGAAACCATGCCCTGCAGCTATACTACTGCATGCATCATACTCACTCTGAAGCTCCACCCATCCATGCCTTCCCATTGACTAATTTAAAGGGGCGGGGAATTGAAATATTGATGGGGGTTAAACTGGCAAGGAGGGCACATGTGACCTGTAAGATCAACATTTCTACGGTAACGGTGGAAGGTTTGCAGGATTCCCAAAATATGACATGTTTACAGAAAAGCTTCCACACTACTTAAAGGAAATGGTATCATGGTGGGAGAACTGTAGCATTAAGAGAGAAGAGAAGGTGAACGACAGGTTCTCTTCAAACCATAGGCTCAAGATTAACTGAAATCCAATGAGCACAATTAAATGCATAGCATTTTACCATAGTCAATGCTTCCACAGACTCTGTGGACTCTTCTGTTAATCCGTATTTGTAAAAGCTTTCTATAAAGGAAAAACGTGTATAGAAACACAATGTAAAACTGTAATCAAGGTTATATATTCAAAAGAAGCTTAATTCTTGTAATTGCCTTTTTTTGGAATAAGCATCACCCATAACATTTTACATACACTTCTTAGAGCTCCCCACTGATTCTACCTCACTCAGGTTTTGACTAAATTATTTTTTAAACCAGCAAAGCTTATGCTTCCTGAATAGCTGGAAAGTTTGAAAGTTCATATTAAAAATGTTCCTCCCAACAGTTTTTATGTGGAAAAAAAATGCTTGGCAAAGCAAAGCGGTAATAATTGCATCAAACACTGAGATGTTGGCTTATTACTTTACAAGTCAATTTAAAACTGTGGTTTAGACCTTGGTTTTCCACTACAATTCTTTCAGAGAGTTGATCCGTGCACAGATTTTTAGTGCAGGTCCTAACTTAATATTCATTGCACTCATGAGATGATCCTCTTTTAATAAGAGAAGAGCCTGCCCATCAATCTCTTGGGCTCGAAATTCATCAGCAATATCTTGACAACCTGCAACAAATAACAAATATTACTAAGAAAGGAAGTTATGGCTGCTTCAAAATTAGGGATTTTCCAGCTTGGTTCAGTAACTTCAGTACATTAAAAGGATTGTATTTATCAGAGTCTAATCTGAATTTAATAATTATTCTGAACTAACTTAGTCTTGAGTTTACGTTTGCATTTTATAGAACAAATTGCATTTGATTCTCAGGGTTTTCCATCCTTTTATGAACTATATAAGAGCTGTGGTGGTGCAGTGGTTAAAATGCAGTATTGCAGGATAATTCTGCTGATGGACAATTACCAGCAGTTCGAGTCTCACCAGCTCAAGGTTGACTCAGCCTTCCATCCTTCTGAGGTTGGTAAAATGAGAACCCAGATTGTTGGGGGTAATATGCTGATTCTGTAAACTGCTTAGAAAGGGCTGTAAAGCACTGTGAAGCAGTAAATAAGTCTGAGTGTTATTCCTATCATTATGCTTCTATTTCTATCAGTGTAGAACTAACTTCTATTTTCAGGTTCTCCAGATTAGGACTGCAATTCCTAGAATGTCCAATACATCTGTGGAAGGCCAGGGCTGGGGAAGGCTCTCCTAGAATCATCCAAGTGTTGCTTTAGATATATGGTGAAAATGTATACAGAAAAAGATGCACCACTTGTAAAATGCATTCTGTTACATTTTAATCAACTCTGCAATGCTGATATTCTGTTCTAGTCACAGCTTGGACCACGGAGTCATTCTTTTAAAATAAAATGGTTGTGGGAGTACATTCCAGGATTTTTGATAGCCTTACTGTATGGCAGATGAGTTATGACAGAATGCAGAAGATACAGAGAGTCTGCCATCCTGTTATGTCACCTGTCACACATGCAAATTATTCTTGTAGAATCTGAGAAAAGAACCAGAAAAAGAGTTTTCACACACAAGCAAATCTTCTCAAAATATTCTGAAAGTAAATTCTAGGTATATCACATGCAATAGGCTGTACATCTGATATTTTCCCAGTGTTTTTGCAATGAAGTACGGATCTCATATACAGGTAGTCCTCAACTTACAACAGTTCATTTAGTGACCATTGAAAGCTACGAAGGCCCTGAAAAAAGTGACTTATGACTGTTTTTTTCACACTTACGACTGTTGCAGCATTCCCATGATCAAAAATTCAGGTGCTTGGCAACTGACTCGTATTTATGATGGTTGCAGTATCCTGCAGTCATGTGATCACCATTTGCAACAAGCAGAGTCAATGGGGAAGCCAGATTCACTTAACAACTGGGTTACTAACTTAGCGACTGCAGGGATTCACTGAACAACGGTGGCATGAAAATTCGTAAAATGGGGCAAAATTCACTTCACAAACGTTTCACTTAGCAACAAAAATTTTGGGTTCAAAGAAGAAAATATGTTCTTATTTGGGTATCACTTCTGGAATTTGTGCTTGTGAAGGAAAAAAACCAAAATGTTGATTTCAGTTTTGTTGATTAGAAAGATTTGGTATTATAGAAATGGCTCTCTCTCTCTCTCTCTCTCTCTCTATCTATACTATGTTTCTCAGAAAATAAGGCTGGGCTTTATTTTTTTTTGACCGCCCATAAAACGCTAGACTGTCTTTTCGAGGGGTGAGTTAATTCCCCCCCCACGCGCACCCTCATATAGATCGCCCCACAAGCAGTCACGCCTCGCCAGTGGCACAGTGTGGCTGCCCACGGGGCACTCTAGCCGATAGAAGCGGCTTGGTAGTGAGGCGTGGCTGCGTGTGGGATGAGTACGGCAAATTTCCCCCCCTCGCCCTTCCCCTCCATGTCTCTTCACCTCGTGTTGTTCAAACGATGTGAGAAATGGCGGGGAACGCATGCGCTTAAATAGGCCCAAATTTGGGGGGGCAGGGCTTAATTTCACTGCATGCGTACAAAGAAGTGCTGGGCCTTCCTATTGCGGGGACGTATTGCTGGAGAAACACGGTATTAATATGTAAAAGCAAAAAGTTGACGTTGGAGTGTATTTTATCTTGTACTCTGTTAGGAAGAGTTGGAAGTCAATGCCCCCTTTTCTTTCTTTTTCTCTTCCCCCTTGTATTTCACACCCCCTTTTCCCATTCGCTTTCCTGTCCTTAATTTCCTATTTCCTATTCTTTTTTGTATTTTATACAATAAAAATTAAAGAAAGGGGGGGATTGTCGTAAGTCGAGGACTATCTGTATTCCCCTCCCAGCGAGCCTGTCCTCTTATCGCTCTTAGCAAATTGACACAGATTTCCGCTGCGTACCAGGTAACGAGTGGATGAAGGCCCAGACATCTTCAACAGTCCAGCCTGATGGGACCGACTGCATGGCTGGTGACAAATCCATGTTGTCGGCTGTTTTCCGAATTCTCAGTTCCCTAAGCTCCCGCTCCCTCTCTCTCTCGCTTTGCCTTCGCAGGCGAGTAGTCATGGCAATTGGCACGCTGTCTTCCTGAGAGGCCAAATCTTCTTCTGCAGATGGATAAGTAATTGGTAGCTGGAAAATGTAGTACAGACAAACCACAGTATAACCATTTTCCTTTGCGACTCTGGTAAAAGGACACCATGGAGTTCAATGAGTATATTCTACAGACCTGTCTAAGGAAGTGTTCCCTTGGAGCTCCATCAGAGCCACTTGGACGCCGCCCTCGCCGCCCAAGACCTGGGTTATCTGGACTACGGCTCCAACGGCTGCTCTTGTCTGATGCATATATTCCAAATTTCTTACCGCAGCTCACGTTATACCTAGATGCAAATGACAAAAAGGTATACTACCATTATTATAATACTTCGACAATGAAAACCACCAAAAGTTTCAGTTGAAGTAAACAGAACAATTAACCAGTGAAGCAACTTGTCTCCAGAAGTTGTGAATTCTCCAGCACTGGAAGTTTTAAAAAAGAGATTGGACAATCATTTGTCTGAAATGGTATAGGACCATGATGGCGAACCTATGGCATGCAGAGCCCTCTCTCTGGGCATGCGAGCTGTCGCCCCAGCTCAGCTCCGCTGCGCATGTGCACATACCTCCCGCCAGCCAGCTGATCTTTGGATCTCTGCCACACACGTGCAGGGATGCACGTGTATGTGTGAGGGTGCGCAGGCGTGGGAACATATGCACATGTGCAGGGAACAGGCGCACATTGCTTTGGGCACTCAGTGCCGAAAAGGTTAGCCATCACTGGTATCGGGCTTACTGTCTGAGTAAGGAGTTGGATTAGAAGATTTCCAAGGTCTAGTCTGTTCTGTTCTGTTCCTATTCTATCCTATCCTATTCTTTCTACTCTACTCTACCCTACTCTGATGGCAGAGTGCTTTTAGTCTCATCACAAAAAGATGTTAAGATTCAGTGACAACTCCTAATTCAAATAAATGATGTTTGTTTCAATAGATGAAATACACACAACTATGCATAGCCCGGAGTTAAATTTACTCATTACCTATTACAACTTTAACTGATGTAGTCACTTCATTGCAAAATATATTCACAAATTTAAAAAAAGTAGAGATTTGATTTGAAATGTTTATATTAAACACTGTGTGTGTGTCTGTGTGTGCATGCGTGTACATTTCTTTTACAGCTTGCATTCTCCCAAAGGTTCATTGTGGCTAATACAGTAATTTTTTTATTTCATTCTTGCAATTCCCACCCATGAGATAGATTGGGATGAGAAAGTGATTGGTTCAAACACTTGGCTGAGGAAAGGCTAGAAACTGTATTTCTCCATTCCTCGTCTGTACTTGGTGGAGATTTATCTTCTTTGATTATTTACATACTCTTAACAATTCTTCAATGATTAAGTTTTAAAATGTGCCAACTGAATATTACTACAATTTAAAATGTGCTTTGTTTTTTTCTTTTAATGCTGCTTAGGTTGAACAATCTGTTTCCTTTTCGTTGTTTTAATTGCTTTGGATTTACAAAGAATCATTTTTCCAATGAACTTGAACTCTATTTTCAAAATATTATTGTTCTCTAAAGTTGTTTATGGTGTTACAAGTTTCTGATTAAATACAATTGACTAAGCAGTTTACATATCTAAAGGACAAAAGAAGAAAGCTGACAAAAGAAAAAAATCCATTTGAATGGATGTTTGCAAATTCACCTCAGTAAAACTTTGAAGGCAGAAACTTGATTTGCGGGGAGAGAGGGAGGGAAAGAGAGAGAATTATATTACTTTGATACAAGGACAGATATTAGTCTGTTCCAGAGTATAAGTAATATTCCTGACTTCCAAACTTGTCTTTTAAAAACCATTTAATATCATGTTGTTATGGATGGAACCAGCAAACCCCTTACTCAGGATCACCACAGCAAGTACCTATGTTTGGGACTCACCTGATTTAGTACATAAGAATTTGATTCCAAATCCTACACTGTATTCATGGCTTTTACAATCTCTCAAATGATAACTAATGAAGAATACCTCTTAGCGCAGGACATGGTGCAGAACCTTTTCGACCTCAGGAACTTGTTTGCGTACCCCATTTTCCCACAAAATTCACACTTGAGGAGATCTGTCTCCATCTCATCCAGTCCCTCTAAAGGAAATAGCAGAATAAATGCAGTTAGTTTAAACCATTCCATTGCAACAGAAGTGTTTGAAACTCTCATGTCTTGGGGAATGATCTGGTGTTTGGGAGCGACTCAGAAAAGCTAGTGGTCATGAAGAAGGCCTTTCTTCATGATTGAACCTTCACTGATTTAAAAACAGGTTTTTTTTTAATTGAAGAAAAACATGAAGTAAATCAAGAACAAAGCATTAGTTCTGCCAGATTAAGATCAAATTTTAAAAAATCTATCCATTGTGGACCACCTCACCTTAGGAACCACATATATTATAATTAATCTCATTAACTGTGAATATATTCACAATTAAAATTAGAAATTGAAGATGTTTTTGCTCAATAGAACGATATGTCCAGTCTGTCTAGTTCCATCTTCTTAAAATGTCAATTGTTTACCAATCGTTTACCAATTGTTTATTGTTAATTAATGACACTCTAACAACTGTTGGAACTTGCAATGCCATTGAACAAGGGGTACTGACAACTGCTTCTCTAAGTTCCGGCTGCTGCAACAATCCCATGATCATGATTTGAGACCTTCCTTTCCAGCTTCTCACAAGTAAAATCAATGGAGAAGAGACAGAAGTCATGGTCACATGACATCCTCAATTCAACAATCTGTGCAGTCCTCATTTAATGATGGCAACCACTGACAACTGACATTGTTCAGTAAGGACTTTCTTTCAAACTGAAAATCTGAGTTTTTAATACCAAGACCGTCCATGTATATAGCAATAGTACTTAGACTTATATACTGCTTCACAGTGCTTTACAACCCCCTCTAAGCAGTTTACAAAGTCAGCATATTGTCCCCAACAAACTGGTTCCTCATTTTATCAACCTCAGAAGGATGGAAGGCTGAGTCAATCTTGAGCCAGTAAGACTTGAACTGCCGAACTGCTGCAACAGGCAGTCAGCAGAAGTAGCCTGTAGTACTGCATTCTAACCACTGTGCCACCACAGTATATGTTATTTGATTTTACTCTCTAGTGTCTAGTACGGAAAAACAGGCACACTGTGTTGTTTTATGCATTTTAGCTTGGAATTGTATGTCTTTTGATCCTGTAAAACTATATATACTTTAGCAATAATAAAAGAGTCCCTACATATCCAGGTTTACAAATGTCAGCATTCAAACTACAGTCCTGCGTACGCTAAAACTAGCATACACTAAAACATATGAAGAACGGTTACAGGAACTGGGCATGGCTAGTCTGGTGAAGAGAAGGACCAGGGGAAACATGATAGCAGTCTTCCAATATTTCAGGGGCTGACACAGAGAAGAAGAGGACAAGCAATTTTCTAAAGCGCCTGTAGGCCAGACAAGGAATAATGGATGGAAACTAAACAAGGAGAGATTTAATGTGGTAATAAGGAGAAACTTTCTGACAGTGAGAACAATCAACCAATGGAACAGCTTGTCCTTGGAAGTTGTGGGAGCGCCATCACTTGAGACTTTCAAGAAGAGATTGGACTGCCATTTGTCAGAAATGGTGGTACGGTCTCCCGCTTGGGCAGGGGGTTGGATTAGATCAGAGGTCGCCAACCTTTTGGACTTCAGGGACCACCAAACTCATAATTTTAGATCCCAGGGACCACTAACTGGTTCTGTGGGCATGGCCTAATTTGTGGGTGTGGCTTGGTAGTCATGTGACTGGCTGCGCATGGCTTATATGCAAATATTATAAATATTTATATAAATATTGGATTTTTTATCAAAAAGAGCAACTTTTACCCAAAATCAGGCAAAGCAGGCAGGTTGAATTGCTCACAGAATCATTCAGTGATCTATCTATCTGCCATCGGCTAGCTCAGTCTCTCAAATTTGCTTGCCTTGAGTCTGCACTGAATTTGCTTGCAAGCAAACCTTCAGTCCTAAGGGAGGTTCGGCTCTAGCTAGGAAGCAAGAAATCTAACCATTTCCTGCTTCCTACCTAATCTAAATCTCCTGGCACAGCAGAACAGATGATGGTCGGAAAAAGGAAAAAAAGAAATTTATCAGGCAAGTTTACCGGGTAAGGAATGAGTGGGCGGGGAAGGTTCTCGCGGGCCATGTGGGCGGCGCAGCCTTGTGTTTCTGCGCAGCCTGGATTAATTGCTTTGTGGGGGTACTCTGGGGTGAGATTTCTCTGTGGCTCACTAAAATTTTCTCACAGCTCACCAGTGGGCCGTGGCCCACTGGTTGGTGACCGCTGGACTAGATGACCTATAAGGTCCCTTCCAATTCTGATTATCTGTTATCTGTTACACTTCCCGAGAGCAAGGCTCATTAAAATTAAAAATAAGATTGATAAGAACATGGCTTGTCCTCTAAATTAACAATAGATTTAATGAAAGAGATATGGTATTTTCCTAGTAAATTCATATCTGTTTTTTAAAGCCCTTAAACAATACCTAATATCAGTTTCCATCAGTTACACTGCTCAGTCATATGTCAATCAAACCTCTGCCTTTTATTTAGCAAGGAAAAAAGATTCCAATATGTAGTAATAACACGGTGGGGCCAAATTTATATTACACCCCACCTGCAACTTTAACATTGAAAATATTCAAAACCTTTTAACTCACAGAATTACAAGTAGTCTTCAACTTACAAGGGTTCATTTAGTGACGGTTTGAAGTTACAACAGCCCTGGAAAAAAGTGACTGATGACTGTTTTTCACACATACAACCATTGCAGCATCCTCATGCTCACGTAATCAAAATTCAGATGTTTGGCAACCGGCTCATATTTATGACGATTGTAGTGCCATACAATCCCCTTTTGCGACCTTCTGACAAAGTCAACGGGGAAGCCAGTTTCACTTAACAACCCTGTTGTTAACTAAACATCAGCAGTGATTCACTTAACAACTGTGGCAAGAAAGGTCCTAAAATTTACAAAAAACTCACTTAACAACAGAAATGTGGAGTTCAATTGTCGTTGTAGGCTGAGGACTACCTGTATGCCCTGAAAGAATATTTTGTGGTGATAATAACAAGGTACATTTTAACCTATAGACATTTGAATTTTCTACCTTATTCTGGATGGTGCAGGTTGCAAACCACTGCATATGAATACATTCTGTTAATATTCAATACAGCTTGGATGAACTGAAGCGTTCACCAGATCAGGGGTCTCCAACCTTGGCAAGTTTAAGCCTGGTGGACTTCAACTCCCAGAATTCCCCAGCCAGCAAAGCTAAGCCTGGCGGACTTCAAAGCTGGCTGGGGAATTCTGGGAATTGAAGTCCACCAGGCTTAAACTTGCCGAAGTTGGAGACCCCTGCACCAGATTACTACCAGCAGGAATTTAAAGATAGATTCAAGTGACCCATTCATGCAACCAATGCGACGTTTATTCCCGTTTTGTGACAACAGGGCTTTTGATGCAGATGGGAATAAGTTAGTTCTCGACTTATGGCCACGATTGAGCCCAGAATTTATGTTGCTAAGTGAGAAACCTGTTCAGTGAATTTTGCCCCTCCCCATTTTATGACTTTTCTTTCCACAGTTGTTAAGTGAATCAGTGCAATTGTTAAAATGATTAATATGGTTGTTAAGTGATCTGGATTCCCACTGACTTTGCTTGTCAGAAGGTTGCAAAAGAGGATCACATAACGCCACTACACTGGAACTGTCATAAAAACAGCCAGTTTCAAGCATCCACGTGACCATGGGAATGCTGCAATGATAATGTGTGAAAAATGGTCATAAATAACTTTTTTTTAGTGTTGTTGTAACTTTGAATGGTCATTAAATGAGCTGTTGTAAGTTGAGGACAACCTCTATACATCTTCCAGAGCCCTTAAGTTCATCTAACATGAAAACCTAAAGCCGGATATAGGATGTTCCCTTTAAGTTTCAGCACTGACACCTCACGCTTGATTTGTAACTTCCTTGTAACAAATTCTGTTAAGAATCTGGTATCCCAAAGGTGGGAAGGCAATTCAGGATGACATTTAAAGCTCCTGGAAAAATAGAGGAATAAACATTCATACAGATTAAATCAAATACAAAAACCTTCAGTAATTATGTCCTCCATTTCTGTGTCTGAGGAGTTGTCTGCATGTTTGGCATTGTTCTGGAGCTCTGGTTCAACACACATAACATTCACAACTTGCTCCTCCAACAAGAGTCTCTTTTTTGCAGGCTGGTCAATCAGAAGAGATGAACAACTTACCTGTTAAGAGAGAAAGATGAAATCATGAACAAAAAAAAAATGTTTGGTTTCTCATGTCAAGTGACTGAAGATTTCACAGCTTTGCTAATCTTGTAGCTTAGTTACTGCTACAAGGACATACAGAGCCATAGATTAGATATTTCCACCAACTTCAAAGACAGGGACTAGTGTAGCCATTTGGGGGGTCCAGAGGCTATGGGTGAACCAACATATGGAAGAAAATGTGAAATGAAATATGGAGATATGGAGAGGAAAAATCAGTTTTTAATATGAAATAATCTTTGTTTGAATCTTCCATTTGTGGCTTTGTAATGAGATACCACAGAAAAACACAAATGTTATCTTCTCAACACATTCTGAGCTACCATTCTATTCTTTTCATAGGAAATGGATTATATTCTGCTGTCTCTTTCCACCCTGACATGCACAGGAAAACAGACTGAGAAATATAACTTTTTTGTTATGAAAGAGAGTAACAATTTTAGGATGAAGGGCCATAAATTGAAAACACACATTTATATTTACTCTCTGGGTGTTTGTGTGTGTGTGTCTGTGTTTGTACTGGTATTTTCCATTTGCCTTTGGATGCACAGCTCTTATGAGCAATTTTGAAAGCTGCACTGAATGCTAATAGTACATTTAAATTTAACAATACATTTAATAATAAAGCAGTACAAATAATTGCAGCTATGAAACAGAAAAGCACTGAGCTTTCGTTGCATTTGAAAACTGTCTTCAACAAAAAAGCAGAAGAATCCATGTTTCCTGTCCAATGGAAAATGTCACTACTTCTACCCTAGTGGCTATCTTCTTTGAGAAGCAACCTACCCCTGGGAAAGAACTGGTTTTCACTCAAAAAGACAATGGGAAGGACAAGCCAAAATCAACATGAGGAATCACACTTCTCAACCACATGCTGATTATTCCTCAGCTATGGATCTTGTCTCTCTTGAATCCCTGCACCCAGCACAACTATTAAAAAAAATCTCAAAACAAAAATAACTACAAACAAATCAGTTTTAAATATAATTTAAATGTAACTTTGAAACAGTAAGATACATTGTTTTGTTTTTTAAAATCGCCAATCCAAAATTATTGATGGACCAATCCCTGACATTTATGTTCAATTTATGCTTGTTTCTTCCCAGAGTCAACATGGTTTACAGAGATTTATAGGGTCATACTAACACTTACAGGTCTATCAGAATTTTATTTATCAAATATATTTAGCTACACAGTTCACCAGAAGTGACTCTGGTGAGAATGCTGTTGATGTTGGGGAAAGGAGATTTGGTCATTTTGCTTTTAAGCTCTTGATGACACTCAACATGAGCCAAAAGGAGAAGCAGTTTCTCTATAAATGTGTGTATTTTATGACCTCACATATTTTCTTTATTTATGGGGTACCCAACCATTCATGTGTTAAGTCTTACATTACTAACAAGACAATTAGTCTTACAATTAGGCTACTAACAATTAGGCTACTAACAAGACAATTAATTGTTCAGAATAACAAAGATTAAACAAACAAAAGCCACAAATAACCACAACACATTGCCTTTTAAAAGGAAAATATCACACATACAAGGTGTAATGATGTATTTTTTACACTTACAGGAAATGGTTCTAAACCCTCTTGGATCACAAAGCCCTCAATAACATGAGTCAGGATTTGTGGTTTAACGATAGCCTGTGGAAGTTTGCTTTCTATACTAGGGTTTCTATTGGACACTGATGCGCTGTTAGTCCTTGTTGCAATTGCTGGGAGCAAAATAGGTGGCTGTGGAATAGAGGCATGTGAAGGGTCTGATGGTGATTTAATTACAGATGCGCTGACTGATGAGGCCATTGAAGAATGTCCCTCTTGTTCTGGAAAAAAAGTAATGTATGTGTTTTAAAATAACTCAAATATCTTCATAATTATAGAAAGCATCACTTTTGTTCATAACGTGGCTATTACAGAAGTCTCTTCCGATATTTATTGCATCAACTGACATGTTAACTTTGGGAAATGAAGCAGGTCTAGGGACCATATGAATGCTTCACAGAACATATAGAATTTCCACCCATTAATTTCTTCTGGAGCAGGCAGACTATGTTTCTATTGGGGCTTTGCTGCCCTCATGAGGTTGATTGTATC
This sequence comes from Bungarus multicinctus, assembly GCA_023653725.1. Taxonomy (NCBI): domain Eukaryota; kingdom Metazoa; phylum Chordata; class Lepidosauria; order Squamata; family Elapidae; genus Bungarus; species Bungarus multicinctus. The sequence continues at coordinate 19,901,225 of CM042844.1, read as the reverse complement.
TCCCGATTCCTCATCATTTACCTGCTCCAGCAAATTTATTTACCCATTTGCAGCCACCCCTAGATTTCTGGAAGGCTCTACTTTTGCAAGACCCAACACCTAAATTAGACTTGACTTGCAAGTCCTGATGAACGTAAAGCATTCTCTGTTACAGATTTTAGAGTATCCAAGGCTCTGATTTTAGACTAAAAGAGCTCCGTGGTTGTTGGGCTTTGCAAAAGAGATCTTCAACAAATCAGAAAATCATCAGTGGCTTAAAGATTGAAAAGCTAGTAAGGGAAAGCCCAATGAATAAATAGCAGGATGCCTTTTTCCCTTTCCTTTTAATAATCTCAGCTACATCAAGGCTCCCCTTATGAATGTATTCTTGACAATGTCCAGCCTACCACCAAAGCCTTGCATACAGCCCACGTGCACAATAAAGTTTCCCACCACCACTGAATTACTTCGATGTTCTATCTCTGAAAACATCCATTCCTGCTTGCTTTTATGAAAACGCACAAAGAATAACTCAATCAGTAATTCCCAGCTGTGTACTCTTATCTACTGTTCTCCTGAGGTGTGCAGACAATTTAAGTGAAACAGTTTGGGGGCTCAACTATGCTCTGTTAACCTGCATGGCTGTTAGCTTTTTTCCTCCCTGTAACTCATTCCTTGTGTTGCATTCTAAAATAACAGCTTTTTCTTTCCTCTATCTCTCTCAATAAAGGATAATATATGTAGCTCAGGAAACGATTGAAACGAGGGGTCTTGGTGCTCTCTGAGCTTGGTTGTTTTCTTGAAGACGTTTCATTACCCAACTAGGTAACATTATGAGTGCTTTTGTCTGAATGTTACCTATTTTGGATAATGAAATGTCTTCAAGAAAACAACCAAGCCAGGGGGCCCTCTGATATCTCTTCAGGTATATGAAAAGATCCACTGTGTTCCCTTTTAGTCTTCTCTTCTCAAAGCTGTCCATTGCCAGTCCCTTTTCTCTTTTCATAGGATTTCATTTCCAGTTCTCTGGTTATCCTGCCTTTCTCTGATTTCTAATTTGTCTTAATCCTGCTTTAATTTTAATGTTATGTAATTGTTCTGTGCAAATAAATGCAACAATGGAAGATTACTTAGCTAACCAAATGAATCAGTGGACTAAAATGGGGGGTTGAAATGCAATGTTCATTGTGGGAATTTAGCATGCAATGAGGAACACAATAAAGACACAATATATATTTTACCAATTACCAACACCTGGCTTGCAGATGATCAGAGCTTTGTAGTCTAGAAAGTTTTGAGGTTTTAGTTTCCTAATGGTTCCCCTTTCACCAGATACATATATATTCTCATTATTTTCTCTAATTCCTGTAGCTCAGCAATACCCTACTATAAGTTACAGGGGGCTTTATGATAACTTTTCTGTCAAGCTTGTCTCTTACTACTTTCTTCACCAGATTATATGGATGTTGGGATTCCTTGCCAGCTCTGTAGCCCCCATATACTTGTTCACATAATGCAGCTAGCTCTCTCCATTGTTTCCAGTATTTTTGAGCTGCAAAACTACAAGTGCAAAGAAGAGAAGGTTTATTTTAAACCCTAAGCCTGAGGTGTCAAGATCAAGACAGATCAGTTGATGACATTCCCTCTTTTCTGTTCCAATGTCTCAGGGGCTGCCACAAAGAAGAGGGAGTCAAACTATTCTCCAAAGCACCTGTGGGGCAGGACAAAAAGCAATGGGTGGAAATTAATCAAGGAGAGAAGCAACCTAAAACTAAGGAGAAATTTCCTGACAGAACAATTAATCGGTGGAACAACTTGCTTCCAGAAGTTGTGAATGCTACAACACTGGAAGTTTTAAAAAAGATGTTGGATAATCATTTGTCTAAAGTGGTGTAGGGTTTCCTGCCTAGAAGACCTCCAAGGCTCCTTCCACCTCTACTCCTCTTCTCTCTTCTACTCTACTCTACTTTACTCCACTCCCCACTCTACACTCCGCTCCTCTCCACTCTACACCAAGTGTGACTTTATGTTCTTAAGACAAGGCAGTCCAATCCAATCCAATCCAGGAGACTCTACATTCTTGCTTTTAATTTACAACAACAAAGCAACAAGCCTGACATTCAAAATGCCTTCACAATTTGCTAAAGCCAATATAGAGTTCAGTTATTCAGGATAATTGTGTCAGAGACGTTCCCTTGATCTTACTTCACAGCCCTTAGCCTCAAAGGTGATATACATCTATGGAGATTCTCAGTCATCCAGGTTCATGGTTGTCCCAACAGGGTTTTTTTTAAAAGAGTCAACTGGACTTTCTGGTTTTTCTTTAAAGACATTTTGCTTCTCATCCAAGAAGCTTCTTCAACTCTGACTGGATGGTGGGGAATGTAAGGATTTATACTCCTTGCAGACAGCTGGTCATTTGCATTTTTTTAGCGGGTTAAGGTCACCTGGAGGTTTATCTGTATCATCAGGGTGGTCACCTGAGTGGTGCAAATTGGTGTGGAGCTTCTTGGAACTGTTGAAAGGACTGTGTTAAAGAGGCCATCTATGTCAAAATTGAACAACCCTCTCTCAACAGAGGGGGAGTGATATGACATCATCTACCTCCAATCTACAATATAGTCTTTCAACAGTTCCAAGAAGGCTCCACAACAATTTGCACCACTCAGGTGACCCTGATGACACAGATAAACCCCCAGGTGACCTTAAAAGAAAAGTCCAGTTGCCTCTTGAAAAAAGCAACTTTGGGACTTACAGGTGATACTATGAAACAACAAATCAGAACCAGAAACTGGGCTCAGTTATAATACTACAATGTGTTCTTTTCTCACCTGGAAAAGCATCGTCGTAAGTAAGCTCTTCTCTGCTTCTTAAAGTGATAGCTGGTGGTGACAGTGTTGGTGGGGTGGGAGTCCTAGCCATACGAACATCATCTGAGTCCTCAGGCATCTCATCTTCACAGATATCTTCCTCCTGATAAAGCTGCATTGAACAAATCAACCCACTTTAGAGTCCAGCTTTGTGTTTTGTTAATTTTGTTAGCTTTCCAGGAAACAATTTGAAAAATTATTAAAATGTAATATGCAACTATTGTCAATTTACTAGTAAAATCAATTGTCAAGAAATGTTAATTTTTAAAGGCAAAATCTTAAAAACAGACTAGATAGCAGGCTGAATCAAATTATTAAAGAAAAAGAATAAATTAATTTAGAAGATGTTTTTGCTGTAAACCTGTCTTGCCTAAACTTGTTTCTGGGATAAATAAATTAATCAGAAATCTGACATTGCTTTTTAAAATTATCTACTTTAAGTAGAATTATTCTGAGAACCTGGTTTAGAAGATGAAGAAGCACATGCTGCAAATCATGGAGCAAGCATGAAATTTTCAAAAAGATGTAGAAGAAAACAATCTTTATAGTGACCAAAAACATTTAAAACATCAATGTATTTATTCTTCACCAGCTATAAAAAAAGCTCCCACCTGCTTTGAACACAAACGATTATGAAAGTACCTAACAGAATAGAATGTTCCAGAATGCTACATTCATTTAATAAAATCACAATTCCACAGCAACTAAGAAACCAATTTGGGGGAAATTTATGGAGATTGGAAAAGGCAGGTATTACTGCTATATACTATTGCCACTTTGATTCAATTTATGCATACAGGCAATTTTAAGGAGCCTTAACTAACAAATTAGATATTGAAATAAAATAAAAAAACTTTAACCGTCTAAGATATATAGACAACAACTTTATTCTCCTGGCAGAAAATGAAGACAATATGCAGTAAAATTATTTATCCTAAAATTCAAGGCAGAATGGGAAAAGGCTGGATTAAATCCGAACATCAAGATTAATGACAACAGCTGACTTCAAGATAAAATTGACAACTAAGAAAATTTTTTATTTTCCTCAGTTCTATAAGTGACCAACGAGAAGATGTTGAATCCAAAATTAAAAACAGTGTATCATGAGAATGCACCACAATGACTGGCATGGAAAAGATTTGGAAAAGTAAGGACATTCAACTTAACAATATTTGCAAAATAGTAAATGTTATTGCTTTTTCTTTAACTACCTACCATTGTGAAAGTTGGACAATTAAAAAAAGATTACATGACTTTGGATTATGTCTTTAGAAATACTTATACCAAAAAGAATGACTTTTTGATCTGATCAAACCAGAAATACCACTGGAAGCTAAAATTACCAAGGTAAGACTGTTTTATTTTGCTTGTGTCATGCAGTCATATTCTTAGAAAAATCAACTATGCTGCAAATTGTTGGGACTGCTAGAAAATAGCATAGCTGGCTGAGGAATTCTGGGAGTTGAAATCCACAAGTCTTAAAGTTGCTAAGTTTGAGGACCCCTTCTTTAGATAAATAGTATCAAGTAACTTACTAGTTTAAACCAAGAAACATTAAATTAAGCTATAAAATATCAGAAAAAAAGGTAATCTATAATGTCTCTGAAAGTTAGATGCAAGCGAATAGTTGTCAAGAGAGAGATAATTCCTCAAAGTAGTTAGGAGTAGGATCAAAAACCAATAAAAGCAACCTCACTGAAGGAGGGCTTTGATAATTTGTGCATTTACACTGAGAATATAACTGCTACAGTTGTATTTGTGGTTTTGAGATGTTTGTGTTATTGTTGACTTCTGATCTTACATTCTGATAATTTAGGAAGCAGTGAATTAGACTTGACTTCTAATTGATGGCATAGATAAAATGCCCACCATCTTGACTTTTCTGTGGATATAATTTTAGCTAAGGATAATTCTGCAATTTCTCTGATTCTTTCCACCCACCTTGAATATTATTTTACCCTCATACTTGCCAAATGCTGTTGCTCATGAATTACTTTGCTTTAGTTTGTGGGTTTTAAAAATTTAACTCAGACATTGCTGTTTTTATTATTCCTGCATTTTTTATGTGTGAACCATCCACAGAACTCGGTAACTTGGATAGAAATGTAACAGTCAAGAAAAACTATGAATACTGAATATAAACACATATTTCTGTAAAGAGAAAATGCCTAAAACTTACAAAACTACAGTAATGTTAAATTTAAAATTGGGAATCATCTCTGATAAAGTCCATTGACATTTTAGGAAGGAAACCATAAAAAGACAAAATAAATTATGATGTCATCAATTACCTCTCAAACAAGTAAGTCCTTACTAAGTTTTATTACAGCTTTGCAAAGCATTAGTAAGGAGGCATTGCCAAGCACACTGGGGCAAGCAAACCTTTCTTTTTTCAAGAATTAAAATAGTTACTCTCTTCAGAAGGCTCAGCACAGTTCAAACAATTATGATGAACTTTCTGAAGGACACAGTCACTTTAATGCTCTGAGGAATGGATTTGGAATGGCTTCTCCTGTACAAAATACTCTACTCAGATCTGCTTTCTACAGCTCAGCATAGTCTCTATTACAACAATGCTTACATTGCTTCAAAATTTTGCTTCCTCAGCAAGAACCTAAAGCCAATAAATATTTCAGGTAGCTTTCACTTGTCCATCTTTCACATAATTTTAAAACTAGAAAGGAAGTCATTCACCAGAGGCTTACCACTGGGGTTTCAATAGGTACTGCTTGTTGCACTTGGAGGTTTACTGCAACTGTTTGGGGAGGTGGAAGAGTCTGAAGTGGCAGCTGGACCAAAGCTTCAGCAGCGGGAAGCTCCTCTTCAGAAACTAAGGTATTTTGTACCAAAACCTGATCTTGGGACAAAAGTTCAGGCTGGACTTGCAAAGACGGAACAGGAGAATGGGTCATCTGTTGAGGGTGGGCTGGAGTTGATGACAGCTGTGGAGCGGTTGCAAGTGGAACTGGTGCTGGCTGCAAAGTTGGGTACGGTTGATGAGATGATGGTGATGACATCTGTTGGCTGGGGGATAGCATAGAAGGGTGATCTGCTGGACCCACATGGACTACTGGGGAAGGGGACAACTGGGGAGGATGAGCGGCAGACTGTGAGGTTGATTGTGTTGAACTGTCGTCAGCTTGCACTGAGTTATGTTCGGACTGGAGTGCCGACGATGTTAGTGGATGGGACTGAATAAGAGTCTGGGGGTGGATAATTATACTGGGGGATTGGCTGGGCGAAGTAGCTGGCGGTGGAGATACTACAACGGATTGTTGTGGGGATGGGGATGGGGTTGGAGAAAGTGGAGGAGGGTGGACATGGACAGGAGTACAGTGCTGGGATGGGGTAATGGCGGGATCTGGAGTCAGAGGATGGCCCTGAATGGGAGCACAGTGCTGGGATGGAGTGGCTTCGTGGCTGGGAGGCAGTTGGAGTGTGATTGGTTGGACTTGCTGCTGCTGAAAGATTAATTGATGGTGAGAGAGCTTGGAAGGTGGCGAGTGAAGAGAAGGGTGCTGATGTTTTAACAGGGAATGAGGTTGCATCGAAGAATATGAGGCTACACAATAAAAATGGGAAGATTTACAATTAATATTTCTTTAAGAACACAGAAAGCCATTAAAATATGCTTATTTTCAGATAAATACCAATATTGAAGTAGGTACTGTTTACTGTTTAACACCCATTATATTTAATATACTTGAATTTGACAAAGCTTTAAGAGAAAAACAACTGTGATCATGTATAATGAAACTTAAGTTTGTATAAATTAATCCCTAAGATGTTTTGATTTGACTGGTTTTTTTAAAAAATAATTTTAGAAATATTTAACATGAGCAGCTTTAAGGATTTATGCAACTAAATTTCTAAAAAAACACATTCAAAGAAAGAAAAAAATTCTTGTCTCTTAAGTGACTTATAATAGATGTCTGGCTTAACAGCAAGAACTAAATAAATCCCACTTTATCTTTATTTTATTAAACAATAAAAGAAAGCAATGACTATGATTTTTCTTGTAGTGCAAGGAAAATATAGTATATGTACTGGGTTATTTATGCTGCTTAATCTCTACAAGTAATTCAATGACAATTTTCAGCTAGAACTTTGAATCTTAACATTTGATGCCTACTAATTACTGAATTCTGTACTGAAGTACTAAATTTCTTCTAATCAATTCAACTGGTTCTGTTAAGTGGCAAAACCTTTTCAAATGTTTATACACAGGGGATTCATTTCTTTTCTTTAAGTCTGTAGAGATTCTCAGTCATCCAGGTCATGGTTATCCCAAAGGTGCTTTTTCAGGAAGCAACTGGGTTTCCTTTCTTTTCTTTCTCATCCAAGAAGCTTTTCCAACTCTGAAAGGACAGTGGGGAATGGAAGGATTTTTATTCCATGCAGACAGCTGGTCACCCTCTAAAAGGATGCAAATGATCAACTGCCTGCAAGGAATATAAATCCTTCCATTCCCCACTATCCTATCAGAGCTGAAAAAGCTTCTTGGATGACAAGTGGAACATCTTCAAAGAAAAAACAAGAAAGTCCAGTTGCCTCTTGAAGAAAGCACCTTTGGGATATCTTTTCTTTCTTAGCTTTCTTTAACAAATTAAAATATTGTAAATGCTGACTTTCCATATTTAATAATTCAGGTACATCGGGTTTCTTCTTTCAAAAAATCTGATCAATGCTCCTAATATCATAACTATCTAGTCAATAGCAATATCTGAGATACAGGAGAGATAGAGAAAAGAGAGCAGTTCCCTTAATCCAAGGGCTTCATATGAAATGAGTTCCCACCAATGAAGAGCATCCTTTAGTTTTGAAGAGATTCAGATTTTGTAGCCTAGCCGAGATATTATTGGATGCAAACTAACTGACATAATAATGCCTACAAATCAAGTGGCTTTGGTACTTGGTGACTGAGGTGGCAACGAATGGACAAATATTTAAATAAAAGAGTTAGTTATAAAAGAACATCTTTAAAAATGTAATTGGACTGTCCTACCTGGTGCCATTAACTGATGAATACTTGACGTACGGGTAACAGCTGGACTTCGAGGCTCAGCATTTGGGCTGTCTCCTTTCCTTTTGCTTTCTAGATCTGATTGGCTGGCTTTGGCACCGGTTACAGATTTGCTAGGACACACAGCTAATGTCTGGGGTTGACTAGAGCTTTTGGGCGTTCCATTTTGAGAAGTAGACAATACACCCAGCTTCTGACTCCGCAAAGTCAAATTCTGGACCTAAAAAAAAAGAAAGGGGGGGGGGGGAATAAATATTTTTAAACCTATCTTTTCGTGTAAATACATGCATTCTCTGGGGTTGTGCCTGCTCTGAGGAACAACAATCCCTCCCAGAGATTTTTGATTGGCCTTGATTCTGTTAACTTTTAGAATAACTTCTTTATAACTTTGAATGTATATTAATCAGCATACATTAAAATGAAATTTCATTGCAATACAGCTCTCAAAGGGTCACCACCTCCAATATACACTACTTTTCATAAGTCTTAAGTCCTGGCTGTCATTTAGGCTAGGAAATGAATTTTGTTATGATGTGGGATTTTTTTTTTTCATTTTGAGGGCTATTGTTTTAAGCAGGGCATTATGGAGAACATATTGTTAGATGGGTTTAATCTTGGTGTGCTGCCCAGAGTTGCTGTTGCAAGATGAATATAAATTGTTTAAATACATACACACATACACACCCCTCTAGATTAAAAAATATATTTTCTAATATTGAAGTAATTTGGCTATTTTCAATACATGACAGAAAAACAAACCAGGATCAAGTTTCACAATAACAAGAAGTTAATATGCACCTTGTCAGTGATATGCCAATTGTTGAAAATAACAAAAGCATTGTCTTAGTTGAGAAAAAGAACATAGCCTAAAATAAAATGAGAAGTCTTGCATTGGCAGTGAGGAATAGATTTCAAATACAGGTAATCCTCGAGTTATGACCACAATTGAGCCCAGAATGTAGGTTGCCAAGTGAGAAATTTGTTAAGTGAATTTTTCTCCATTTTACGACTTTTCTTGCCACAGTTGTTCTGTGAATCACTGCGGTTGTTAATTTAGTAACACAGTGTTAAGTGAATCTGGCTTCCCCAATGACTTTGCGTATCAGAAAGTTGCAAATGATGATCACGTGATCATGGCACACGGCAACCGTCATAAATATGAACCAGTTCTCAAGCATCTGCATGTAAATCACGTGTCCATGGGGGTGGATGCTACGATGGTCGTATCTGTGAAAAATGGTCATACGTCAGTTTTTTCAGTGCCGTTGTAACTTTGAACGGTCACTAAATGAAGTCGAGGACTGCCTGTCGTTTGGCAACTTCTTGGCTCACTGGAAGAGCTAATGTTAGCAAGGAAGAACAAAAGTTCCATTATAAATTGTTCCAAGCAGGCAGTTTGAAGTGGTCCATAAACAGGGTAATCTCAGAATAGGCTTGTTTTGAGATTGGATAACTTCCAAATCAAAATATTGTGTCATGGAAACTTTCACATATTCCCCACTTGGTAGTTTTCTGTGTCATGTTTACAAGAGGTTTTTTTTTTTTTTTTTAAGAAGAAAACTTCCAGTTGTTTTCTTCAAGACTTTCTCAGTGTTAATCGATCAAGTTGCAAAGTTGACCTAAGCACTGTATGGTCACTTCATTGGCGCCACTCATCTCTCTCCACATTTGTCAAAATTTCCTAAGTTTATAGTTATCTCAAAAGACCTTAGTACAGTTTCAGTGTTTTCGTTATAATTTGAAAATACCTTGTGAAATTTTGTAAAAAAAAAAAAAAGGCAAACCAATAAACAGAGAGCAAATCCCCACTTCCTTCTAGCACTGAAAATGTTACCTGTTGAGGGAATGAAACGCCTGTAAGCAAATAACTAAGGACTCCGCAAACTATTTTCTGCGTTTTTAAACATTAAACTTATTTTAAGCTCCTTTCTGTCTTTCAGTTTTGTATTTTGAAGTGATTGTTGCCTTGGTGCTGTTGGATGTATGTTATCTAATGCAGATCTGTGTAGACATGTTCCTGAAAGTAATTTGATTTAGGTCAAAATCTCATTTATTCATTTATTTAATTATAATTTATCATTTAAAAACTTCAGAACCATTCAGGAAAAATGTAAGATTCTTCCACATTGAGATTACAGCTAGGGTTTTTTAAAAAATGATATGGAAATAAATTTGCCAGTGCCTTTTCCTGGGACATTGTCTAATTTTATGGCCTTGGGATTTTTGGATTTTTTCCTATCCAAACACTGACTCTTTATTTTTGGGAGTAGCTATAACCTATTATGTAGTGTAACTTTCTATGGAGCAGTATAATTAAAGTAAGCCTGATAGATGACTAATTAGACTTACTTGAATACAAGCAGTGAAGGATAACCACATTTTTGGGATGGGGAGGGGGTGATTACTCTTGCCAGTGTTGAAGTTCTGTTGTTAGGAAGTTTTTCAAATTAAATTTGCCTTCTTCTAACTTAATATTATATGGTCTTGACCTCCATATATTTGAAAATGTTGTCCCGCTGTAATCTTTTCTTAAGGCTAAATATATCCAGTTCCTTTGCATTTAAATTCCTGGCTACTCTATACTGTATCAACTTTGTTCTCTCTTCTGGAACATTAGTGTTCTCAACCACTTTTGAATCATTTACAAATATGATAAGCTATTTTTTTATTCTTTTGTTTAAATCATTAATTAAAATAATGAGGCATACTGGCCCCACCATCCAATTACATTGCCTCAATTTGATACTGAACTTCAGTTTGATGAGAAACAAAAACTTTGAGTACCATTTTTCAAATATTATGTCTAATCCAGTGACTAGACATAATATCCAGACCCTATTTAATTAATTGCTAATCAGATTATAATAAAACTATTACATAGCCTATGTCAAAATATATTCTATTTAGCACCCTCCACAGTTTGTACTGGATAAAAAAATGAAGTGAGTTTGTGACAAATTCATGCTGACTCACAGCCACCGCTGCATCATAACTGAAGAAACCAATTGCTGTTTGGAGCACTTTGGAACCGCAATTGATACCAGGTTTTCGCTTTTTTATTAACACCGTTTTTACAAATCCAAATGGCCTTCTTTGATGATTGGTCCCTCTTATTAACTCTTGTAGTTGTCTTTTTATTTTCACTCATTCTGTGTAACAATACTGGCTGTTATTCTTATGATTTATTATAATACTGTCATGTTTTATTATTATATTCTTTTATGTCTTCTTTTTTTAAAAAACCTCGTCCATCTTAGTCTCTTTTCTCATTCATTTCACGTACCATTTATTTTCGGGTATATAATATGTAAAAGCAAGCCAAGATGATATGAAGAAACTGCAAATGCGAATCATACAAAAATAATAAGAAAAATGAAGACTGTAATACTATAATGGAAGGTGATTCAGAAAAAAGATTTTTAAAACAAGGAAGGCTTAATGGACAAAGTAAACTTTCCTTTTTTGTGGTAAGGCATATGTCAAAGACCCTACATTACAAGGGATTATGATTCACTTTTCCACCACATTCAAATCAAGCAACATTATCAAGCTTCATGAAATGTAATAAAATATAAAATTTGGGGAAAAACAATTTTTGGATCAATGTTATTTGTTTTTTTGTTAGTGTTGAATAATGTCAGTTTATTTAAGCAGCAAAGAATACTTTTTCATGTAAATCCTATCTCTTTAAGAAGATGATTTTAATCCGTTGGTTTTACTTTAGTGCAGGTTGGGCAATGGGAACTGCAAAACAATCAAATGTTAACTCTGACCAAGAGATGATTGGCTGTTGGATGATATTACTGCTTTATGATGTCACTGCTGTCATAGAAACAATCTGTGCACACAAATGAATATGCTACCAGCCAGCACAAGAGCATGGAAAGCTAAGAGAGGAGGCAACATCTTGAGTGGGGCAGGGTCAGGGTCAACAAAAACTGAAAGAAGAGCGGTCAATGACCCGGGTTTCAATTCTGGTTCCGTTTAAATAGTATGGCTCATGAGATTGACTGGTTACACAGTCAATCTGGCCTTTGCAAAGTAGACCTATACAGCCCTCAAGCAGAAAGGGATCAAGACCGTAAAGTTATCTGTTTTGTTGATGTTGCTAACCTTAACACAAAGGATAGAGACAGACGTAAAAGTGCCACTGACCCTTGCCTTGACCTACGCAACCTTGAAGAAAAAGAAGTCATTGTAATTAAGGACAACAATCGGCACAGCAATACCGAAGGAGCGGTTTGCCTTTTCAAACAAGGTTCCTCTGAAGAAGTTAACGTTGTGAGCTGGCTCAGCAACGATCTTCAGAAATACGCAATTGGATTCAAGCATGCACTAAGGCCCTCAGGCCCTCGTAAATCAGCTTACGAATCACCTGTAATTGAAAAGATGTCCCAGGGAAGCGACACGTCTTTCAGAGGCTCTTGCAGCCAGAGAGGAGATGACCTATCATATTACGTTAACAAGCTTTGTTCCTTAGTGGTTCAAATGGCTCACAAAGAAATGAAGGATAAACTTGAAAGCAGTGGAAGATGCATTCGTCAGTCCATTAAAGGATCTAACGGCAAGAATGGGGAAGACTATGGCAAGCTGTCTCCCAAACCATCTCAGGATGACCCCAGAAAGACCTCACTCTTTTACGGTGAGATGTCTAATCAGAGCAAGCAAAATGGCTACAATCAGGGAGCAGACAGACAAATGTTGGAAAGGAAACAGTCAGCACAAGATGATGGTTCTTGTAGCAAAGGACTGATGGTGTATGCAAACCAGGTTGCTTCAGATATGATGTTCTCCTTCATGAAAACAATGAAAGTCCAAAAGGGGAAGCATCCTCCTCCAGCTTGTGTAGTATTAAAGAAGGTCCTTCTGAAACATACCAGAGACGTCATATCTGACTTAATCGATTCCACCATGAAAAACTTACACAATGTTACAGGAGTGCTCATGACAGATTCGGATTTCATTAATACTGTGAAAAAGAACCTTTTCAATGCTGGGACCCAGAAATCAACGGAGATCCTGGAAGCGATGGTTAAACGCTTATTCAAAGCGCTTTCAGGGGATGATAAGAAATCTCAGAGCTTAGCTTTTGCTGCACTGAAAGCTGGCGCTCATTGTGACTCCAGATCTCAAGGACTGCAGTTCGCATCACTTAAGGGTGAGATGTGTGGCCCTCTAGGTGGCAGAGGAAATGGCCAGATGAGACCCCTTCCATCTGGAAGCAAGGGTTCAGATAAGCACTGTTCAATGGATGTGTATGCTAAAGATCTTATTGTAACAGCATTAATGTTAATACAGCAACATCTATTAGAAAAAAACAAAGACCAGGGATGCCGGGAGTCAAATACTACATCGTTTGGCTATGTCCATGACAGAACTGGTGGCTCCAAATATAGTTCAAGGCCAAGTGGAGGAAGGCAGGATAACCTTGAATCACAAAAATGTGATATCTCAAGTATCCTTTTGTCAATCATCCAGAAAGTACTAAGAGAAGCTGGCTGTTCAGATGACAGTTTTGACAAAGGCTACAAACAACCTTCTTTCGCTGAGTGCAGACCACAAAGGGCCTTACCAAAATCAAATGGATGCCCTGATATGTATGATAACATGGAACAGATCAACAGACAATTTATTGACCAGCTGGTGGAATCTGTGATGAAGCTGTGCATGCTGATGGCTAAAGGCAATGACTCTGATGGAAGATGCAACGGGAGACCATTAGTAGGCTCAGGATCCGAGGTGATTGTGAACAATCATAACTGCAACAACAGTACCCAAAACAGAGAACTGCAAGCTGTGCTCCAGTGGTTGGTTGCTTCACAATTCAATGTGCCAAACCTGACTTTCATGAGTGAGCACAACGGAGAACTAAACAGACTTCCACAGCTGGCTGATAAAGCAGTCAAGAAAGGCTACAGTGTGGGAGATATTGTTCAGGAAGTAATGAAGTATTACGAGAAACAACAGATGGATGCCATGTCAGGATGCAGGCCTCAATGTGGACTGGTCGAATGGCTGCTTTGTAACCTGTAAGAACCAACTCTTCCCTCTCATGTTACTCTCATGTCCCCAGCGTAGGCGCCTAGACCATTCTTTTCTGGCGCATCCGATACCACCATTGCAACCCAACTGCAAGCAATAACGCACTGAATTGAACCAGGGTAGCTGGGCAAGCTCATCAATAAAAAAAAGAATAAAAAAAAGTGAGGGGGGAGACAGGCTGTTTATTGATCACTTCAAACAAACCTTTACAGATAGCCAAGTCCCAGTTAGCTTTACCATCCTATTATCCAAGGATTCCAAAAACAAAAAAAATTGCACAATAAATAAACAACTATGCAAAAAAAAAAGAGAAGTGCGGCATGGTTATAGCCGTTCAGATTTCTACCATCCCCATAAAAGGTATTGGAAACTAATGAGAAAAGCAAAGAACAAAGAATTGGGGGGAAAAAATTGATGATTTTTTTGGGGGGAGGGGGAGGTGTGGCGTATAAATCTACCAGGTGCTAATACTAAAAGTATTCAAATGGTATTACATTTTATTTAATTTTTGGCAAACTTAAAAAAAACAGTCTGAAAATCTGCAGTGGTGAATATAAAACATATTTTTGCAATATGCATATTTTTCTATGCAGCTTACGTGATTACTCCGATACATCTTTAATTCCCTTATTTTTTTTCTTTGCATCTTTCATAATATATTGACTGAAATGCCACTTAGCTCTAGCATGTATTTCAGAATGTGATTTTCCTAACAATCTTGTTTCTACAACCCTTTTTTTAGTGCAAAACAATGGGCAACCAGAAAACTCATTGCTACTACACAGCTATGGCAGAGGGCCTAAAAGCAGATCGTGGCATTTCAAGATAAATCCATAATAGGTTTTCTATGATTTAATGGTTTTAATCAGAAAACATTTAGAAGTATCCATATCTCTACCACAACACTTGAGTCAATATAATTATGGTGCAAATCATTTAACAGATTGCGTTGAATTGTAGAGATAGAGAAGCTCTCTCTTGGGTTCCAAATTGATGGGTCAGGACAGCCACAAGATCTTTCATTTCCTCCCCAATAGTAAAAAAAAAAAAAAAAACTTTGTTTCACTCATCTAAAGTAGGACTTCTTGTCCTTCAACTGTTATTCATTGGTTGCCGCTTACTTTCCATGATGAGGGGGAACATAGGACAGCCAAACATGATCCTCAAAAAAGAACCCCTTCAAACCATCTTGGCTTTTGAAGCATTTATTTCCAAGCACTTTCATTGGGGACGTGGTTTAGGCATTTGACTCCATCCCGGTGACATCAGGTGGTCCAACAGAAACAGGTTGAAACCAAATCCTGTTGTATTTCCTCATCCCATACTGCCTGTTGCTTAAGAATTTGGTAAACCGTGAGGCAAGCTGTTCACTCTCGTATTTAGGGGAAATTTATTCTCCTCTTTACCCAGAAGCAAATAGTTTGGCTGCAATCAAGCTATAACGGAAAAGATGGAATCATCATTCCCTGTCACAAACCTGTAGCTTTTATTCAATCACAGAGGTTATTGCTCATTAACAAATGCAAATTATTCAGAAATGTTTTCAATCGTGAACATCTGAGAAGAAGGAAGAGAATGCGACTTCCTCATCATGAGAATCGTGGACCTTGCTTCCATCAACCATGGAATCCTGCTTTTAAGCATTGGTTTCAAGTGTAAATAACATGAATTAGATTCCACTGCAGGCTTAGCAGGTAAAATAAGGACTCGATGGCTAGGTTTACACAACATCATTCACTCTGAATCTGGATTAGCGGAATATAAATGTATTAATATGATCTGAAAACTACCCAACTGCATTTTAGAGTAATGTAGCATGTAATACAAAGCTGGTGGGTACTTACCATTTCTGGAACTCAGCAATAACAATATAATGAGTTAAATTAAGATTACGTGAATAGCTTCTATGTGCTGTGACTAGCACTATGTTAACGCTAAATCTGAACATAATTTGAATGCTGGTTTTTAGCTTAACACAAATTTTGCATTTGGGTTAGTACAATTAACAGTTGACCTACACTCTAATTATTTTTTGTAGGGAAGAGAAAACACAGAAAACATTACCAGCTGAAGAGTTTAACACTTAACAGGGAAGGAAAAGTGCTTCGGTCCTGTAAAAATCACTCAGTCTGGCCAACTGATGTGCCTTAAGCATTTGTCACAATGCATCTCAACATTTATATTAAAAAGCCCTGGAAGGAGGAAAGGCCAAGATTTTATTTGTTTTAGTGATTTTGAAATTACAGAAACATTTTTTTTGTGATACTTAAAGTAGCTGGCGGAATGAAGAACAGAACAAAAGGGGAGTTTGATTCCTCTCACCCCAGGGAGCAGGACAAAGAAAGTTAAATAAAAGAAGATTCTTTTTGAGTGTAAGAAAACAGCTTCCTAACAATGAGAGGAATTTTATAGCACCACCAATTACCTACAGTAGGTCAGGGGTCTCCAACGTGGACAACTTTAAGCCTGGCGGACTTCAACTCCCAGAATTCCCCAGCCAGCTTTGAAGTCCACCAGGCTAAGCTTTGCTGGCTGGGGAATTCTGGGAGTTGAAGTCCATCAGGCTTAAAGTTGCCAAGGTTGAGACCCATGACCTAGGTAACAACAGCTAAACATTTCTCCCAAGGCATCAAACTGTTGGCTGGAGAACTATCTGTCAAGAAACTTTGAACCTGGATTACTATAACAAGGAGTCTTTGACTTACGACCACAATGGAGCCCAACATTTCTATTGTTAAGTGAGACATTTGTTAAGTGAGTTTTGCCCCATTTTTACAACTTCCCTTGCCATAGTTGGTAAGTGAATCGGTGCAGTTGATAAGTTAGTAACCCAGTTGTTAAATGAATCTGGCTTCCCCATTGATTTTGCTTGTCAGGTCACAAAAGGGGATCACATGACCTTGGGACATAGCCAACGGTCATAAATATGAACCAGTTATCAAGCATCTGAGTTTTGATCACAGGGTCATGGGGATGCTGCAAAGGTCATAACTCTGGAAAAATGGTTGTTAAGTCACATTTTTTTCAATGCCGTTGTAATGTTGAACGGTTACTAAACAAACTTTGTAAGTAGAGGACTACCTGTATTGACTTAGCGATAATCAGGATAGCCTAAATGACTCCTTTCAACTCCATGATTCTATGAAAATGTAGACTTTTCAAGACAAACAATAAGGAGAACTTGCAAGTGTCTCTCTCCTTTCCTTTATATACACTTTTATTTAGGACGCTGATTTTTTTTTTTAAATCTAAAAAGCACAATTTAACAAGCCACAACTTCTTTTCTGGTTATGCTTTTTATGCTTATACCCATATAAAATGTACCTAGGGCTTGTGTTGGATGAACCTGGGCAAAATGGTGCCTTGATCTTAAAGAAAATATATGCTTAGACTTGGACATTTATTTCCCTTGATTGTTCCAATTTTACACTGAGGGCTGTGAAAATATTTACAGACCCCTCACATCCCGGACATAAACTGTTTCAACTCCTTTCCTCAAAATGACGCTATACAGCACTGCACACCAGAACAACTAGACACAAGAACATTTTTTCCCAAATGCCATTACTCTGCTAAACAAATAATTCCCTCAACACTGTCCAACTATTTCCTAAGTCTGCACTACTATTACTGTTAATCTTTTCATCACTCCTTATCACCCATACCTTCCCATTTGTGACTGTATTTTTGTTGCTTGTATCCTTATGATTTATATTGACTGTTTCCTAGTATGATTTGATTGCTTATTGTACCCTATGACTATCATTGTTGTACCTTATGATTCTCAACTTTTGACGAATGTATCTTTTCTTTTATGTATACTGAGAGTATTTACACCAAGACAAATTCCTTGTGTGTCCAGTCATATTTGGCCAATAAAGTATTCTATTCTATTACACCCCCACCACCCAATCAGAGCTGAAGAAGCTTCCTGGGTGAGAAGTGAAATGCCTTCAGAGAAAAAAAAGAAAGTCCCATTGCCTCCTGGAAAAAGTACCTTTGGACTAAACCAAAGATACTGTAGGTCTAGAAGCTAGCTGAAATCTATTGAAAGGTGAGTATAATGTTTTGAGTAGAAGAGTATTTTAAATCATGACATTTTATTTTTGAAATATTTCTATCGTTCTGTACAAAATTAATGCAAATAAAGGATTACTACTGAGTCATAAAAATGTTAGGTAGATTGACAGGCCTAATCTTTAAATAACTAATAGATCAGGCATACCCAGAATTCACCTCAGTGGGCAATCATTAATATCAAAAGAAAAATCCCACAGAATGGGATGGGAGGTACATTTAAAACACAAGAGAAAGGGAAACAATTAAGAAGCCTTGTTAAAAATATGAAGCCACAAGGCCTTTACATTCAGTCCTATATTCAAATTTAAATTAAAGCTGGATGGTATTGCAACTGGAAGACTAGACAGGAAAATTTGATTGAGCAAATAAATTATATGCCAACATCACCCCAACTTTTATAGATTCCATACACTCTCTTCCCAAATTTCACATTGAGATGTATAAAGCTTATATATTCTCTATCGGTACGAAATGTTTTTTTTTTTGCTAGCTTCAGAAAATATAGTAACACACATAAGGAAGTCAAGCTAAAACAATTTATTACCAACAAATTTTGCTATAGAAAAAGACACAAATGGTATTTATACTATGAATTTCTTCAGTGAGAATTAAAAACCTTAAGTGAAATCCTCTACATTAATTATTGATTTGTTAGATTTCCTATCTTTCTTCCAAATATTCAAAATTGCTTCTGTGGGAATTCATTTCATCCCCAAAACAATTGTAAGGCATATCTGGTTGAGACAGAATAACTCACCCTGTCATCCTAATGTCACCCTAAAGTTTTAAGAGATAAGGATGGATGAGAACATGTCAAAATTCAAATGCAGCCTTTGACATTTTCCTCTGGTGTATTTTTCTACTCATTTAGTTCTAATTTGTTTTAGTCAATTAAGATTGCAAGAGAATTTGGAGAACCATAAGTGTGAACCCATTAAAAATTTAAATAAATTAATTGTAACATATTACTTAATTCTATTTTTTTTCCTCTGCCCATTATCTTTCTCTCTTCATTTTGGCATTGTTCCTTTTAAAATCTGTCCTCCACCACATGGTGAAAAGCTGTGTTTCTTCATCTCATGAAAGTTCCATACTCCAAATTTCCAAATTTTATAGAACTTATTTCCAGGTATATGATATTTTTGAAATGCAACAGCACTTAACCTACGGTAAAAAAAAGAAACTTGAGACAGTACCAGATTTGAAATTTCAAACGTTATATTGGAGAAAAAGAACTACTTTCCATGCTGATTTTTACTTATCAGGTCATCTATCTTTCTTTCCTTTGAACTTCCAGTGCTCTGTTTATTTTGGTGGGTTTTTTTAAAAAAATATTCTCCTTAAATAAAGAGCAACTCATAGTATTATTTGATAAGTAGCTGCAGACCTCAGTCATTTTTCTACAGTAAGACACATACACACAAAGAGTCTGTAGAGATTTTCAATCAACTGGATTTGAAGAAAGAGCTGAAGAAGCTTCTTGGATGAGAAGTGAAATGTCTTCAAAAGAAAACAAAAAACAAAAATAAAGTCCAGTTGCCTCCTGAAAAAGTACCTATGGGAACAACCATGACCTGGATGACTGAGAATCTCTACAGACTTTTAGCTATATTTGGGATGAACACCCTTTGAATGATGTGGGAATAAGAATGGATTTCCAGAGAAAAAAATTGCAGACTACAGGAACCAGAAGCACTACTCAGGTGACCCTGAGGATACAGATAAATCTCCAAGTGCTTCAACAACCCTCTAAAAGGATGCAAATTACCAGCTTTCTGCAAGGAATGTACATCCTTCCATTCCCCGCTATCCTGTCAGAGCTGAAGAAGCTTCCTGGATAAGAAGCGAAACGTCTTCAAGGAAAAAGCAAGAAAGTCCAGTTGCCTCCTGAAAATGTACCTTTAGGACACACAGAGAATTGTATCTGTGTGTGCATATTGCCCTTTGTGTTAGTTGTGTCAGATGCCTGGGAATCTTTTCTTTTCCCAGTTCTGTGACTCTAATTCAACTGGTTGTTATTCTCGGTTGATTGACAGGGGCTCCCTTTGGAACCTTGATTGTGGCTGCTCCTGAGTGGTTGCTTTATTGCTGTTCTCTCAAAGAATGGCTGATCCATGCCTACAAAGAAAGTAACACTAGATGGCATACCTATCACACTTTTCCATACTTCTGAATACTTCCACGGAGCTTAATAATTATTGGTAGAGTAACAGTGGCAGATTGTTCAGAAATAGAAATATAGGTGCAATGTAAACAGACTATTGGACAATAAATTATAGAATGGGAAGCAATTCCAAAACTGTTGGCATCGTTTGACAAAAGTTCTCCACAGCTTCTAACAAGGGGTCCTTCATCTTGAATGAAGCTATGACTTGCAATGCAAACCCTTTACCAGTCAATTCCCAAATCTACCAAGAGCTACTTGACAAGCTACCTTCAAGTGCTTTTACGTTATTTAGGGAGTGTCAAAACTTTCCCAAAGATGTCTTCTCTGTATTTTATTGCTTCTTGCATGTCCATATTGTGCCAAATGCAGCTCAGTGTTTGCTACCAACTGGAATACTGAAGTGCAAGCAGATCTGAAACTAAAGATGGCAGGCCTTCCCAACAGATTCTTTTTTTATGGGTATGGCAGCTGAGCACGCAGAAAACAACGTAAGAATTCCTCAAATGCAAGTGCTTCTCCAACTATATGTAATTTGTCACACTACTTTTGCAGTGATGTTCTGAAGGACATTGTAATTAAAAAGTCCTGTAAGATTTGGTATAGGAATAAGTTAATTACTCTTAATTCTCTGCTACTATTTCAAGGAATGCAACATGACTTTTTCCTAATCAAGACCAATTTCTCATAAACCGGGTAGCTGAATGAGAAAAAGTAGCTGAAATATATATTATCAGAGGGTGATAAGATGCTTCTTTGTGATGTCACTGCTGCCATAGAAACTATATGTGCACACAAGTGAAAATGACATCTGGCAGCAGAAGAGCATGGAAAGTTGAGAGAGGAGGCAACATCTTCGGTCTGGCAGGGTCATCAAAGCAGTTCAGCTGATAAGGAACAACTGTATAGTCTTAGGTACATTTCCACTTCCAAGCCTCAGAAGATGTCTCAGGAAGTTGATTGGCTACACAGCCAAGCAGGTGTGTGTAAGGTCGATCTCTATAATCCTGGAGGAGGAAAGGACCAGGAACGCAAGGTGATTTGTTTTGTCGATGTTTCCAGCCTGAACATTAAGCAAACAGATGATACAGATAAAGATGCTGCTGGCCAGTCCAAAAGCAGTGAATCTGCCACAGGACTTGATCTGGGGAAAATGCAGGACAAAGAGGTCATAGTAATCAAGGACAGTGACTCACCAGAACAATCTAAAACAGAAGGAGCAGTTTGTCTGTTCAAACAAGGTTCAACTGAAGAGCTTAATGTTGTGTCCTGGCTTTTTGATGACCTGCAAAAATATGCATGTGGATTTCAGCATGCACTAACCCCTTCATCTGCTCCTCCTGCACAAAAGCCATCAGCAGCGGACAAGATGTCCCAGAATAACAACAACACAGCTTTCAAAGCTTCTGAAAGTCAAAAAGCACCATCAGATGAAGTAGCATGCACTGTCCAAAAGCTGTGTGCTTTGGTTATGCAGATGGCAAGCAAAGAGATCTCTGAAAATTTGGAAGATGCCGCCAGCAAATGCATACGCCAGGCAATTTATGCTACTAAAGACGGGAAAGCTCTTAATCCCTCTGGTTCGGTAAGTAAGGTTGCATCCAAGATGGTGAATGAGATTATGGAAAATGCTCAGGATGCCAATAAAGAAAAGAAAGAGGAGGGTAAAGGACTCCCCAAGAAAACATCACTTTTTTATGGTGAGTTATGTTCCAACCAAAGCGAATCATCACCAGATGAAGAAGGAAAATCAACACATGCCCACTTGATACATCCAAGAAAACAGACTTGCAATGATGGTTCTTTTAACAAAGGGCTAATGGTATATGCAAACAAAAATGCTAAAGATATGACATTTTCATTTGTGAATGCCACCAAGATACACAAAAGGCCACCACTCCCAGCCTGTGTGATTCTGAAGAGAGTGTTTCTCAAACACACAAAGGATGTCATATCGGACCTAATCGACTCTACCATGAAAAATCTGCATAATGTCACCGGAGTCCTCATGACAGACTCAGATTTTGTTACTATGGTGAAGAAAAACCTCTTCAATGCGGGAACTCAGAAGTCAACTGAGATTTTAGAAGCAATGGTATTAAGAATGTATAACGCTTTGATGTCGGATAATAAGGACAGAGGGCATAGTCTTGTATACTCTTTATTGAAAACAGGATGTTCATTAGACCCCAATTCTCCAAATATGCATTTTGCATCTTTGAAGGGTGGGGTCCATATGAGGGAAAAGGTAAGGCAAGACGGGCAGTCATCAGCACAAAAAGTAGGTGAAACAATAATTAAGGATGGAATTAGCATGTTGAGATCAAAAACAGGAGGCAAAGGTCCAGAGAGGGGATGTCATGATAAGAAGTCAGAAAAAAGTAACTCTACTACTGAGTTTCTAGCAAAAGACCTCATTTTGACAGCTTTAATGTTGATACAACAACATCTCTTAACTCAGTACAAAGAGCCTGTTTGTGAGTCAAATACGTCTTCATTTGGATATTATGGAGGCAAACATGGTTCTAAATCTCATAGTTCCAGGAGTGATCCACAGCAGCAAGAATACCAGAGGGGGGAAATACAAAGTGCCCTTCTATCAATCATCCAGAAGGTCCTACAAGAGGCTGGTTTCAATGTAGATGAGTGTGAAATAAGCAAGAATCCCAAGTCAAACTCGTATGATGATAGATCTAGTAGAAAGCCTACATCCAAACAGAGTAGTTCAGATGTGGATTGTGAGAATATGGAGCAGATAAATAAGAAATTCATTGATCAGCTGATGGAATCTGTGATGAAGCTCTGTATGTACATGACTAAAAGCCCCGATTTTGTTGTTGAAGATTACTCTGACGAGCAAGGCACATACATCACAGCAAGAAACAAAGGCATGTCAACTCCAGATTCAATGTTATCCCAGAAACCTCCACGAACTAATATTGGAAAACCGCTTGTACCTGCTGGTTCTGAGGTGATAGTAAACAACCAAAGCTCCAACTGCAGCTCACAGAACAGAGAACTCCAGGCTGTCCTCCAGTGGATGGCTGCTTCCCATTTCCAAGTGCCCAATCTCACTTTCATGAATGAGAATGATGACGAGCTGAAGAAGCTTCCACAACTGGCTGACAAAGCAGCCAAAAAAGGTGCAAGTGTGGGGGACATTTTGCAGGAGGTAATGAAGTATTTCGAGAAACAACAGGTTGATGCCGCTGTGGGAAATATGCCTCGTTGCGGACTACTTGACTGGTTGCTTGCTAATCTGTAGGCAAGTAACAACACCTCCCTCTCATTGCTTCCACCCAGCAAAGTGCCATCTTACTTGTAAGATGGAACAACAATACAGCTCATTTTCCATAGACAGCGGTTCCACAGGCTGTGACACACAAGCTGGGCAAAATCACCAATAAAAAAATACAAATGTCAACTGTTACTAATTTGTTTATTATTTTTTATGTAGATATTATAAATAAGTTACAAGAGTAAAAATAAATCCTAAAAGTATATTTTGAATGGATTGTTATCAAAGTAGTTGGTATACACATAGTATCATCTTTGATTTCTCTTTTGTTTAAAGGACATAGTTAAGATATGTCTACTTTAAATCTAATTAGAGTTCCTTTTCTCTTTCTTCTTTTCATTACTAACTCTAGGAAATAATTTAAAGTTGGATGTTCACATTGTACTTGCTAAACCTTTTCTTTTGATATTTCTAATTTTTACTGTGTATTAATCAAAATCAATTTAACATCTTTATGAAAATAATCATGCTAATATATTTATTGATATGTAGTCACTCCATTGATCCATTGTTCTAAAATTAATGAAATATGGTGATTCTTGCTGATGACCTAGAACTGTTGTGAAAAGTTTCATATATGTATTTACATGCAGGCAAACCCTGTCTGTCCACCTCTCTTAATACATAGAGACACATTGCTGTACTGATTTGTCTTTATTAAATTTTATTTCACTTTTATTCCTCCTCCCCCTTGTTATTTTATTAAATAACTGAAGTTTTAAAAAAATCCATAATAGTACTGCTAAAGCAAATATAGAAGGATTTGTTTCTTCTGAAAAGTTTTTCATACCCCAATAATTTTATGTACACTTCTGCAAAATTTGCCATGTCACTAAATCATAAAATCCCTTCTATTTTTCTGATATGGTGTTGTTTACTGTTATCATTATTATTATATTATTATATTGTTATCATTAATTCATCCAAAGTTGTGTTTATGCTTGTATAAATAACTGGATTTTACCAAGCACAAGAATGCAGGCATTTTCACAGTTAGATTATTTGAACAATAATGTTCTCTATTGCCAATTTTTATTACTTTGATTAAAGATGCAAATATATAGAAACCATGAGAATGGTTCAAGTATTACAGGTGATTAGGCAATACTGCCTACTATGTCAATCTTTTAAAAACACAACTAACTGAGGAAGTTTTTCACATAGGTGTAGAAGACACCCAACCAACTTGCTCTATCACAATTCTTGAACCTGAAAGGAGCTACTCTGAATGATTATATCACACTGTATGAAGTCTATATCTCGTTACTGCTAAATGCATGTCTTATTTGTTCAAAGATGAATTAAAGAATTAAGAATCTGAACACTAATGATTGCCTTTAGTTCTTTCACTACAATACCACTGTAACTTTAAATGTTATACCAGGAAAATATGCCAAAGAAAGTTTGAATATTCAGCTGACAGTACTAAACAATGGACATTTTTAGAAATTAATCCTGTTAACAGAGTACAGGTACAGTTAGGATCACAGTCTCTGTGTAAATACATTTATTAACTGAGTGCTTAAAGAATTAATGTTAAAAGTTAAAGCATAATAATTGGCTCATTGTTTTCCAAGTTTTTCCAGCTAAATAAGAATTAGTTAAGTATGACTACATGGATCAGTTCTGTGAGGGTGATCATCCTACTTTCCATGGTTAAAAAAAGAAAAAACAATAATTTTATCTTCTAGAAAACACAAATTCACAAACTTTATACTATAAATTGTTTATAATACAGTAGATCAAAAAGGAATGTGCTTCTAGAAGATGTATATGTTTTGCAAGAGTCTGATGTCCCTTTAGCATTTAGAACCTCTGGCTTGTTGTGAGAGATTGCACACACAAAAGCAGTCATGCAATAATATTTTGACAAAAAACAACAACAACCAATGCATATGAACACAAAGAGGAAAGTCGCACCCCATTCCTTCACAAGGGTTTTGGGTTACAGGTAGACATACACACTCCCCACAATCCATGCAGCCTCACCTGAGTAGCTGCAGACTGACAGGGAAACGAAGATGATGAGGACACAACAGGGAGGTCAGACTGGACAGCCGCCACAGTGGTAGCAGGCGTAAAAATCAGCTGTGAAGGCAGGAAAAAGAAAATTGAAAGCCACACAAAGCACACACACATTACTATAGGCAGTCCTAGGCTTACAACAGTTCATTTAGTGACCGTTCAAAGTTACAACGGCACTGAAAAAAAATGACTCGTGATCGTTTTTCACACTTATGACTGTTGCGGCATCTCCAGGGTCACATGATCAAAATTCACAAGTTTGGCAACTGACTCATATTTATAACGGTTGCAGTGTGCCGGGATCATGGGACCATCCTTTGCCCACCTTCTGACAAGCAAAGTCAGTGGGGAAGCCACATTCACTTAACAGCAACAACAACAACTGCAGTGACTCACTGAACAACTGTGGCAAGGAAGGTCGTAAAAAGGGGCAAAACTCACTTAACAAATGTTTCGCTTAGCAACAGAAAATTTGGGCTCCATTGTGGTCATAAGTCGAGGATTATTTGTAGTCTGAAAGCAAACTGGTGCATCTTTTCCTTTAGTACAAGATCTACAAATATTTCTTCTAAGGTCTTAAAAAGAACCTTCAGACCTTTTGAGTCGCTTTGTATTTCATCTCTTTGAAGAAGAATGTCTGCAGCCTGAGGCTTTCCCCAAAACAACATAATTACATGCTGTTCTTCATTGGTATTTGAAAGTTACTAAGAAGAAAAGTGTCAAATAGATGTAAACACCTGGCCAATCTTGGCTGATCTCAAAAATAGGTACTTGGTTGAGACACCACTAGGAAATATCAGAATTGAGAACTAGGGTGGAAAATCAAAGAAATCTCCCAAAAGAAGTCAAGATCGAATCATTTCCATATTCTTATCAAAAAAACATGGAAATTGCTCCGTCCCTGAGTTTTTTTTTCCCATTAAGTCGTAATTTACTTTCTTCATTTAAGAAAGCCTCCACCAAACTAAATATCAATTTGATTAAAGTTATCTAACATTTCATCTTAGCCTAGATTTGGATCTACCTCAACACTGAAATTCAAAACCTAGCTACGGCCAAATTAAAAATGGTTAATGCAACAAATATGTAAAATTTAAAAGCGTGAACAGTAGCTGTAGTAAGGGAGAAAGGAAGCCATACTAAAACTTAGAAAAATGAAAATTCTTTCATTGTACTGGGGGACTGGGGGTGGGGTGAGAGAGTCCTTAACAAGTTGTTGTTTGTATCAGAAAATCAGAGTTGAAAGATTTTGGCATCATAGACCTTTGGATGAACAGAGCAATCTAAAAGTTACAAAAAGAGGCACAGATGCTTCTTCTATACCTATCCAAGACATTACTAGGATAGGAGTATTCCTATAATAATAGGAATGATAGAAAACACCTTTCCAAACAGGTCAAACGTAAGAGACTATAAAATTAGAGATGCCACTCTTTGGAGTCAAAGACTATTTATTTATTTATAAAATGTATAAGCTGCCCATCTTATCTTGAGGTAACTCTGGGCAAGTTACAATCATAAAAAAATAGAACTATATAAGTTAAAAACATAAACAAGTTAATGCAAAATCCAAAACACTACAGCCAATTAAAAGATGGGCAGGGCAAGAGCAGGATGGGGGAGGAGGTGGGATCCATTGTTAATCGATCAACCACCTCCATTGTGATATTCCCTTATTGGAACCCCAAGCTAACTAGAGAGCCAGTAGGCTCTTCCAGAAGGTCAGAGGGTGAGAGCTGACCTCACACCTGGGGCCAAGATATTCCACAGAGCAGCTGCAGAACATCTCTTGGATCCTACCAGTTGGAATAGTCAGGCTAATAGGGCACGCAATGTCTCCCTGCCAGCACAGGTGAGGCAGGCCAATCCCAGTGAGATGAGGCAGTCCCTCAAGTAGCCTGGATACACAAGGGCTTTAAACATGATTACTAACTCCTTGAATTGCATCTGTTAGCAAACCCGGCAATCAATGCAGCTCATGGAGCGATGGTGTTACATGGGCCGTTCTTGGAGCCCCAGGAAATGCCTGTGAGGCTGCACACTACCCTACTGTAGCCTCTGAATGCCCTTCAAGGGTAGCCACATATAGAGCGCAAGTGCACTTAACAACATGCAGCCAAAAGCCATACATGGACAGGACAAGACAAAAACGCCCCAAAGGGTAACATTAAATTGGCAAGACTTACCATCTGAGCTCGGAGATACATCTGAGCCTGACTGGCAGTCAAATTAGGAGATGTGCTCCCTAACAACATGGTTTGCTGCGTCAGACTGCTGCTGCTAGTGTTGGAGGTCTGTGAACGGCTTATTAGCTGTGCAGGTGTAGGAGAAGCAGAAAGATTAATCTAGGAAAGAAAAATAAATTATCATTAACTATCTTTAGGCCACTCGTCTAAAGGCAGCCCCACCCAACAATTCCATTCAATTGTCTATTCTACCAAAAACATGAGAACAGATCGTCTAGTCTGTTGAAGAGAAGGACCGGGGAGACATGATAGCAGTGATCCAATATTTGAGGGACTGCCACAGAGAGGAGAGGGTCAAGCTATTTTCCAAAGCACCTGAAGGCCAGACAAGGAATAATGGATGGAAACTGATAAAGGAGAGATTCAACCTGGAAATAAGGAGGAATTTTCTGATAGTGAGAACAATCAATCAATGGAACAGCTTGCCTTCAGGAGCTGTGGGAGCTTCACTACTGGAGGCTTTCAAGAAGAGACTGGACTGCCATTTGTCAGAAATGGTGTAGGGTCTCTTGCTTGGGTGAGGGGTTGGACTAGATGACCTACAAGATACCTTTCAACTCTGATTTATCAGTAATTAATTGAAGCTTTTCCCTCATTTTGTTATGGGACCAGTCAGGTGAGTGGCATTTGTGGCAGCTTGCTCTCTCTTTTTTCTCTGTCAGAAAAGCCTACTGCTTTTTTGAAATATATCTAAGTAACATTCACATTATGCAGTGAAATAATACTTTTGTTTTGAAATTATGCTCCGTAGGACAGAATTTGGATATGGTAAAATGCTAAGTCTCAGCTTTCAAAACTGTAATTAAGCCAGAAGTCTTTCCTTATCAAAAAAAAAAGTACTGGACACAGTCTTACATATTAATATTTGCTAACAAATAATAAAATATGGGAATTAAACAGCTATATATACCTTTATGTAAGCTTTGCCAATTTTTTTAAGCCAGCTACTTAATTTGAAGCTAGAACTGCTGTTCAGTTCTAAACATGAAAGACTGCTTGCAATAAAAATCCAACAACTTTTGGTAAATTGTAAATGTCATAGAGACTTCAACACTGAAAAGGTTGCCTAAATAAGCTAATATAAAGTCAGCAGGTTCTCAGTGTTTGAAGCCAGCACTCTTAGTGGATTATTTTCCCAAAATTCCCATTACTCTTGTAAATTCTTTCTCCAAAAAGTCTAGCAAATCCAATATATAAATCTTCCCAAAAGGTGTGGGCCTCTTTTATTCTTGCATTCAGAATGAACTTAACCGGATCATTTTTTCAAAGCAAAATAATGTTTAAACGTCTGTATTACTATTTCCAACATAAAGGCACTGAGACTTTAATAGGTCAAGAATTCCAGTTGTTGCTCCTCAAACATTTGCATAAACAAAGTGAATGTAGAGAATAAACATGGAACCTTATAGATTAAGAGAAATACATTTGCTAGACACTTACCGAGGTTTCTGACATGCTGGACTGCTGACTGACACTGCCATTAGGAGAAGCACACTGCCTCCCACCTGAAAGATTTGCCTAAACAGCAAGCATATCTATCAAATGAGTCATTTGCATTGCAAGAAAAAATGCTTGACTAACAAGAGTGTACTCGCATTAAACTCAACGGAAGCCCCAAACCACAATTCCCAGAATCCACTTTTATTTGTGGTCTACATTCTCTTTAATTCCAGTTGGCTTGCTACCATTATCTCTTTTGAAAGCTTAGTTAAAGAGTCATATGTTAAGCTCAAGTTACTGAAACTCAGCAGCAAAAATATTTTTGTTTGATGCACTGTTAACTGCCCCGAGTAACGCTGAGAAATGGAAAAAATGGGATATTATTTTCCAAATGAATATAAATCAATGAACTCTAACTTTTCATTGTATTTTGATATGTCACTTCCATTCTTTTGTTTAATATTGTTGTAAGCTTTATAAATGCAATTATTACAGAAAGATATTAAATAAAAATGACACCAGAGTACATTCTCTGATGTGAAAAGAGAGAAATGAAATTCACTGTATCAATAACCCAGGGGATTAAAATAATCAGATATTCACAATTAATGATTTTGAATTATTACATTGTTTCAAAATGAAAATCAAATTGCTTTGGTCTCCAGTCTCAGGCTTCTGTTACTTGATAATATGTTATTTCATTATTATTATATCAACAGACCATTAAATTGCTAGGTTGAAATATTAGTTTTTTAAAAAATTACCTCTTCCACTTATAAAGATTTTCTTGGCTATTTATAACAGAGGTAGGAAATTTGGGATCTTTTAATATTGCCAAACTACAGCTCCCAGCATGCCTCACTATTGCCTATGCTGGTTGAAACTATTGGCTATTAAAGTTCTACTGCTGTTAAGTACCACCTTCTGCTTTAAGTGCTATAGACAAATATTTGTGGGATAGGGGTGGGGGAGGTTGGAAATATTTCCCTTAAAATCAAAGCATTGTAATCTTATATT
This sequence comes from Bungarus multicinctus, assembly GCA_023653725.1. Lineage (NCBI taxonomy): Eukaryota > Metazoa > Chordata > Lepidosauria > Squamata > Elapidae > Bungarus > Bungarus multicinctus. Next base: position 19,871,041 of record CM042844.1, on the reverse strand, counting down.
GTTATTGTTGTAGGAAGAATTAAGGCCAACTTCCTGATCTTTATTTCTAATCTACCCCAGTCTTACCTGTGGAACATTGGCCAAACTCTGGAACGGAGTACTGCTCAAATGTTGCTGTTGTAAAGCTGCTGTTTGTAACATTAGATGCTGCTGCTGAGCTGCATACATCTGCTGAAGGTATTGTGCAGCTGAGCTGGGGGGACGATGCAAGGCTTGCTGAATGACCTGTGGGGTTTTGAGTAGTGGTAACCATGGCAAGAACAGGAGATGGAGAAAGATCAGTCCTATCATGACAGCCATTTAATCATAAGCATAGCTGGCACTTCTAAAGAACTGCATCACTGCCTTTGCAACCAGGAACATTTTAATTCCCCTGAGCAACCCACATAATTCATGACCACTGAGTTCATTGCTAGCTCCATGAACACAGGATTCTATGTCCAGCATCAGAATATATGGAAGAGACATGTGAGAGGTGGCGTCCATGGAGGGGGAGTTGGGGTGATAAATGACAGTGAAATGGCAATTTCTCACAGGAAGGAGGAAGCACATTCCAGAAAGGGAAGGGAGACAAGAGGCAGCACAGTCTGGATAGGAAACAGAGGAAGAGAATTAAAGTAGCCACTCTCTAGAATCTCTCAGGGTGTATCTGTTAGGCTGGGAGCAGTAAGAGTTTAGTCTAGCAAAATTCTGTCTATGTGTAAAATTGAATTCGGTTTGAGCTGTCCAACATTGTTTTTGGGCTCAGCCTGACAAGACATCAGTCCAAGACAAGTGGTGTGTCACTGTGTAGACACCATGTCACAAGCACATGTTCTCTTAGTCTGGACTATTCTAACAGATGCCAATGCTTAAAGTTAACCAACTATATTGATTGTACACTGCACAAACCAGAAAGAGGGCTGAGAAAGTATCTACAGATCCCTAACATCTTTATCATAAACTGTGTCAATTTCTCCCCTCAGGATGCTACTAATAAGGCATGGCATGCCAAAACAAGTAAACACAAAGACATTCCCCCCTCCATTTCCCTTGTGCCATCACTCTGCTGAACACCTAATTCAAGCACTAAATCAAGCTTAAAGATATTTACCCATGTAGTAGGCTATATTGCTATCATCCTTCTCATCTTTCTCACCTTTTCATTTCTCATCTTTTATCATCTTTCCTACTATCTGCTCCTATTGGTATTTTATGATTTATCACTTGTTGTTTGTATGTTATGATTAATGATTGCAACTATGATTTATGATCTATGACCAATCACTTTATTGTTTGTATGTACACTGAGAGCTAATGCACTGGAGACAAATTCCTTGTGTGTCCAATCACATTTGGTCAAAAAAGAATTCTATTCTGTATCTGTCACTCTCCCAAGCCCTCAGATATAGTTTTGTAACAGCCCATGCTTATCTCCAAAACAGTCACTGCACTGCAAGTGTTTTACCTACATCCAAACATGTTCCCTCCAGGATGATCGATGGAATGCCAAAGTCAATCTCCCATTGGAAGGCTCTAGGTCCTTCCCCTGTAACCTGACTTATCATTGGCCAACTAAAAGCCCCCAAATCTGTGCTGGACCACCACAACACAATCGTGGCTTCCCTGATGTGTCTAGGACTATGTTTTTCAAACTTGGCAACTTTAAGAAGTGAGGATCTCAACTCCCAGAATTTCCCAGGCAGCAAGTCTGAAAAACGGCCCAGGGGATGGGGAATGTCAAACAGTTGGGAAGCAAGGATAGATGGGAAGTCCTACCAAATAGGATTTTAGCCCACCCCCAGGCTTTCAAGGAGCTTCAGCATCTGAAATGACAAAATTTTGCCATTTGAGATTTTAGGCAGTTCAGACAAAATAATATTAGCTCCACTGCTCTACAACAGCCAAATTCTTGGTGCCAGTGTCCTCAGCTGAACTTTCATAAACATGGCTTCTCTCAAATAATTGGAACTGCATATTTTAAATGGTTTTCCCCCAGTCCTCATGATTAAGACATGGGAGCTGCCATTCCAAGAATTCTCAGCCGGAGGCTATCCTGGTTAAGAATTCTAGATCTAACCCACCTGGAAAGTATCGGGTTGCAAAAGGCTGTTTTACTAACATTCCACACAATACCACAGTTTTGTAACGATCAAGCATTTACTTGCCAAATTGAAATGAACTGTGTTAAATAACTTTCAAAATGTTTGATTCCAAATGAACCAAATAAGCTACCAGTAGCAAAATTAAGATCAAAGATAAATTGGTGTTTTAGAAGGAGCCTGGAAAGAATTAAAGAATCAAGAAGAGAAGCACTGAGATAGAAGTAGAATGTTAAAAAAGAGAGAAAGAAAGAATGGGATAGAAAAGAACGAAAGAGTACATGTAGGATGAGGTTTTTAAAAGCTAGGCTAATTATTTTTTATGTCCCCTATAAATAAGAGGCATCCACACAGAGTCAAAAAAGTCAAGACAATGGCCACAACCATCTCATAGAAGCCCTACCTTATTTTGCATGTGTATTCACAGTCACTATCCTTTTTTTAATTACCTCACTTGTCCCTATAGTTGCCTCTGCTTCTAAATCCAGAAATGATGCTGACTCCACCAAAGGATAGCAAATAATTTCATTTGTCCTACGCTTTTAAGTAAATGAACTACCCTATTTTTCACCCCATAAGATGTACTCCCCCCCCCCCAAAAAAAAAAAAAAGTGAGTGGAAATGTCTGTGTATCTTTTGGAACGAAAAATACAGGCTGTGGCGAAGGGGTCCTTTAACAATAACCCCACCACTTCTGTCTTTATCATTGCCTATTTTCCTCCTCTAAACTACGTGCATCTTATGGTCAAGTGTGTCTTAATAGTGTGAAAAAAATACGGTAATAGTTTCTAGATTGCTATGGGTCAGAACACAAATATTCTTAAAACTGCACATTTCCCAAAATAGTTTGCAAGCATTTAATCTCTCCAGAACTCTAAACTGGTTGCAAAGGGGAAAAAAACAAGCAGGGGGAAGGGCTGATCAAGAGTTATTACTGAAATCACATAAGCTGCATTTAATCAGAATCTTTTTAGCAATGATTTTCAATTTGTAATAGATATTAAGAGTGTTTCCTTGGTTAAATACCTGCACAGCATGTCGATCTGAACCACTGTAGACAGATATCTGGGGTGGTTGTGTACGGGAGGGGGAAGATGTAGTAGCAATGGTGGTTGTGCCTGTAGAAGAAGTTGTTGTGCTTGATTCATTCTCCATAGTTGTGGAATGATCCTGCCTCTGAACAAAATATTTAAAAAAACACCAAATGAATACCATTTTATTCTACCTGGATTTTAAAGGAAACACATTTGTGGGTAGGATTCTGTATAGAAAACAAAATCAAATTTCACAACATTCAATAATGCAAGTTCCAAATCTCATGCCTGAAGTTTCATACTAGAGAACCAAAATAACAGTCTATCTCAAAATACTGTTGCAGATATCATTTAAAAAAATAAAGAGTGACTATTTTAGGACTGAAACTGTGATGTTTCTTTTCTTTTAAATAGCTGTATTTGTTGTAGATGCTTTGCTGTTGCCAATCATACTTCTTCATGCTTTTGTTTCCTATGAAGTTGCCCCTGAAAATTTTGCACAGCTGATGCAGAAGGTTGCCAGACGTATTAGTACAATTTAATGGCAAATACATTTTGCCTTTGGAACAAACTATATTCAAGACTGCACATGTAATGTTTTATTTTCGAGGGAACAAAAACAAATGGCCCACATTTAGGAAGTTAATTAAAATGTATGTTTGAGCTGTGATTTGAATTCAGACCTCCAAGTTTAATAGCACAAAATATGCAAATGCACTTAGAATTAAATCCTGCTGTGTTTAATATCACTTACTTTCAAAGAAGTGTGCATGGGATTACTATGTAAGACTAATCACATCTGCATCATGCTGACCTATATCATCAATGTTTAGCTGATCCATTTCTCCTGTGTGTTATACTATGCAAAATGAACATATAACTAACTACCTGAAACAAGAATGTTATAATAGTCAAAGATTTTCAGATAACCCTTATGAAATAAAAACCTGTCCTTTCACGGAATTTTAGAGAAAATGCAACTTGTATTGCCGGTGGCACATGCTGCTTTACTTATGAATTGCAAAAATTATCAGCTATTGTTAAAACAATTGAGATACCTGTTGTTATCGTTACCATTTTTCAACTCCCATCTATCTAGTCATATTTACATAGTTTTATTTAGCATTTGGATATTTTTAAGGGTTCAGAAACACTTCACCTGCATTATGTATTTTCTAACCTTACTGAAACCCTTTAAGTTGAGTAAAAAGTTTATCGCCCATATTATAAATGGGAATTGAGGTTGTAAGTTTTCATCATCTGGTTTAGGCTGCAACCTTATACAAGAATAGCATCAGACAATCATTCAGATGATAATGTCAGACTCCAAATTCCACCAGCCTAGCCATCAGATCAATTGGATCAGGCATGGCAGGAAATTAAGTCCAATAATAGCAGAAGCATTGCAGGTTCAAAAGTCTCTTTACCCTCATTTGGCTGTGCAAAATTTTGCAATCCAGAAATACGGTAGCTGGCTTTTCTACCAGCATTCTCTATAATGGTAATGTCTCAACTTGAAGTTTGAAGATGTGTAGACTTCAATGAAGGCTGCTGACTCCTCTCAGTAACATGTGACATTGTCATCTTTGCTGGCTACAGAATTCTGGGAATTGAAGTTCTACACATCTTCAAGTGGCCAAGGTTGAGAAACACTGGTCTATACTATACTTTACCAGGGAGGAAATGTTATTAAACTCACTGTTCAGGAATACAGCATAATCTAGACAGTTAGCATTGTGGCATCTTAAAAGATGTTGTGTGTTATTAAGATGGTGAGAGTCAGCAGCCTACAAATTTAACAAAGAACAGTAATAATGAATGGCATTTCAGATGCCACATGATTCTTTGTCATTGTTACACCAATAGTAATTTAAACCTAATGGGATTGTAGAAAAGCCAGCAAGTGAACAATTTCACTCCACGGGCCCAGCAAATATAAATTTAACAGCTGCTACTTTATTTATCAGTGAGATCTAAATAATCAGCCCGACATGAATTTTGATTTTTAAGCAGCACACACATTCATTTTGATTCCAGGGAAATGAATCCAATCCCATCAATCAATCTAGCAATTCAGTTGAAGCCAGGGGTGCACATAGGTGTGTGCAGAGTTTTCTCTCTCTCTCTCTCCCAGGGCATCCTGCTTTGCTTAGCTAAAGCATTGCATGTGGGGGCTGTGAAAACATGGGGCAACTTTCATTTCTGACCCCCAATACTAGACTTTGCATAAAGCAGGAGGAGTTGTCAAGCGCCTTTAAGAAAGGAGATTGGGCCCCATAAGGAAAAGAAATTTAAAATATATATATATACGCGGCTCAAGGTGTGTGATTTACCCGGGCCAACCTCTGGCCTGGGGTTTACCTTTCACGCATGGCTGAGCCAATGCAACCTTCTCCAGACCAGCACCTGGGTAACAACTCCCGAGCCCTCAGAGACGGGGTGCGCGCGCACCTATGGAGGGCGCCAGGTTGGGGAAAGAGAGTCGAGAGAAGCCCGGGGCCCAGCGGCTTCCTCTGCCCATTTGCTGCCATCCCCGCGGCCCGGACACGCCGAGGATCGCTTTACGCCAGCCCACTCTCCCGGCCGGCCAGGAGCCCTTCCCGCGTCGGGCGGCCTCTCCCCCGCACGAAAGAGAAACGCACCCGCTCGGCGTACGAACCCTTCACTCCGCTTCCGCCATGTTCTCGCCTCCCTCACAGGGAGGCAGCGCGCACGCGCCTCGCGGCCGGGAGGTTGCGCTCGACACGTCTGAGGGGGAGGAATCGCGTGTGAATTGGCCGTTCCCGTGTCCGGGTCCTGAATGCTTCCGATTTCTGATTTGTGTGTGTGTGTTGGTGGTCGGTTTTTGTTTTTTGTTTTTGCAGCCCTGTCATTCCTCCGACAAAACTCACTCCGGGGTGGGTGGGCATCCCCCCCGGCTCTCTTGCGGGATCCTGGGAAGGTTGAATAAGGGAAATTCCCCGCGTGTTCTTGTCCCATCTGATCCTCTGCCGCAAGATTGGGGAGGGGGGAAGCTTCCAAAGGCACGCATCAGCTGGATTCGGATGTTTCGGGAAGTCACGAATAAACCGCGGTTGTGTGGGGTCTTAGGATATGCCATAAACAATGGTCCCCCCCCCCCCAAAAAAAAGAAAAAAGAATGGGAAGAAAGCTTTCATAAACGTTTGCAAGAGACAGGGAACCGCAGACCAGCCGACTCTGCTTTAGGTTTGGGTATTACACATATTCAGCCTGAAGTGATTCCTTTGTGTGAATGGACACAGTGAGGTTAATTCAATAAAAAATTCTGGTGACCATCACAAGGGGTAGGGATAGGGATTTTCTTGTAGCTCGAGAACAAGCTGTTGGATAAAAAATGGACAACTGGGTTAATGAAAAACAGTTTAATTACGCACGGTTTTTTTTTTCCTTGTTTGGATGCTTGGACAAGTCCCTGCAAATTTTTTGAACAACATGTTTCAGAAGGGATCTGCCGTTTCTTTTTTTCTGAGGCTGAGAGAAAACGACTGGCCCATGGTCACCCAGTGGCTTTGTGCCTAAAACAGGACAAGACCTCAGAGTTTCCTGGTTTCTAGCCTAATGACTTAGGCACTATACCAAGCTGACTCTTCCAAATGCTCTTTGAAGCACTACCATTTTTGTTCAGATTTACATTGTGGCTGAGGATTTATTTCTGTTTAGATTAATTGAGTTCACACATCTTACGTTGAGATTGGGAAACAATGGACTTGAAATGTTCCTGCTCCTAGTCCAACTGTTATGTAGAATTTTAGGGTTTAAGTTTAGGAAAGCATGTTTTGTTTGGAGCCAAAGCTTTTTGATGTAAAAAAAACCCTAGCCTTCTCAGCAATTAAACAATAAGACAGTATTCTAAAGTCCTTGAACAAAAGAAACAAACTGGGTGAGAAAGGATGAAATGCTACACATTTTACACAAGATAAAGGTTTTTTCTTCAACCTACAGCTGCCTCTAGACATGCATTTGTCACTTGAGGAATTTTATCTAAGGATATCTTTTCTCTTTAATAAAAGCAAAGCTTGTAATGCCCATAAATGATTTGTTGCTTTTTTATATAAACCTATCATATATTGAATGTGTATAATCATTTGTTTCTGTACTTTACATAAAGCCTGGACTCTCATTAATATTGTAAACCCTTTTTTGTTTTACCTGAAATACTTGTGATTTGCACTGTCAGGGAGCTAAAAGCTACTTTGCAAAGGTATTGTGTGTTTCTCTCAAATTCAGAGACAATGTTCTTTTCAGTTCCACACCAACTTGTGTGCCTGTGTTTTTACTGATAACACCACAAATTAATCTTCACACTGGCTTTCATGAGCAGAATTGGATGTGATGTCTGGAATAACCTCTTGCAATGTTATCTGCCACTCCTTTAGGGACTGTAGGGAGGATGTTCTCCAGTGAACCCACTACCACCTGTGGGCTTGAATGATGCTTTTCTTGGTTCCTTTAGGATGGTATGGAGACTGACAGGATCAATTCAAAAGGTGGCAAGCTTTGAGGGGAAGGGGTGTTATCACCTGCTGTGAAGGAGATACCTACTGTTGCCCAGTCTCACCATATCTAGGGAAAGTTGTCAAGAATGTGGTAAGAAGTTAGCCACAGAGTGCTCTTGAAGAAACAGATTAAGTATCTGGATTCTTTTTAAGGTAAAGGTTCTCCTCCACATAAGTACTAATTTCCAGCTCTAGGGAGCGGTGCTCATCTGTTACAAAGCTGAAAAGCCGGTGCTGTCCGAAGACATTTCCATGGTCGTGTGGCTGGCATGACTAAACACAGAAGGCGCACAGAATGCTGTTACCTTCCCACCAAAATGGTCCCTATTTTTCTACTTGCATTTTTATATGCTTTCGAACTGCTAGGTTGGCAGAAGCTGGGACAAGTAATGGGAGCTCACTCTGTTATGCGATGCTAGGGATTTGAACTGCCGACCTTTCTGATCGACAATCTCAGTGTCTTAGCCACTGAACCACAGCGTCTCCATTCTTTTTAATATTCTTTTAATGAGACAGCAGGGGAATTGGTCATTCTTGTGGATAATCTTTTTTGGAACCTCATTGGAGGAATACACTGCCCCACTTTAGTTATCGTTTGACTGCTTAGAGGCATATGAATACTACCAACCAAGGTATCCTCTGACCACTTTTTAAGACTGCTGTTAAGAGCAACATGCTTCAGCTGCCCAGTCTTTTTTAAGTGGATAGTTTCAGTATCAATGGGGAAAAAGGACAACCTAATGGGTGATTATGTATTTGATCCTCTCTCAAGTATTAACGTATGTAAAAAAACCCAATAAAGGTAACCTGTCAATGCAGAGCATATCATAAATATAATACATAGTTTGGTATATGCACTCTAATCTGAGCCATGAACATTTATTTAAAACAAAATTATGTCAAGTCAATGTCAACTATAAAACGTGTATACAAAATGTTTTATGAGTCCTGACAGTCAACCACACATAAAACTTTTATCCAGGATGATGTGTCTGCATACTGGCTTTTTATGTCTTGAAATGGTGCATTACAATGCAATTTATCTTGCTGCTGATTGTCCTCTTTTTTTTCCTTTGACTTTTCTCATCATTATGTACTTCTCAAGAGATCTGGATCTCCCCAAAATCTAATTGTTTGAGTCTGACCTATTGTTCCTCAAGTAATACGTCTGATTCATTTGTTTTAGCAATTATTTGTTTCCCTGGCTATCTATGGCATTCTCAGGAATTTTCTCCAACATCAAAGTTTAAAAGCATCAATCTTTTTTTGTGTGGCTCTTCAAAATCCAACTTTTGTATCCAGAGTGCTACAAACATTATTATTGTCTGCACTATTTTAATCGTTTTAGATAGTTACATCACAGCATTTGAATATTTTTTTCAAAACTTTCATAGCTCGGCTCAAACAACTGGTAAAGCAGACAGGTTTGCCAAATATACTACTCTACTTCAATATGTATCATACTTTGCTCATACCATGTTGTGATTTAAAGCTAATAGACTGGCATTTACAATATGCTGAGATAATGGCTGAGTTTCCACAATACACTGAACTAAACAGTCTAATCTCATTTTGGTCTAGTCTAGCATATTCAACCACTTTTATTACAGGAGGCTTCCAGAAGGTTGTCTCCCCATGAGGTTAAAAGTTATTGAGTTATTTTCCTTTTTTTTCTCCTAGTGAAGAACAAAACGTGGAAGCAAAAGGGAGAATAAGGTGAATTTCAACATCTGGATCTCTAAACGAGTCTGAATTCCATAACTAAACAGACAATGAAAAATTTCACGACTAAAATCCATTTTCTCATGCAGAAAGCAGCTATTATTTTTCAGTATAAATCACGCTCCCACATTTTCAACATCACACTCCTTCTACTGCTCCGCACATACTGTAGCATTACTTCTCTGTAAAAATATTAAAGAGTTTTCAATTTCTGGAAGTACAGAAATGGAAATACTGTAAAGTACAAGCCAGAGATTGATGCCTGTTGGAACAATCTCTGCAGTGCACTGATTCCATACTTTAAAGAATTCCACGCATTCTGCAATTTTTGTAGTATTGCCATTTTAGAAATACCCGGTTTTTACCAATAACCGACACCATAGTTTTATACCACGCTTTAGTTTCGGCAGCTGTGATGAATTGGCGGCCCGCGGGCAGAATTCGTCATGCGCAGGCCTCGCCCACCCCTGCTCCGCAAAGGCAAAAAAAACTCCATCGCGATACGTCACGATATGTCAAGTGACACGTCGAGTTTGACACCCGTGTTCTACTGTGTTTTGCTTTCACCGATGCTAGCTGAGTACAGTACTATGCCAAAGTTTCCTCTCTATGATCTATTCGTCAGGTGCGCAGACAGAACAAAAGAAGGGGGGAGGTACAAAAAAAGGCCGACAAACTATTTAGCCTATTTCCTCAAAAGAAAGGATTCGGTGTGCTTTGGAGTTATGAAAACAACGAATCTGAGAATTCCTCCAGGCTTCAGATGAGCTCCCACCTCTCCGCCCGATTCTTTTGAGCCCTTTCGTCGCCGTCCCCTACGCCCCGGGGAAAGTGGTTCGCTCCTCAGTCTTCACGCGGCCCCTCCCCTGCTTCTCCCTTAGGCTCCGCGACTTTGGCGCGTTCGCCGAAGGGACGTATTGTACCTACGCGCGCGCGACCTCGGAGGAGGGTGTGGTGGTGGTGGTGTGTGGGGAGGAAGAGAGAGAGAGGAGGAGAGGGCGGAGCGGTCTGAACCGGGTATCCGTTACAGCGGCGGTGCTGTCGCTTTGGGGAGGGAGGGGGGACGCACGCACGTACATTCCCTTCTTCCTTCACACACACATTCCCTCCCCTTCTGCAGATCCGGGGTGGGGCCGCCAGGGAGGCAGGCAAGCGGGCGGGCGGGGCCGGGCGAAGCGCGGCGAGGCACGGCGGAGGGGCGATGCCGACTCAACGCGAGAGCGGCAGCAGCAACAGCGGCACTAGCATGTCGCACCCGGCCCCGGGAAGCGGCGGCGGCGGGATCGGTGGCCTGGGTGGCCCCGGAGGCGACAGCGCCCATCAGGTCCGCGTCAAGGCTTATTATAAAGGGTAAGTGGCCAGCGAGAAGCACGGGAGGACGGCGTGGGGCGCAGCCGCCGCTTCAGCCGAGACAAAAGGAGGAAGATCAAGTTCCTCCTGGTGGGGATCCTCTGCCTCACAGAAGAGCCCGGGGCTCGCAGGGCTTCCAAGGAAAGAGGAGAATTGCCCCCCGACAAGGGGCGGGCTCAGACAGACTAAGCTGCCTCCCTGGCCGCGGCGATCGATAAGCTAAGCCAGGGCGAACTCGGTTTGCATGCTTGTGCTGAGGCAGCCATCCGCTGCGATCTCCCGACCATAATGGCTGGATTGCCCCAATGCAATTGCCGACACTATGTATTTATATATAAATTATATATTTATATATATATAGAGAGAGAGTTGCCGACATGTATGTATTTGGGTGTGTGTGTGTATATATATATACACACACACGTGTGTGTGTATATAGAGAGGGTGGGTAGAGGGGCCGACACTGTGTGTGTGTGTGTGTGTGTGAGAGAGAGAGAGAGAGAGAGAATAATGTTATATATTTAAAGAGAGAGAGAGAGCAGTTTCTGTACCCAGTCATTATGGGAGGTTGGTTCTTGAGGAAAGATTGGGTTAAGGGTCAAATTGCTGGGCAGCCTGTTATTCCTAAGCCTGCCTTAGAAACTGACTGTAGCTGCATCCAGTTAATATGCTAGCTTGAACTCTTATTCTGCTTCAAAAGAAGCATCCTGATATAATTGCAAAATAAGAAGGGACATGGGCGGATGGCATACAGGATATATCCTGCTGGTGGTACCCCTCCACACGGGTGGTTGGGGAATGGTTGATTACTTTCAACTATTAAACCGATGCTGGTTCAGAATGATTTAACTAACTCACCTAGGACAGCCGGTTTGTACAGTACCCAGGCTAGAAACTGGGAGATGCGAGTTCTAGTCTTGCCGAAGGCACAAAGGCTACTGGGTGATCTAGGTCCAATCACTCTTAGTGGCAGTACAAGCCCATTTCCGAAAAAACCTTGTTGGGAAAACTGGAGTGAATCAAGCCGTTGTCACTAGTTAAAGGCTGATTTGTAGGCACAAAAATAAAAACCCTCACCTACAGGATACCAAATAGAAATGGGCCTTTCCAATGGAGGGCGAACAATGGTTAGCAGGGATTAAGAGCTGTTTGTGAAATGAATAGGGAGTTAGGCTTAGATGGTTGCATTTTCATGCATTCCTTAACAGCAGTAAGAGGATGGCGTCCTCACTCACTGGGTCTTGTGGTTGTAGGTACTCAGGATTTAATTGTCAAGGGAAGAATGCTGTGAGGCTCTGGGAATGGGTGGAGATGAGAAGTTTTAATATTCCTCACATTGTAGCAAGTAATGATATTGTGGAACAGCAGCTTTAATAAAGTAAAGGAGTGCTCCTGGTGCAAAGCAGGAGGGAGAAGAATGTGTGGGATGCCAATTGTCCAAGGAATGCTTGTGTTACTAGGGAAGGGGGCAGGGAGGGGATTCAGGAAGAGAAAGCATGTCAAGGTCAGAACCTCAGGAATGAAGCATAGTGAAAGTTAAGGAATATGTACGCAGTGAGACTTTATAAATGATTGGTGAAGCTGGGATTTGAGCTCACTCTTGAAATAACACAACAAGCATAGCAATATGGTCTAAGATATGTCAAGCCTGAATTACCACTTTATGCAGTTTGTGGTTCTTTGTTTATGTTTCATGCCAGTTGCAGATAACTATTTAGATTCATGGGGTGTGATACAGTGTTTATTGCATGAAACTGAAATTTGTTTAATGTGTGAGACACACATACAGAGAGAGAGAGAGAGAGAGAGAGAGAGCTTTGGATTTAGACAACCATCAAAATTAAGTCAAATGACTAGAAGACTGGCTGATTCTTCAAGTATTTATTTAGAGGAATTCTCAGCTTCGTGTTCTCCAGACAACCTGGACTACAGCTTTCATCATAGTCAAGTAGGTTTGGTAACTGAAAGGTGATAATTTGGAGAGAGCTGGAAATCAGAAGAGCAGCTCCCCAGCGTGCCATGCACTGGGAAGCTGAGCTTCTGGTTTGCAACTCACATGTGCACTGGTCAGCTGGTCTTCTGGTTTATGATGTACATGCACGCATAAAGATCAGCTGGCCAGCGTGCATGCATGCACACATACACTGGGAAGCTGCTCTTCCAGTTTCTGGCGCTCCCGTGTGCGCGAAGAACAGCTGGCGACCCGGAATCTGGAAGAGCAACGGGCAATGACTGGCATGCCCAGAGAGATGGCTCTGCGTGCCACTTCTGGCATGTGTGTCACAGGTTCGCCATCATGGGGCTAGCAAATGAAGCAGAATCATGTTAGGGAAAACAGTCCATTGAAAATGAATTGTGAAAAATCAGTTCTGTGAGTGTGGTACCAGTTACAGATTAATTGAAGCATGTCATTTGATTTTGATGAATATACGAAAAAATATTTGGACCTGCCCATGACAGTTGTCAATCATGTTGGACATAAAGAACTCTACTTTTTATTTTATTTTCATCCTTGAGTCATAAACTGACTCATTGTTTTTAGCAAGTGTTGGGCAACTGGGGAATTAAGAATTCCTTACAGATTTTCAGTTTGGGGAACCGATGATATTTAAAGAAATACTTATTTTCAGTTTGAACTTACTCTTAAATTATTAATCCAACTGTGAAATATTAGCAACTAGGAATAGAATAGAGTTCAACATAATATTACCTTCTTTTAGATCCCATTTAAAAACCATCTTGCAATGTCTGAATCCTTTGTTTTCCTTTTCCTTGTGAAAGAGTTATGTAAAGCGGTATATTTTCATACAAGGCTTTTCTCTTATACAGATACTCTTCTATTTACACAAATTCATTTAATGACCGTTTGAAATTACAACATAACTGAAAAAAGTGACTTATCACCATTTTTCACAGTTATGACCATTGCAGCATCCCAATGACAAAAATTGGATACCTGGCAACTGACTCATATTTATGTTGGTTGCAGTATTCCAGGGTCATATGATTCCCTTTTGGGGGGAATCCCTTCTAACAAGCAAAGTCAATGGGAAAGCCAGTTTCACTTAACAGCTTTGTTACTAACTTAACAACTGCAGTGATTTACTTAACAGTAGTGGCAAAAAAGGTCGTAAAATGGAGCAAAACTCAGTAGCTGTCTCGCTTAGCGACAGAAATTTTGGGCTCAGCTCAATTGTGGTCGTAAGTTGAGGACTACCTGTATAAGATGATGCAACTTTTATTTATTTAATTGTATCCAACTATTATTATTTTTATGAATAACTCAAGGTAGTCAATATATCCAACATAACTTTCTCGTCCTATTTTCTCCACATCAACCACCCTGTGAGGTGAGTTGGGCTGAGAGTGAATGATTTGGCCCAAGTTCAGAACTTATAGATCTTGTTGAAGAAATTCCACACTGTTTTCTCTGAACTCTAAATATAAACATTTCTGCTTGCAAATAATTTGTATGTGGAATTTACCAAAGAGAAATCAGGTCTACAATTAGACTAGAAATTTGAAAAACATCATAGAATAGAGAATAGAATAGAATATTTTATTGGCCAAGTGTGATTGGACACACAAGGAATTTGTCTTGGTGTAAATAAATAACAAACTGTTCCATATTCTTACTAGGGAAAACTGCATGGATCACCAGGATTAACTTGTTTGAAGTGTGATTTTACCTGGTAATTTTCTGGGATTTATTTAAAGGCTATGTTTTATGTTTTCCCATTTTAAATTAAATGTACTGTTTATCATTAATCAAGCACGTAAATCTGCTATTAAAGCAGCATTTCTTAAAAGCAGCATTCTTTCTTTCTTTTCATCGTAGTGCTTGTGTGAATTACACCAAGTACAGACTCGAAAAATTCTTTTTGGATAAGGAATGTCTCTTTATGAGGTAAAATATTTTAAATAACTCCCCATTTTTTCATTGGGGTGCTTTTGATTTAATAATCTATAATAATCCTCGACTTACCTTTATAGATGTCTATAGATCACAATTTAATCCAAAATGTCTGTTGCTAAGCAAGATAGTTATTAAATGAGTCACACCTGATTTTAAACCTTTTTGCCACGGTTGTTGAACAAATCACTTTAGTTGTTAAGTAGATCACAAAGTCACTAAACAAATCTAGATTTTCTTATTTGAAGCCAGTTGGGAAAGTCACAAATGGCATTCACATAACCACATGAACCCTCACCCCATTCTTAAGAGATCCTTAAAGGGGGCTTGCATAAGCACACCAGCTTGCCTACCGTCCCTGTCTTTACTGTCCCTATTTATCTGTATTTACTCCCTGTGTGTTTGTTTATGTTCATACTTGTTATCTTGTACATGTTTGACAAATAAATAAAATAAACATTGGGACATTGCAACCATCATAAACATATGCTGGTTGCCAAGCAACTGAATTTTGGTCACGTGACCCTGGGATGCTGCAAACATGTAAATGTAAGGACCAGTTGTAAGTCGTCATTTTCAGTGCTGTAACCAGAAATGGTCACTGAATGAATGATTGTAAGCCAAGAACCTTTATATGTTAAACAACCTACTGTTGGAAGCTTTAGAAATAATGTTGTCAATATGGAATTGGGGGAGTCTGATAGCATATTTGAACTTTGAAGAAGAATGTGTGTTGGCGGGGGGGATGGGATATAATACTCAAAATCAGCTTTCATGGTCTATTTTGAAAAAGCAAAAAGAGTGGTTTTCTTCTGAACAGTTAATAACAGTTAGTGTTGTGTTCAGTGACTCTCTCCTCCTGGTGTCAGGTTTTATCATACTGCTGGTAGAATTACAGGGTTAGAGAGAAATACCTATGTAAATCTTACATTTCTTACTAAACAGGCATTTTCCCAAGATTTTTTTCTGTTTTTAATACTTATATATTTCCCTTCTCCCAATGCACTCCAGTATCTATTCTGTGAATCCAAGCTATAATAATACCAAATGACTCATTTGTAAATGTACATCACAAAATACAGAACTTAATACCATAGCATAGAACAAAGTATAACACCAAATTGAGAAAACAAGAGCTAAACCTTCTGTTAGCATCCAGTATTTTTGTAAAGGATGCATTCCAGAGGTGGTATTCAGCAGGTTCTGACCAGTTCTGGAGAACTGGTAGTGGAAATTTTGAGTAGTTCAGAGAACTGGCAAATACCACTTCTGACTGGCCCCGCCCCCATCTATTCTCTGCCTCCCGAGTCCCAGCTGATTGGCTGGGTCTTTTGTTGCTTTGCACAGGAGAACGGAGCTGGAAGGCAGGTTGGTGGGGTGGGGAGGGAATGGGATTTTGGTTCCTCTGGAATGGAGTGGGAAGGGAGATTTTGAAATATCCTTTCTGTGTCACGCCCACCAAGCCACGCCCATAGAACCAGTAATAAAAAAATTTGAATCCCACCACTGATGCATTCATTGTTCATATTTTCTATTTTCTCTTAAAATTTAGATGCCATTTGGGAGCATAAGCATTTTTAATAAGCCATCTCAAGAAGAACAGAAGCATAGGATTGTAAGGGACCTTGGAAGTCTTCTAGTGCAACCAAGATAAATGGTTGACTATATCTGAAAATTTCTGATAAAGGACTGTCTCCAACTCTAGGAGACAGATTGATCCATTGATTGTAATGATCATCAAAATCAGGAGATTTCTCCTTATTTCAAGGTTTTTCTTATGTAAAGGCTATTGGTTCTTGTTCTGTCCTTGAACATCCGAGAGAATAAATCCATAGCCTTTATGATAGCCCTTCTAGTATTGGAAACTGTTGTATATCTTCCCTCAGCCTTCACAGGCTGAAAATGCCCAGTTTTTTTTTTTTTAAACTTTTCATAGGACTTACTCTTAGAGACCCCCACTTTCTTTGTAGCTTTTCTCTATATGCCTTCCAGGTCTTCAGTTTCCTTCTTATATTGCAGTGACCCAAACTGGGATCTGTATTCCAGATGCAGTTTGACCAGCACAATCTAAAGTAGAGCTATCACTTCCTGAGGTCTTGATGTTATATGTCTGTTGATTTAGTTCAAGATTGCATTGGTTCTTTTGGCAGCTGCAGTGCAGTGCTGGTTTATGCTTAATTTGTGGTCTGCTAAGAAACCGAGAGCCTTTTTAGCAGTACTACTGCCAAACCACCTATATTAAGCCTGTGCATCTGATTTTTCCTGCTTAAGTGCAGAAGCTTTTTTTCCTCACTGTTAAATAGCATTTTGTTGGATGGGGCCCAATGTCTTATCAAGATCCTTTTGAACCTTGAGCCAGTCTTCTGAGATCTTAGCAGTCTACCCAGCTTTGTATTGTATGCAGATTTGATGAACTTCCCTTCTATTTCCTTGTCTAAGTCATTTATATAAGTATGCAAAAAATCATTATAGACAGTCTTCAGTTAACAACTTCAGCTGGGGCTGGAAACTTTTATTGCTAAGCTACAAGGTTGTTAAGCGAGACATCACATTACTACACCTAACTTATGAAGTCAGTTCTGCAGTGGTTATCAGGTGATTCACTGGGTAGTTATTAAGCTTGAAATATGAATCAACTTGCAATTACCTGTTGGCTTTTCCATTGACTTTGCTTGTTGGGAGCCAGCTGTGAAGATCATAAATGGTGATCACCGGCTTCAGGGTGCTATGGTTGTTGTAATATGTGAGTTGCAAAATTGTCATATGATGGGGGATGCTGTGATGGCTGTAAGTTCAAGCACTGGTCATAAATCTGCTTCTTCAACATTGTTGTAACTTTGAGTGGTCACAGAACAAGGTAGTCATTAACTACCTGTATGATAGCATGAGCTCTTATAATCACTGATTTGTTTATATCAGAAAGAGGGTATATAGATGAGCAGTCTTGCAATTGAAGGATAGAAACTGTTGCTTTCAAAAATTAAAGTCCCTTTGAAATTGCCTTGTTCAGCTTGCCTATAGGTTCTCAGAAGAAGTTACCTCCGCACCACTAGGCCTATAAAGAACCATCTTTTTTGTTATTCTGCTTAGCCTTCCCACTTGTATACTGTATATCATAGCTGTCAAACTCGCAGCCCGCAGGCTGGATATGTCATGTGCTGGCCATGCCCGCGCCTGGTTTAGCAAAGGGGGGGAAAGTCCCAATACATCACGTAATGCCGCCGTGATGACATGAGTTTGACACCCCTGCTATATATTATTCTTTTGAGTTGGCAACAATTCTAGTTTTACTTCATCTTAGAGATAAATAAAAATGTTGTCTGAAGCAGTCATCAATAAATGTTATTGTAGCCATTTGCTACAGAAGTCCAGAGGCCAAAACATTAGGTGCAAATTAAATAATTAGAATTTGCTTATCATAAATGATATTTCTCTGATGCAAAAAATACCCCATTTGTTCATATTCAAGCATCCATTGCTGTATTTGTACAAGTGAAAATCTGACATGTTGAAGAACCTGCAGTTTTTACTCTATTCTGTTTTCTTGATTGACTAAATGAGAGAGTAACTGCCAGTAGAACATGAAAGGAAAATATATATATATAAATCTACTATTAAAAACCTCTTGTATCCTGTAGATGTTTTCAAGGAAATAACTTCCATTAAATATATCAGGATGTCCAGGTAAGGCTGGAACATAGTTGGAAAATACATATTAATCTCACAGAGTTCTTGTACATTCTTGCTTCTGAACATAACTCCAGTTTGGTGATAACCAAAGTAAATATAGAATGTTCTATTATTCTTTAATGTTCTTTAAGAACTAATGTTCAAGATAAAAATATTGTGTGTAAGAAATCTCAATCTATGAATTCCTTTTGTTAATAGCTAGTTTCAGTACTGCTCATAAAAAGATGGTCTCCTAACTTTGCTGAAGGAAGTGACATAGGCACAAAACTATTATTCCCTAGGCTTTTGGATTGTCTTTCCCAGATATTGATACTTGCCTGCTTGCCTTCTCTTAACTGATGAAAAGAGAAAAGCATCTTCTCTTCTGTTTTTAGCTATTGATCAGGTGTGTCCAACCTATGGCCTGCAGGCTACGTCTGGCTCTGGATAGCTACTAGGGTGGCCCCAGAAGAACGTAAAAAATTCAAATGATATTTGTTATTTATATACATTAACTATGTTAATGTACTTTATATGCGATTGAAGACAATGCCTCTTCATTCAATGTGACCTTGGCAAACTAAAAGGTTGGATACCCATGGTTTAGATACTGTTTTAGTATCTAAACTAACTCCTCTTTCTAATTAATACTTAATATAATTTGCATTTTGGCATAGATCTAAAATTTCATATGTATGAAGATCTGTTTAAGCCCGCGATGGCGAACCTATGGCATGCGTGGCACAGGAGGCATGCAGAGCCATTTGTGACAGCATGGGAGCTGCAGGCAAATTTACCTCACTGCACATGTGCATGCCTCACAGCTGATTTTCGGCTGTTTTGAGGCCTTTTTCGGCCTCCCAAAGGCTTGAGGAAGGCTTCTGCAAGCTTTGCAGGCCAAAAACTAGCCCCGTTTCGTCACTTCCAGTATTTTTGGAAAAACAGGAAGTGACAAAACAGGGCTAGTTTTCGGTCTGAAAAACCGAAAACTTGCAGAAGCCTTCCTCAAGCCTTTGGGAGGCTGAAAAAGGCCTCAAACCGGCCGAAAATCAACTGTGAGGCGCAGAGCAGGTAAAGGGGTGGCGGAGGAGGGGGTAGGTGGGTGGTGGGGATTGCACGCGCATGTGTAGGGGGCACATTGTCTTCTACGTGCTGGTACGCGAGTGCAAGCATGAGAGCAATTTTTGACACAGGAGCCCAAAAAGGTTAGCCACTACTGATTTAAGCCATGCCAGCTGTTGTGTGCATTTCATTTAAGAGCAATGGTGGCGCAGTGGTTAGAATGCAGAATTGCAGGCTACCTGTCCACATTGCCAGGAGTTCAATTCCTTTGATCCTGACCAGCTCAAGGTTGACTCAACCTTCCATCCTTCTGAGGTCGGTAAAATGAGGACCTAGATTGTTGGGGAAATATGCTGACATTGTAAACAGCTTAGAAAGGGCTGTAAAGCACTGTGAAGTGGTATGTAAGTCTAAATGCTATTGCTATTTAAATGTCTGGTGAACTTTATACATTTCAGGGTGATTCTTAAATAGATTGTTAAAAATATTGTTTGTTCAATAATGTAGAGAAGTGGTTCTCTGATGCTCTGTTAACTTTTATGTTAATGTTAAAAGTTAATGTATCTACAGCTGAGTATTACATCTGGAGTTTAAATGAGTCAGAGGGAGTTGTTTCATGGTCTGGCATAAACAGGTTAGCTAACTGGAATTACTTAGTCACAGTTAAGGTTTCATGCCTGTAAAAGGTTGAGGAATACCTTTTCTTTACTCTCTCTGTCCTGTTTATTTTTAAGAATTTCTTTCACGAAGGAAATGTTTTTAGCATGTTCAGATTTGACTATAGCCCTGTAAGTTGTATAACCATGACTCCTTTTTCCTTGCTTGTTTTTGTTGGCAAGAATAAGCTTTTCAATGTTTAATGGCTAAATTCTAATATATGGCTACAAAAGTGCAGAAACAATGGGGTAATTTGGGAGGATATATCAAGCTGGGTTTTTTTTGTTAGGAAGTGAATGAAGATTCATTGAGATACTGCTGAGGGACAGAAGGAATTTAATTCACCAATATGTCTGTACAGCTAGTGGATGGAGTCTTCCAGATGCAATTAAATATATTGCTGTTGAGAACACAAAGTACAGGTAATCCTTGACTTACAACAGTTCATCTAGTGACACTTCAAAGTTACAACAGCAGTGAAAATAGTGACTTATGACCATTTTTCATGCTTACAACCATTGCAGCATTCAAGTTTGGATGTTTGGCAACTGACTCATATTTACGATGGTTGCGATTCCAGGGAGGTCATGTAAATCCCCTCTTGTGACCTCCTTTTGACAAGCAAAGTCAATGGGGAAGCCAGGTTCACTTAGCAGTCATGTTACTAATTGAACAACTGTAGTGACTCCCTTAACAGCAGTGGCAAGGAAGGTTGTAAAATGCAGCAAAACTCGCTTAGCAACTGTCTCGCTTAGCAACAGAAATTTTGGGCTCAGTTGTGATCGTAACTACTTGTAATGTCATGCAAACACCACCACCTCTCCCCCAGTGTTTTTGTTGCATTATCTGTTGGCTAAGAATCATGAAGAATGTGGACAGCTAGGCCATAAATATAGTAACTCTTGGTTTTAACCTACTTTTATTGTGATGATTTCAGCAATAATAAAGCTTCAGGAAACTTCACCATAAATACTGTTAGACCATATTTATCTTCTTGTAAGCTTGAAACTTTTGTTACACATTTTAAGTAATGGTGGTGATTCAAGTTTAAAAGACTCCCAGCCAGAAGAATTCATTGAGGAGTGGCCTATTTTAGATATATTTCTGAACTCTTTTAATTTTCTTAAAAAAATAAATCCTAACAACGTAATCAGGGAAGGGATTCAGCCAGTACGGACCGGTTCAGGTGAACCAGTAATTCCGGCAATGTGTTTGGCCCGCCCAACCGCCCCTGTTCTATTCTGTGCTGTATTTCCTTTGTTTGAAGCCTAGCAGATCAGCGTGGCAGCCACGTCTCACCTGTTTTTATTCACCCAGGCTGCAGTAAAAAATAAATTTTCCTTCTATTTTGAAAAGCACCGTGCGCGCAGCTCGCGCACAAAGTACGTGCCCACCGAACCGGTTGTTACACCGATTGAATCCCTCCACTGAACGTAATCATAATGGGACTCATTCTCCAGAATGGTTTCGACAGAATCCATGCATTCAATAAATTTTGTATACACTTTTTGAACTTAGGGGCTCATGCACATTTAAATTAGCATGAAGTTGTTTTGAACATAGAGGCATGTAAATAGATTGATTAGAAGCAAATAAAATAGGAACAATTACAGATGAATGTTCAGTTCTGAATTAATAGTCTATTCATTGTATTCTTTTCAGGGACATTATGATAACTTATTTTGAGCCTTCTATCTCCTTTGAGGGACTATGTAATGAAGTTCGAGACATGTGCGCCTTCGATAATGAACAGTTATTCACTATGAAATGGATAGACGAAGAAGGTAAGTTAGTACAAATTAAAATTATTTCATAAATTATTAGTATGTTCAATCAAGTGCCTCTGTGACTTTTTGCAGTGCTGTAAAAAGTCACAGAGGCACTTCGTGGTTTTGTGGTTTTGGTCCTGTCTCTAGATTCAAATTTATAATAGTATAGGGATTATCAAATGCTATTTGCATTGTTTTAGGTTTCAGGATGGTTGTATGGATAACTGTTTGTTTTATGTTTGAAATGAAAAATGAGAAAAGAATATTAGAATGTAGGCTTTCCTGTTTTGTAGATCATTAATTTGCTTATCCTGCTTTAGTTTACTTTCAAACTATGTGGGAAATAAATTGAAAAAGAACATAGTAATTGTTTTAGGACATAATAGAAATTTATATTCCTTTTGTTCCTCTCAAATGCTTTTGACTGTGTCTTACTGCATTTCCAGTTGATTCATAGAGAAAAAATTGTCTTACAGGCTGGCCAGAAACTCAGAAGATATTAGCTCATATAGCTGGTCAGTTGAGTAAAAATATAAGACATTAACTGTGGAAAGAGATGCAAATAAAATTATCAAACTGGAAAGTAGCAAGACAAGTTCTTTATTATATTTCATTCCAAGTTACCTGCAGTGTAAACTTCCTGATATTTAATCTTAATTCAGAATATTGGATAGGGAATCTTAAAAGTGAATAATATTCAGATAGTCCTTGATTTACAACCATTTATTTAGTGACCATTTGAAGTTACAATGGCATTGAAAAAAGTGGCCTATGACCATTTTTCACATTTCTGACAATTGCAGCATTCCCCATGGTCATGTGATCAGACTAACTTAACACAGCGATTCGCTTAACAACTGTGGCAAGACAGGTCATAAAATGGGGCAAAATTCACTTAACTATCTTGCTTAGCAATGTAAATTTTTGGGCTCTGTTGTGGTCATAAGTCAAGGACTACTTGCACTGCATGTAATTGTTTAAAAGGCATGGTGAGATACAGATATGAATCAGTAGCTTGCTGGCCACTTCCAGCAATCTAATTCTAGATCTGCACTTTTTTTGTTTTGTCTATTGATCATGATTCATTATATTCAATGAATATAATGCATATAGAGTTAGAAATTCAGTTTTAGCAATTTCAGTATTTAACTCTTTTTTTTTTCCAGTTACATGATGATAGCAGGAAGAACTTTGTGGCGATGGTTAGATAGCACAGGAAAGTTTTAAACTTTGACATGCATAGGAGTATTGTTAAAGAAAATAAACATTAATTCCAGGAGGATTATAGGCATTAAATGCCCTCAAGGCATATCTGAGAACATGTCTCTTGGATTAGCACTGTATTTTTTAAAAAAATTGCTCTGTAGTTCTGCTTGAAGAAGAACAGGTTTGTTCTCTAAACAAGTCTTAATAAAAGTTCTTTTTTTAAAAAAACCCAACAACCTGCAATTAATTATGTTAGATGCTTCAGTGCGTGCATTAGCTGACCTTTTTAAGAGCTGCCAAGAAGGAAATGTAATCCTTGAATTTTGAATGGTAAATATCTTTCAAACGAATATCCAAATGCTTGGTTTAAAAGCAGGAGCCATTTGCGTACATTGGAAGGAAGGAGATATAGGCCTACCCTCATCAAACAAAAAAAAAAAAACAAACAAACCCCACTAACACCCAAAGGAAACAAAGTGTTTAACATCCACAAAATATTTGATTTGTTTCTGCTTAGCCCATGAAATCTGGCAGAGTGGACATGCTTTAGATCCCTTTGTGCAACGATATCACGTTGTGAGACTTGTGGACTTCAGTGTTTACTGTGCGGAACTTCATTACTACTGAGATTCAGAGGGCATTTATCATTCTGTCCTTCCTCAAGGCCCTAAAGGGTTGACTCTTCCTCTTTGGGCCAGGCCATGGGATGTACCTGTGTAGAATGTAAATGTTGAATGTTTTGGTTGACATCAGTTGTTTTTGTTGTTATTGTTACCACAATGACAACTTGATTAAAAATCAGCTTATTTTCATCTTTCTTCTAACTACAAGTTACTGAGAGTTTGCAAATTAGGCAGCCATATAAACCTAAAGACAGGTAGCTCTGTATTAGCAGTGGCAATTTGGGCTGGAATTTTAATCACTAAGCCAGTGGTTCTCAACCTTTTCTTCACCAGTGACCCCTTTGAAATACCTTTTGTAGCCCTGGACCATAGCCACTGACACCCCCCCCCCCCAGATTTAGCTCAAGAGTTAATGCCAAGACTTAACTCATTCCCCAACATCCAGTCAGAGCTGAAGAAGCTTCTTGGAGGAGAAGCGAAATGTTTTCAAAGAAAAACAAAGAAGTCCAGTTGCCTTTTGAAAAAAACACCTTTGGGATAACCATGACCTGGATGACTGAGAATCTCCATAGACACTTAACTCCAGATTTAAATCATAACATTTCTTCAAGCCTTTTTGGAGCCCCTGTGATGACATCGCCATCCCCAGGAGTCTGTGGACCACAGGTTGTGAACCACTGCATTAAGCAACGGTTGCAAAGCATAACATTGTGTAACTGCACTACTTAGTGATGGCAGTTCCGGTACTTTAAGTTGCCATTGTTAAATGAATCCTTCAGAGTTAAGTTCAAGGGCTTGTGGTTGCCGAGAAGAGAAGAGAAGATTCTTTATTGGCCAAGTATGATTGGACACATAAGGAATTTGTCTTCAGTGCATAAGCTTACAGTGTACATAAAAGATATAACTGATAAATCATAATCATAGTCATAAATACATTCATCATGAATCATAAGATACAACACTTAGTGATAAGGACTCCTGCTGGCTTCCTCATAGTCTCTGTTTCCCAGAAGCAGCGAAGGTTGCAAATGGCAACTATATGACTGGCATTCTGGAATGTCGTCAGTGAACTGGGTGCCTGGATCGCATCATGTGACTGCTGGAATGCTGTGATAGGCAGAACTTCAAGGACCATAAGTTGTATTTCTTCAAATTACAGCTGGTAGCATCAGCCCTCCAGAGAATAAGATGTAAGACATCATTGTTACAAAAGGGTGAGGAAAAAAGGAGCAAAGAGTAATTATTATGAAGAAGAAATATATGCTTCAAATATATGTTGAAATATAACAAACTATTCTTAAAAATAAAGGAATAAGGGCTGTAAAAAATACTGAAAATTCAAAAAGTCAGTTTAAAGTGATACATTAATAAAAAAAACCATCTCTAACTGTTCTGAAAGTGTTATGTTTTATGATTTCTTCTCAAGCCGGAAATGAATTAGGAAAAGAGATTTAGGATTATGTCCATCTTTTGGAAGGCTAACTTTCCAAGGACCAAACAGGTCCGAATGTGGCGTAAGAAGGGAAGCCGCCAGACAAAGATTTAAGTTCAGAAATGGACAGAGACTGGAGAAAAAAATTTTTTTTTTCTGAATTAAAAGTTCATCACTACTACTTACAGAATTAAAAGTTCATCACCAGTACCTTACCTGAGAAGGCGGCTTGCTGGCAAGAGAGATTGCTGATTCTTTAATAATGAATCATATAATCTTTTTGATATATTTTTCATTCAAAATTCCATGCCTATCTTGTGAAACTGATAAAATAGAAACATTAATATACAGTAGCTCTGAGAATTACTAAAAACTTCCTAAATAAAAAATAGTCCCGTCATGATAGAAAATATCCAGTCTGACATATTAATCAATTTTTAAAACAAATAGAATTGTAGGAACAGGTTGGTACACATTTATTTTATTCAGAAATAAGGGTGTGTATTACAATGACAGATTTAGTATTGAAGGACAATATTTCTAAAACAAATACTTCATAAGTTTCCTTGTTTAAGTTGTGCAATTACCCTATGAAATTACAAGATTGAGAATTTTAAAGAAAGTATATTGGTGGAAATTATACTTATCTATGGCTATAATAAAGATTGATTTAATTTTTTTCTGCAATAAAAGCTAATTTAAAAGTATCTTCATTTAAATTTAGACTTAGTTGTATTACAAAAGCTTCTGGGAGTCTGGATTGCGGCAGGGCATATATGTGGTTAAGTAAAAATAACTAAATTTGAATTAACTCTTTTTTTAGGGGATCCATGTACTGTTTCTTCCCAGCTGGAACTGGAAGAGGCTTTTCGTCTATATGAATTAAATAAGGATTCTGAACTTCTAATACATGGTAACATGGTATAATCTCATTCTTCCACCTGTGTCTCTCCAAAGGTTAGAGAGATGGAGGTGAATATTGTGGAACAGGCAGACAATTCTTCCCAGAATAGAAAGTGATTCAAGAAAGTGGAGATGCTTGAAACTTTTTTCTCCTTAGCAATAATTCTAGATTTTATTTATCTTTGTAATGAGGTGGTAGTAGACAGAACAATATATACTACTATTAACAATATAATGCTACTATGTTTAATGATTTAATTGGATGGACTGTGACCCATATAATAACTCAAATAGATTCTTTAAAAAGAATACTGGAGATTGCTACTTGACATGTTGTGGTGTATATGTTATGGTCTAGAGCAGACCTAGGTGTTTCAGGGCCCCTTTGGCTGTCCCTGTCCAGCCCACATGGATTGCTCTTATTTTGAACTCTACTTTTAAAAAATGTAGTATGTGAATGTGTGTGTGAATATGTATGTGCATGCACGAATGCCTACAGATTTTTATAGCTTTATTGGTTTGGCCCATCACAACAATCCCAGTTTCTCATGCGACCCCTTGGGAAAATTAATTGTCCATGCTTGGACTAGAACAATGGTCTTCAAATTTGAGATACCCGAGGAACCCTTTTCAATGTGAAAAATCAGTTTACAATCCACCGATAAATCATTTCATATAATATACATTTTATTAAGCAAAATGTTATAATAATCCATTTCAAGATCAGGGGTGTCAAACTCAAGGCCTGTGGGCCGGATCCAGTCCAAAGGGTGCTTAAATCTGGCCTGCGGGGCCGGCGGGAAATATCAAGGGACTGGCCTGCTGTGCCTCTGGCAGCTAAAGCAGCCCCCAAAATGGGTGAAAACCGGGCCAAAACCGTGTCACGTGGCCCATTTTTAGCTGGCAGAGTGCTGGAGGAGGCCATGGAGGGCAAAAATGAGGTGCAGGGGAGCCATGTATGGGCCCCATGTGCCCCATTTTAGCCAGCAGGGTGCTGCAGGAGGGCCCTCTCTACTGTTCCATCCCCTCCACCGGCCCGCAGAAGAGAACTACAATGCTGATCTGGCCCTCGAAGAAATCCAGTTTGATACTCCTGCCTTAGATGATTCTCCCGGAACCTTTGTGTTCCAGGAAACACAGATTGATATTATCTAGTCTATCTAGTCTAGAAGGATGTAACTCTAGATACTGTAAAGTTTTAAATTACTTTTTCAGATGATTTTTCAGTTCCCTGTAAGGGGAAAACTGATTTAGGTTTAAAACACAATTACATAAATCTTATAAATCATGAAAGTTATATGGTCTTTAACAATGCAGTGGTTAGAATGCATTATTGCAGATTGACTGCCCACTGCCAGGAGTTTTGACAGGCTCAAGGTTGATTCAGCCTTCCATTCTTCCGAGGTGGGTAAATGAGGATCCAGATTGTTGGGAGCAATAGTCTGACTCTAAACCTCTTCGAGAGGGCTATAAACACTATGAGGCAGTATATAAGTCTGTCACGCTATTATTGTTGTTTCCCACATCTTTGAATTAATCACTAATCTAATATTACTACTTTTCCTCTCTAGTGTTTCCTTGTGTACCAGAAAGGCCGGGAATGCCCTGTCCAGGGGAAGATAGTGAGTATATTAAAGTTAATAAGTAATACAGCCATACCATTTAAATTGATACTATGATACAGCCTTTGTAAATGGAATATATGACAGCATTATTCTTACAAATTGAAACTACTTATTTTAAATGGAAAGAAAAGAAATAGATCAAATAAACAAAAATCAGGTATTCCTCAACTTACAATTGATTGTTTGAATTGACAAAGATCATCGTAAAACATCACGCCATGTGCATACATATCACATGATTGCATTTTGCTGCTTGGCAACCAGCTTGCATTTATGTGATTTGCTATACATTTTGTCAGTTTTTGTCAAGAAATGCCCATTTGAGAGGATGGATTTGCTTAACAAACAAGTGCTTTAATTAACAACTATGGGGTTCAGACTTAAAACTGCATGATTCAGTTCAGCATTCAATACCATCATTCCAGACATTCTTGTAATTAAATTAAACCAATTAGTGGTACCTGAACACACTTGTAAGTGGATCATAAGCTTCCTAACAGACAGGAAGCAGCAGGTGAAGCTAGGCAGAATCACATCTGATACCTCTACAGTTAGTCCAGGGCTCTTCCAAGGCTGTGTGCTTTCTCCACTTCTCTCTTCCTTATATACCAATGACTGCATCTCAAACGATCCATTTTTTAAAATACTGAAGTTTGCAGATAACATAACAGTGATTAGTCTCATTCGAGACGACAAATCTGCATACAGACAGGAGGTTATATAACTTGCCTTGTGGTGTAACCACAACAGTCTAGGATTGAACAAACTCAAAACCGTAGAAATGGTGGTAGACTTGAGAACAGTGGTTCCCAAACTTTTTCAGTCCACCACCCCCTTGGTGCTACAAACTCATCCTCGGTGCCCCCCACCCAGGGGTGGGATTCAAATTTCCGTGGGTGTGACCTAATTTGAGGGCGTGGGTTGCTGGTCACATAACCGGGTAGGTGTGGTTTGGTAGTCATGTGACTGGGTAGGTGTGGTCATGTGACTGGCAAACCAAATACAAGTGGTCCTCACTTAATGGCCGGTTGTTTAGCAAGTGTTCTAATTTATGACTGGCCTCCCCAGAGCTACTTGACCTGTTTTTGAGTTTTGACGCCATGCACACACACACACACACATACATACACACTCCCTTCTAACCCTGCTGGAGAGGTCATTGCACTAGAATCGGCAAAGCATCTCTGATTAGATGTTAGTAGTGAATAGAATATTTTTATTTCTTTATTTTATGTTGCTGAATTGCATTGACATGTGTGTCCCTTCTTGTGCACAGCCCAGAAACTTTTGTGATTCTTTGCGGCAAAAATTACTGACTTCTGGCTTTGCTCTACTTTTCAAATGTGCCGACACTGCTGCGTTGTAGGTGCCGGCCCCGCAGGTCCACCCCATTGAGCCCGCTGCACTGAAGGGACCTGCCCAAGCAAGTCCGAGCGAAGCGGTGCACCAAGTCAATGGGGTGAGCCTGAGAGGGGGAAAGAGAGAGAGAGAAAAGAAAGAGAAAGAGAGAAGGAAAAAAAGAAAGAGAAAAGGGAAAGAACGATAAAGGGACAGACAAAGAAAGGGGGGGATGGAAGGAAGGGGCAGAAAGAAAAAGAAATAAAGGAGGGAGGGAGGGAGGAGAAAGATAATGAGATATCTATTCTAGTCCAATCACCTGCTCCAGCAGGGTTAGAAGGGAGTGTGTGTGTGTGTGTTCTCCTTGTAATTTACCAGTACCTTTCGGTTTTGCCTTCTTCAGAATTGGCACTGTAATACATTGGGGAAAAGTATTTGCCAAAAGTATTTGGAGAAAAGTAGTAGTATCTGGTCCAATGGATCCTGTTTAAAGCCTCAACAAAATGTGGGAGCTTCCTGATAATCTTGACTATGTTTTGTCCACAAAACCTTTATTAGAAGCCAAAGATGTTTTAATGTGGAAAAGGGCCTCAGTCTAAAGTAGGCCTCATTTCAATCTCATGCATCAGGTCTCCCTCCCTCCCTCCCTCCCTCCCTCCCTCTCTCTCTCTCTCTCACACACACACACACATACACACACACACAGACTGGCTTTGTTCTACTTTCCCGATGTGCCTGCGGGACTGGCGCTTCGAACATGGATGGATAGACAGAGAGAGAGAGAGAGAGAGACAGGTAGGAAGGCAGACAGACCTTTTGGAAGGACAGACAGACAGACAGAATGTGACAGCGGTGGCACTTTGTGAAAGTAGAGCAAAGCCAGAGTGACTTTCCCAATGTGCTGCTGCCGCTGCATTCGACACCATTGAGCCCCTTGCACCGCTCTGGTGCAACAGTCAATGGGATGAGCCTGCGTTGCCGGCACCTCGAATGCCCCTCTGCTGCCACTTAGTGCCCTCCCTTCAGCAGCCCCTTCCGAGGAGAGCCCGTCCCACCTCCCATAATCCCCGACATCGCTTCACACTGACTTCTAGGCCTTGGCCCACCAAGCAAAACCTCCTGACACTCGCCTCACACTTTCACACTCAACATGTGAAAGGCCCCCCTACGTAATTCCTGTGACACAACTACGAGGCAGCGCATGCGCTTTTACCTCGCTTCCTTGGGGAGATCTTCCTCGCAGCCAGCTTGACCTGGCCCATGTGGGGACCTGTCGCGGCTCAGTGCAGGCAGCGCTTCCGGGATGGGAAAGGTGAATCCCGCCTGCAGTGCTGATCCCCTGTGCCTGCAAAAAACCTCCAGCCGCCGTGTGTTTTTTTTGGTGTGGCTGGACTCCTCCAATGCCCCGCTGCCAGCCCCCTTGCCTCTTAGCGCCCCCCTAAGGCATTCCCCCCCCAGCGGGCGCTACTGCCCACTTTGGGAACCACTGCTTTAGAAGAAACCCTCCCATACTATCACCTCTTACAATACTAAACAACACAGTATCAACAGTAGAGATCTTCAAATTTCTAGGTTCTATCATATCACATGACCTAAAATGCACAGCTAACAACAAAGAATGTTTTTTCTGCGCCAAATCAGAAAGCTGCATCCAATCACACTTGGCCAATAAAGTCTTCCCTTCCCTTCCCTTCCATTCCATGATTTGGGTTTAATGACTGCATGATTCACTTAATGAACACTGTAAGAACAGTCAAACACATCGGTGTCTCAACTTACAACCACAGACCAAAATTCCATTCTGAGTTGTGGTCATACGTTAAGGACTACCAGTAGTATATAATGAGTTTGTCATAGAAACCCTAAAATATAAATGATATTTTCCCCCAAATCCAACAGAAACACTTAAATTCTTATTCATCTATTTTCAGGCTTTAATATAATTCTGGGTGATAAATTGGAGTAGGAGAGAGTATCCTATCCTATAAAAAGCAACAGCTGTATTTCTAAAATAGCCCTGGCCTTTTCAAACTTGAGAAATTTCAGTACTTTTAAATGCACCCATTTCAGAAAGAGCAGATTTTTTTGCAGAGGTGATTTTTCCTACCTTTAAATCTACCTTTAAAAGTTCCTAATGGTCAAACTCCTTAATGTAAAAAGGCCCATATGTTGTTACATAGCTGGTTCAAAAACATCTTTCTGGCTTTCCAACTGATAACCATATGAAACTTCTATTTAGTTGAGCTTGTGGAACTTCTGTTGACTAGAATGAAGATAGTATAGTTACAAGAGCCACAGTGTAGCTACAGTAATAATTACAAAAACCACAGTAGCACAGTGGTTAGAGTGCAGTAGTGCAAACTACTTCTGCTGATTGCCAGCTATCTGCAATTTGGCAATTCGAATCTCACCAGGCTCAAGGTTGATTCAGCCTTCCATTCTTCCAAGGCGTGTAAAATGAGGACCCAGATTGTTGGAGGCAATAGGTTGATTCTGTAAACGCTTAGAGAAGGCTGTAAAGCACTGTAAAATGGTATACAAGTTTAAGTGCTATTGCTATCCTTCTGCATCCAAATATCCTTTGGACATTTACTGAAGCACAAGCAAAAATGGGCATTTTACTTTCTTATAAATTGGAATATGGCACCTGAATACACTTTGACTTACAACCAGTTGCTCAGTGACTGTTCAAAATTACGATGTCACCTTTCCAGAACACTTTGCTCCATGTGATCTTGGGTGTTGGCAAAAGCTTACCTTTATGACTATTTGCAATGTCCCCCGGCTTTGTAACCATGATTAGTGATGTTTTTGCTGGTTTCAGGCAAAAACCTCCCACTTGGGAAATTCTGGCATTGCTGGTATCTGGCAAAAACCTCTTGCTTAACAACTGCTGTGTTCGTTTAATGAATGTTGTAAAATCAGGTCAGGTTGCTT
Source organism: Bungarus multicinctus (assembly GCA_023653725.1). Lineage (NCBI taxonomy): Eukaryota > Metazoa > Chordata > Lepidosauria > Squamata > Elapidae > Bungarus > Bungarus multicinctus. The sequence continues at coordinate 19,839,203 of CM042844.1, read as the reverse complement.
GATGCTTTGAGTTAATGACTTGCTTATAACCTACGCCATAATTCCAGGCTCAATTACAGTCATAAATTGAGGATTGCCTGTATTTGAATCATGCTATCTAAGATGCAATGCTCCTGGAAACTCCAAGGCACTCTTTTTATAAATTTTGCTTTGCATTTTCGTACAGCATGTTTTTCTGAAAGTTCATTGGTATTAAGTGATCCCAATAGAGATGAGCCAAAGTATTTGCTGCTGGCTGATGAATTCTGGGAGTTGATGTCCACAGGTTTTAAAATTGCCAGAGTTGGACACCCCTCCTTTAGACCTTCTGAGGTATCTCATACAATTACTGCATCTTCTATATAGCAATGTTGTTATAGGGTGGAGATTAGCTAATTTGAGGAGGTGTTTTTCTACAGATAAATACCCCATTCTTGGTGTAAAATAGAAAAACAATGGGGCAAGAATGCATCCTTGTTTAACTTAGTTTCCAGTTCAAATGTTTCTGAGAGATACCATATTAAGTTACACTTTCCCATGAGACTGGTATTGTGACTTTGGGTTTCTGCAGTAAAGATTTTCCTAGATATTAGGTGAAAATCCTGCTTAAAATCACAGAAGGTAGTGTACAAACCTGTTTTAGGTTATTGTTTTTGAATCAGATGATTAAAGTATTAACTGATGTATAAAGTGGAAGGACTTGATCCAAAGCCTACTTGCTTTTCTGCCAAGATAATCTCCTAGAATATTATCTAGTGGTGCCGTGGCCTAGAGGTGAAGACACTCACCTCCCACTTGAAAGGTTCAGAGTTCAATCCTAGGGAGTAACAGAAGTTTCTCTATCAGGGTGCAAAGAGAAAATATCTGCTGCAAATTCCACATAGAAGTCAGGCAGGGCATCTGGCCAGGAAAAGGTTAGCTCTATTCAGTCGCCCAAATCAAGAGATTACGGAGTAATAAAAAGAGAAAAAAAACCTCCTTATAGGTTATCTGAGCCTTTTATGCTAGCTTTAATTTTTTTAATATATAAATAACAGGAACAGCCTATGTTAATGAGGACACTGTTAGTTTTCAGTATATCTGTTCTCTTGTTCCTTAGTATTATATGTAAATTGTTCTCATTCATCGGTTCAGTCTTTGTGAAATCTGTGAATGGAAGCTTGATTTGGTCAGTTCTTGAACAAGGGCTCAGCTTAATTACAAGATAGTGATGAAATGTACAGCTTTGACTGTTTTGTCATAATTGCTAGTTTAACTTTATTTATTTTTCCTTAGAATCTATTTATCGTAGGGGTGCACGGAGATGGAGAAAGCTCTATTGTGCAAATGGTCATACGTTTCAAGCCAAGCGTTTTAACAGAGTAAGTGTTCATAAATTTCATTGCTGCTTTCATTTATCAAAATGGGACTTTGATCTTTTGTGGTGTCAGATAAGTATTTCCTTTTATTTAAGTACTGATGCTAAGAAAATAGACTTTAAAAGCTCAAATTTACTTTATCAGCTTTTAATCCAGAATTTATTTACATTCACTATAATACAACTTTAAGAATTTTTATTTTTGATAACCTTTTGATTCTCAACGAAAGGCATTACTTCTAAATTATCCTATGTCCTTAAAAGAGAAGAAATACTTTGCAAGTATTTCTGCAGGATCTAATCTTCCACTACACATATACCGGCTATTATTGTGTAGCTCAGGGATCCCCAAACTTGGCAACTTTAAGACTTGTGGACTTCAACTCCCAGAATTCTCCAGCCAGCTATTCTAAGCCAGCTATGCTGGCTGGAGCATTCTGGGAATTGAAGTCCACCAGTCTTAAAGTTGCTAAGTTTGGAGACCTGGTGTAGCCTATAATTGTTCTTAGCAACTGTAAATCACAAAACGGGTAGGAAATTAATTTTCTCAAGAGGCCACATGAGAAACTGGAACTGTTGTGGAGGGCCAGACCAACAGGCTGAACTTAATTCTGCTCAATATTAATTTTATAACTTTCTAATAAACAAAAAATTATATGGTTTTGATTAGCTGCCATTGCCAAGAATACATGCCACATCATATTTACATTTGATTTCTAATTTCTGGTTGATCTCAAGTGGGCTGGATAGGGACAGCCAAAGGGCCTGATGTGGCCCAGAGGCTGTAAAATTCCCAGTTCTGCCATGAAGGATTATGACAACTAAAAAATATAAAAATGCTTGGGAAGTACCAAACTGCTTCATGTAGACTACAGTGATTGCATGTGGGTTGCTTCATTGTTTATGCTGTTTGTGCATATGGAAGGCCCAGAGCAGAGCATTAAGCTGTCACATTCAGAGAAACTGATATTGAGAGTCATCGTTTTTCTAAATGTAGAGGACTAGAGCCATCTTAGTAAAGGCTATTAGTATTGTTATCCACCACAACAAAGAAGAAGGATGTATGGATAAACACTGTTATCCTAAATATTTGCATTTAAAAAGGAAAAAAAAAGTTTGTTACATACTTAGATGTTAGAAAACGGATTCAGAGAAGGGATTGAAAATCAAGGCTCCTTGATAGTTAGCTCAGTCTGTTAATCAACATAGAAAAGCCATGACTTACATAAGATGCAAAGTTAAGACCATCAGGTCTTTTTTCTCAAAACAATATTGTGGGAAGTATTTTAAATAGCTGTCAGTTGCCAAATACACAATTTAACATTATTGAAGCCAGAGTGAAGTCTTGTGACTTCCCCAAGAAAAAGAAAATGATATTATTTTCTTTGTGCTAGCATTTTACAAGTTGAAAAATACTTGTCTGGGCCTAATTTTAAGTTTATGCCATAATCTTTTAAGTCCTGCAAGTCTTTTTGGTTTTGATACAATGCATTAAACACTGCTGTCAGTCTGGAGATTAAATTATGTAAATATATTTCTAAACTATACTGAGCTTCGTTTTTCTGTTTGTTTAGCATGGTGTTAAAAACATAGTCGTTGTGTAGGATTATGACAGTAATGAATGTGTAAATCTGACATTGTGGTTCACTCAACAAATTGTCCTTTCTCATATTGTTAAAATAACTTAATGTACTTTTTAATGATTATTTTTTCATCAACAATACATTGAATACTAACTATGCAATTTCAGTAATTCCTTTGTCCACTTACTGATACTAGATTTATGTATCTTTTCTTTTTCTCCTTTTGTTGATTCATTCACTTCATTCCCCTTTATTCTTTTAGAAATGATCAATAAATATTTTAAAACTCTACTGTTAAAACCTATATTATATTATATAATATTATATGAATATATAGTACCAAACATATATTCTATATATATGTTTGGTGCCATATATATTACATATAGATATATTGATATTTCTGCAAACATTCAGAAATAATAGAAAATAACTTTTTGTAGAATACAAGATGCTTAGCACAGCTTCAGAATATAAGGGAAACTATAACCTTGGGAAAAAAGTAGAAAAACAATGCTTAATGAAGAACACATATTAGGAGTAATAAAGAGACTATTGGTGTGTTTCCTGTATAATATTTTACAAGTAAAGCAGAGCATAGGAGTTAAAAGCTGATATCTAGTTATTATTTATGTACTTTTTTTTTCTAGAGAGCTCATTGTGCCATCTGTACTGACCGAATATGGGGGCTAGGACGCCAGGGATATAAATGCATCAATTGTAAACTTCTAGTTCATAAAAAATGTCATAAACTTGTCAGCATAGAATGTGGCCGTCATGCTTTACCACCGGTAAGTAAAATCGATAGTTGCACTTTTCTCAAGTGTATGTGTGTTTACATGTATAGCAGTACACTGAATACATTAGTAAGAAATAACGAAGGCTTGAAATCTGTTTTGGGGCTTTTATTTTTGCCTGCCTACAAAAATTCCTATTTGTTGATTTTTCCTACATTATTAAAGCATTTTTATGTACATTGAAATATTTGAGTGTAGTCGGTATAGGGTTACTTTATTTCAACTAAGCCATTTCTAATGAAGGCACTATGCAGCTTGATCTCATGCATGTTTTCAGGTTTACTTGGAAAATAGTGAAATTTATCCCAAAATAAACACATTGCGTCTTTCCAGAAATGATAAATTATGACCTTACGTTTTTCCTTTTCATTTATATATTTTGTAGGAGCCTATGGATCATTCCTCAGTGCATTCTGATAATATAGAACCAGGTAAGAGCATTACTCACTCCTCTCATATAAAAAATGAAGTCAAAAACCTGCACAAATATTTATATTTTCACTAATTGTTTCATCCAAGAAGCTGAAATTTCTTTTTTTATTGCTGATAGTTATGTTTTTGTTATGTGTTTTATTTTTAGGTACATAAAAGTACCTAAAAAGTGTTTTAATATATAATTTGGAATACAAATCAAATAAATTAATGACATCAGAAAAAATGGCAAGAGATGCTTGCCAACTAGGCTTTTTCTCTGTTAATTCTAAAAGGTGTCTTTGCAGTCATGGACAACCAAATAAATTATTTTATTTATATGATACATTTATCAGGCTGCTCAGCTTATCTATATGAGTTTAGGCGGATCATAAAACAAAATAAAAACAGAGTAAAAACATACAGCATAAAATAACAGCCAAGAACAATCAAAACATCTCCCAGTCTGTGTAACCAAGAACCATGTTCACCCACACTTTCAGGGCTCCAGGCTTAATAGCAAAGCCAATCTTTTAATACCATAGAAAAGACTAGCAGGATTGGAGCAAGCCTGATCTCAGAGTGAAGGGATGATATTGCAAAGGGCGGGTGGCAAAGTAGAGAAGAGCCTCTTCCTGGATCCCACCAGATAGCACCCTCTCATGGACAGGATCCAAAATATGCCTCCTGCTGGATGTAAAAGGTTGGGTAGACAATACAGCATGGGGGAAAGGTGGTCTCATAAGTAACCCAGCTTAGAGCCGTGAAGGGCTTTAAAGATAACCATCAATAAATACCATCAATAACAGTTGAAATTATGATGCCTCAGAAACGTTGCTTTACCGCCTGTAAAGCACTTCCGGCATTGAAAAAAAAATTGCATCATCACCCCCACCCCACAGTCACATGACTGCTGTTTAGGTGCCTGGCAACCTGTTCACACTTATAACCAATTATCAAATGCCCCATGATCATGACCCCAGGATCTTCATTTGCGATCTTCTCTGTGTCGAGCTGCAAAATACGCCTTTTCCTGTTGCATTTATTATCGCTTCTCAACTTGCCAACAAACTGGGTGGAGGGAAGGGGGAAAATGAACTTAGATTCCAGACATCAAGATGCCAACTGTGAGAACTAAGGACATTTCGTCAGGTGGGTATCAGAGTCAAAAAGATTTTCTCACAACAATATCAGGGACAATGTGACCTGACATAATAGTGGGGGAGGGAGAACCTGAACTTTAACAATATGGGTTTGCATGGGAAAGGTCAGATCTGGTTTTGCCCTTTATCTGTGCCAAAATGATGTACTCGATAAAGCTTTGCATTAAGAGATTGGGTCACCTCGACTCTGCTTTCTTTGGTTGGGTTCGTCAGCCGGAATGTTGACACTCTGCTGGACTAACCAGAAAGTCATGAGGAAGTCAACATGGAAAGTTGTGAGCTGCTGCCACTTCATCTGATGTCTGGGAGCTGCTGAAAGAGCTGCCTCCTGAGGGCAGTTGAACTCCTTTGGCGGGATGCAGAAATCGAGCTGAAATCCTGAAGATTTTGGCTCCGTTCCTACACCCCCACCAAAGGAGTTACTTTCTGTGCACTAACAAGAGCTGAACTCCTTCGACAGGAAGCTGTTGAAGTCAGCTGCTAGCAATGAAAGTGAGCTGAAATCCAAGCAGATACCATAGTCAGTGTGGTAAAGTAATGGTTGCGAAGGGCTTCAAAGTTGGTTGGGGAAGGCCCAACCCAGGCCATGCATGAGTGTCTCCTCACTAGGGCTGAAACCTTTCTTGGATGTCTCTCCCATGCCTCTGGCATCTTGCGTTCCTTATCTGCGACTCCTCTTAATGACGGGTGTGCTCGTTCAACAACCACAGTTGGTAGTGCCAGGATTGCAGTCTTAGAGTAAAGCAGTCGTGTGGGCAGTCATGTGACATCTCGCTAAACGACTACTTTACTCAACAATAGAGATTACTATTCCATTATGGCCATGAGACAAAGGCTACCTGTACCTGCAGCCATTGCAGCTTGCAGAACATAAGTGTCACGTGTGACGAGTGACCGATACCTATACTTCCCTGTGCTATTACATTTTGCACCAGTTGAAACTTACAAATACTCTTCAGCGGCAGTGTCATGTAGATTAATTGTATCAATCCAATCCAATTGCCAGTTTTAACACAAGCCTTTTATAAATATTTGCATTTATCTGGAGATCTGAGGTGTTTTTTTTCCTTTTCCTTTTAGTGATTCCATATCATCCTTCAAGTCATGAAAGTTTAGATCACGTTGGTGAAGAAAAGGAGGTACTCTTAATTCTTTTCTACTAAAATTGTTGGTGCCTTTCTAAGCCCCTAACTAGAAATGCCTTTAATTGGCAGGACCACTTCACGTGGCTACTTTATCACAAATTAATAGTAAGAATTGTTGGCTATAAGAATGATTCAGCATTGTATCCTCACTAATTAAAGGAATTTCTCTACTTACAGGCAAAGAGTAGAGAAAGTGGCAAAGTATCTTCCAGTCTTGGTCTCCAAGATTTTGATTTACTTCGTGTTATAGGGAGAGGAAGTTACGCAAAAGTACTTTTAGTTCGATTAAAGAAGACAGAGCGCATTTATGCCATGAAAGTTGTGAAAAAAGAATTAGTTAATGATGATGAGGTGAGTGATACTTAACAATGTTTTTAATTTTTACATACTGCATTATCACTTTGAAGATTTTATCCTCTGCCTTACCTGCTGAAATTGTTCTATGACTGGCATCCGATCAACTCCAGTGGAGTACCATCTCTTTCTTGAATGGGCTGTTTCGTAGTGCCTTATGCCACTTCAGGGAGCTGGTATAGTTCTTGGAATAGGGGATTGTTTATCCAATGATTGTACGACCGACAACATTTAATATGGATAAGCCAGGGAAATGTTTAGTGAAACTCCCAGTAGATTAGACAGTTAATAATTTCTTGAAATTTGTGATCAGATTTTGCTTCTTGAAAGTTCCACTTCTGATCTCCTATTATGCTTAGCTACTTTTTCCATTAACAAAAAGGCTGGAAATGTTGTAAACAAGGCTGAATTTTTACAAGAGGAACACTTTGGAGTCAGAAACTTTGGACATTCAAGTGTAGTTTTGTTGCATTTTGTGATATATTCAGCCTAAATATGCCCAATAATGCATAAAACGTATTAGCAAATCTCAAGTCACCGTGTAGTGTCAAGAGATTTGATGGAATACAGTGATGGAATGCAGTGGAATAAACACACTGTAAGAACTGTGGGAAATGTAAGTTTATCTTGAATTTGCACTGATACGTAAAGTTGGAAACTTTAGACTCCTCATTGATGCCCTAGGAATTTATGAACAATTGCTGTTTGTGAACAGAGAGAGTGCATGATTTTTCACCTTGCTATTATAGTAGATATCATTACTTATCTCCGGTTCGATAATCAACTTTACCTAACAGGTTTAAATAGCATTTCCCAGAAAATATTGCAAAGACAAGAAATATTCTATGTTTGGTTGTTACTCATCACTCCTTATCACCCATTCCCTCCCACTTGTGATTGTAGGACTGTATTTTGTCCCTTGTATCCTTACGATTTATATTGACTGTTTCCTAGTATGATTTGATTGTTGATTGTACCCTATGATTATCATTAAGTGTTGTACTGTACGTTATGATTCTTGATTCTTTTCCTTATGTATACTGAGAGTATTTACACCAAGACAAATTCCTTGTGTGTCCAATCACACTTGGCCAATAAAGTATTCTATTCTATTCTATTCTATTCTATTCTATTCTATTCTATTCTATTCTATTCTACAGGACATTGACTGGGTTCAAACAGAAAAGCATGTCTTTGAGCAAGCCTCAAATCATCCTTTCCTTGTTGGTCTTCACTCATGTTTTCAGACAGAAAGCAGGTAAACTATGCTATAAAATTTTTTTTTTGCATAAATTTTTCTGTTCTTTTGATAAGAGATTGTTTATACTTTTGTAAAAAAATATTGCTTTTATTTAAAAAAAATAATTACATCATTACTTATTTGCAAAAAATATTTTTCAGAAGAAAGATAAACAAGGCATAATTAAGAATATTATCACATAAAGCAACACACACAGGGTTTTTAAGATGGAGGGATGAGAATAAATGTTTAACAAAAAAAAAGTTTTGATAGCCTTAAGAAGGAGGAGGATATCTAAATTATAAAAAAATAGTATTTAACTATAATAACAAGCTAACAGGATAACTCGATGAGAATTCTGAAAATATTTGAGTGAGTTTTCACATAATAGTATTTGGAATTTCAGCTATAGATTACATAGATCTGTGTACAAAAGTTTAAAAAATGGCTTTGAGTGTGGAAAAATTGATCTAAGATTACAAAATAATGTAATACGTAAATGACCCTTTGAAAATACAACTTCCTATGTGGAGCAGATACTAGGATTAGAAAGCCTGGTAATACAGAGTGGAAAACAACCCAAAAAATAGATTGCAACAAATTAATCTTTAGTAATTTTCATATCTGCTGTCCTGCTTCCATACTTACATGGTGATGTTGAGTAAATTCTCACTGAAATTCTCTCAGGAAGACTTAATAAAAGGTATTAATTAGTCCTGAGGTATTTAGGAGTGCTTGGTGTTCTCCCTATCTTCTATCATCTATCATCAAACAAAAAAAAAGTAAGAGGGAAATTTATAAATAAAATATTGAGGAAGTCATATTGTGAGAATTATGATCCCTTAAGATACATAAGTGATAAGAAGGTGAATGATGAGAAGTAGATATGTGAAAGCTATTCATTACATAATCTCTGTTTGTGATTTAGGCTATTTTTCGTTATCGAATATGTGAATGGAGGGGACCTCATGTTTCACATGCAGCGACAAAGGAAATTGCCAGAAGAGCATGCCAGGTGTGTGCTTCTTTGAACAAAATTCTTTAAATTTTGCAGATTAGTTAGAGAGGGAAAACAAATATATTTGAATGTAGCGTATTGTTTTTTTCCCTGGGTATCAGCATGTTTTCTTTATCTCCTTTTCTGGGAGCACTACCTCTTCTGTTTATTCTTTCCAGTTTGGCTGAGAAAGGGAGAGCAATCTATATCTCTCCTGGTTACATGTTCATATTTTTTCCAGATTAATTTTCTTTGCTTTTCCAAGGATATTTTTTTTCAATTTGTCAAGAGCCACAGATTGATTTCCCCAGACCAAGGGGATTCAGTTCCACCTCAAAGAACCTCCAAGAGTGTTAAAGAATTGATAGTAAACTATTTAGCGTTTTTTGTCACTTAAAGCCAAAAAAAGTAACAATTGCAGTTAATGTGGAATTAAAAATAATTACCACTGCTACTGCTCTGTGCAATTATTGGTGCTCAACTGAAACATGGTAGCGTCTGGCTGGTACTAGTAATTATACCCATCTTCTTCCAGCTTCCTCAGATAACTGCATATAAAAAGCAAAACCTTAGGGAGAAAAAAAGCAAGATGAGCTGTAGAAGGAGTCTTAGACACATGGGTTTAGCAGTGAGACTATTAGTAAGGATTAAATCTAGCTAAGCAAAAAGCTGATCTGACATAAAACAGGAAAATTTATGGTGGTTTTAAACAACCTTGAGATAAAGAGCAATTGTTTACCTTGCCCCATTTTTGATTCAACATACTCTATGGATCTTCTCATCCAATAGCTTGTCCAGGAGCAGTGTGATGCCATAGCCTAAAAAGGCTCACTAAGAAGAAAGAATAAATGCTTTCATTTTTCTGGGAAAAATGACTTGATAGACAGGGATCTCTCTAGATTTTTGGAAGCGTATTTTAAAATGCTGGTTTTATTTTAGGTTTTACTCTGCAGAAATCAGTTTAGCTTTAAACTATCTTCATGAACGAGGAATAATTTATAGAGACTTGAAGTTGGACAATGTTTTGCTGGATTCTGAGGGACATATCAAGTTGACTGACTATGGCATGTGCAAGGTGAGAAGCAAAATATCCACAAATTGAAACCTGAACATTTCTTGGTGGATGCCTTTTGATCAGAAATTGCTAGTTTCAAAAGCTTAAAAATGATTAAAATGGTTTTCTGGAGCTTCGTTTAATGGGGGTAGAATGCAAATTTTTCCTGTGGACTTCTCTTCTAAAGTTGACACCTGGTTGGTGTCAGTAGCTGATAATAGTTGGCATAATTTATGTCTTTTATATCATTTGTGTAATGTTTTATTTATACCAGTTTATGCTATTTGTATACATGAAGTAGAAATGTCAACATTGGACAACACATTTTTTCAAAGGTTTTGCTTTCAGAAAAACTTGGTGATAATAACAGATGCCTTCAAATTGAATCCAAATATAATTTCAGAGTTACCGTATCAGGAGGAATCTTGAAAAATATGAAATTAATTTTTAATGATTATAACACATTTAATTGATAGTGTTTCTGACACACTGCATGAGTTCAACAAGATTAAAATGTTTTGCTGCTAATTTTCGTTTGTACTTGGTATCTGTTGCATCTCACTGCAGTGTCCAACATTAGTCAGCCAATATTGATGGATTTCAGTTGCCCTGATACTGTTTTTGTGGCAATTACTTTTCACCATGTTCATCACCTAGATTTTCAAGAAGTACAATTGTGAATGCAGAAAATGAACCTTTAGTGACATGTTGCACTTCATGGTCTTGCATGCTGTTATATCACATGCCACATTTTTCTGATTTGGAACCAAATTCTTTGGAAATGGCCATTCCTTTTCAATGTATTGCAACTTTAGACCTCCACAGATATTCCAGTTGTATAGTAGATGTACTTCAACAACAGCTCCATGTTTCCATATGTTTTATGTGTGCGAAGTAGCCAACAGGTCATGAAGGGCGTTGCCATTGTGTAAAATCAGAAGATTTCTGTAAAATGGTATGTGATAGATTAAATTACAAGTTATTTTTATGACTAGCAATTAAAAATCCATAAGATTCATCCAAAAGTGTTCAGGAAACAAAATCTTTGTTGTCCAGTGTTACGTAATTTCATTAGTCACATCTATGTCAGTTGGATACATTTGGTTTTAATTGAAACCTCTTTGCTTCAGAGGATTGGTTCAAGTCATGAATTTTATTTTATTAACAGACTACAAGTATCTTGATTTAAACTTTTGCATTCTCAGGTTATTCATAAGCAATATCAAATAGATACTTCTATGCTGAAAAAATATAAGCTTATTCCAGTCTGGTTATTCCAGTTTGAAAGGATGTAGGTGTCCATACTGGGCAAGAAGGAAATTAAGTACAGATCATTAGGAAATTCATTAGCATGATTTATTTTTTTTTTGTTTACAATAAGCAACCAGAATGTCCATATCTTAAGTCTTGGTCTTGCTAGAAAGTAAATGCAGTTTTTATATCCCTAAGATGAATTGGAAGTAGAAGATATATTTGAACCGTGTGAGATACTTTTTTCTTGTTTCTATTTTAAAAGGAAGGATTAAGACCTGGCGACACCACCAGCACTTTCTGTGGCACTCCTAATTATATTGCTCCTGAAATTTTACGTGGAGAAGATTATGGTAACTCTTACTATTTTGTAAAATGCATAGTTAATATCCTAAACAAGCAAAACTTCAAACAAGCAAGTGTTGTCATTGATCGGTCAATGCCATTCACTGTATCTCTGAATTTTAATCTTGCCATCAAAGAATAAAATATAGTTTTCAGAAAAATACATTTTGATCCTTCTTTTAATTACCAGTTACATTTATATTTCACTTTTATATACTAGGAGCCCAAAGCAGTGTACATGACTCTTATTTTTTCCCCTCATAATACTCTTGAAAGATGGTTTCAACTGATTCTGCCAAATTCTCTGGAATCTTCTACAGCTAATTATTAATTCAATTTTTTTAAATTAAAATCAAGTCGTATTATTTGATCTTTCTCTCTTTTTAGATTCCAAGATATTTATGTCTTAGAATTAAAGTCTTCTGTAATCCATATGGCCAGAGTTTTGTTCAGTTGTATTTATAAATAAATTCGCTTAAACAGTGCATGAAACCATGTATTTATTGAACAGGTTGAGCCAACGTTCACTGTCTTTTTTGGAAAAAAATAATGAAGTACTAGATCAAGTAGCATTTTTTAAATAGACTTTCTAATAATTACAATGAGAGAGAGTACAGTTCCTCCCCTGTAAAAGAACCATTTACATTGGTTGCCACCAGTGGAACCAACTTTTCCTGATAAAGATATATGTAAGTGAATGCTCAATCAAAGGAAACGTTTATGGGTCTCAGAAAAGGAGTCATCAATTCTAATGAAACTGAAAGGCTTACTAAACTGCTCAATATAGGTAACTTCCAGGTTACGAGTGTTCCCTTAACAAACATTTGAAGTTGCACAGCAGGACTCAAAACTACTAATCTTGCAACACCACAGCAGTTGTTTGTCATTACGAACAACCGCAGAGGCTCTGCAACATTCGTCTTGCATGTTGCCGACTGAAATAGAGCTTCTGAGGTGCGGATCTGCCCCTCAAAAGCCCCGTTTGAGCATCCAGAGATCTTGCCTGGTATGTTGCCAACCAAAATGCAGCTTCCAGGGGCCGAACCTGGGGGGGGAGGCCTTGGGTGATCTTAGGCAGGTGGCTTGTTCCATCAATAGCCCCACTATGGTCTTCCCTGAAATACCTCATGTGCATTTAACAAGACTGGCATTCAATTAGTGAACTCTTGGGTGGAAGGAGGGAGTGATCCCATTCAAGGTATGAGATTCACTCCCATGAATCCTCGGGTTACAAATGGAATGGACAGGCTCCATTTCATTCGTAAGTCGAGGACTACCTGTACAGTCAGGAGAATAGTGTACATAGGAGGAATATTCAGCATTATGATTTGGAATTGCTTGGCTGCCTCCAGATCTAGGTAGCTCCTGGTCAATTAGGCAACAGTGCATTCTTAATTGTACCCCTATATTTTATAGGAGAGTGCCATATAAGTCTATGAACTGAAACTTAAATAAACATAGGTCATTTCATAAAGAAGGTGAAAGTTGGCTGTGTTCAGTAAAGTCAGGACACTGAACTGTTTAGTATATCATTTCTTTAACAGAATCTATCTATCTATTAATGGAACTTAAATGAAGCTCTGGTCACAATAACTACCTAAAGGGTTATGTATAATTCTAAAGAATTCATATATTTTCTAACATCATTGTAAGCATTCATATATTTTCTAGCATCATTGTTACCATCATTTCTACCATCATTGTTCTAAAACTTTATTACATAAAGCAAAGTGAAGCATATCCAGCCTTTTACTGAATTCAAGTAAACTTAGTTTAGAAACAAAGCCATAAACAGTATGTGAATTAACACAGTGCATGTTAGTCTAGGTTAAAATAAAATAAGAAGTCAGATTCAGTTTTATTGGAAAATCCAACCATTGTTTTACTGTCACTTAACCATTGTCTAATCAGACAACAGATTAATATGGCTTATTTGGGGAAATTATATGAACCTAGCAGTTGCATTTGTTAACCTAAGTTTAACATGTTATATAAACTCAGTTTATCTTTCATGAAGTAACCTATAGGCCTAGTTGTCAAAATAAATATTTTGCTATATTATACTATATCAGATGGTAGGTAAGAAAAAAAACACCATTCATGTAAAATATGTTTTTGTTTATATAAAATCTGAGTCTAGCTTTGTTGATAAGAATGCTGGCTAAAACATCTGCTGCCCATATATTGTACATTTTATGCTTCTCTGTGTGGGGAATACCTTCTGTTAATATAGAAACAGGTTTTCTCAGAATTTTTGAGAGAACCAGAAAACTGGTGGATGAGTTTAGAAAACTTCCTTAAAATTCTTTAGCATGTGTGTTACTTCAAAATCTTTGTAATCAGGTTCAAGCTCTTAATTTAGCTATATGTATTGCATTATTATCATAAGTTTTTAAAGTGAATGGGTTAATTGGATTATGCTCCTTATCATGTTATATTGTCTTCCTCTAACTCTTAGGTTTTAGTGTGGACTGGTGGGCTTTAGGTGTCCTGATGTTTGAAATGATGGCAGGAAGATCTCCTTTTGATATTGTTGGAAGTTCTGATAATCCTGATCAAAATACAGAAGATTACCTCTTCCAAGGTTAGTTAATTCTAAATGTAGCTAGTAGTCAATGAAGAAAAATACCACTTACATGGTAAAACTGAAAGAGTGTAGCAGATCTTGCCTTTTGATTTCCATTCATTTCCATTCATGTTTGCTGAAAATATATGTTTAATTACATCATATATTTAAACACCATAGGAGATGTAAGTACCATATTTATTCGAGTATAACGCGCAAAATTTTATACCGATTTTAAACTGAAAATTAGGGGGTGCGCGTTATAAACGAGGGGTGGGGTGGGGTGGCAATGGCGGCCGGTCCAATGAGGGCGCAGGCGAATTGTGAGTTCGCACTGCGGCGACCATACAACAGATAATAAGACTTCTCACCCCCAGTTCGGGCCGCGCACTGTACGCAACGAGGGGACGTTTTGTTTTTCGGGGCTGCAGCCGCGCACTATAAGCTACGAGGGGACGTTTTGTTTTTCGGGGCTGCAGCCGTGCACTATAAGCTACGAGGGAGACCCCCGCGCGCCTCTCCCACTCAGCTCCCCCGGGTCCTTTGCCGCGGGCGGGGGGGGTCTCGGGGAGTGTCTCAGTTCCCCCCCGCAGGCGGAGAGCGACGGCCCAGCGTCGCCCACTTGGGACTGGGGAGGAACCATGCCTCCTCCCGGGGTCCGCGCTCCCCGCCCAGCGCTCATCTGCTCCGCCGGCGGCTCTCGCTGGCCCGTGGGGACGCGTGCCCAGCAATAGCAGCAGTAGCCGGGGGGCATCGGTGCCCGGGGAGGACGGTTTCTGCGTGGCTCCCTCGCCCCCCGGGACCCTCCTCAGCCCTCTGGAAGCAGGCGAGGGGCTGGCGCCCCGACCCTTCCGCCGGTTGGGCAGGTTACGGCCACCTCGCTCGGCAGTCGCCGCCTCTTTGGCCTTCCCGGCGGCCGGAGCCCGTCCCGAGAGCCCGCGGAGTCTCGCTGTGGGTGAAGGGCATCTCCTCCCGTGACGGCCAGGCCGAGCTCGCCCGGCAAGGCCGCTCCGCTCCAGACGCCGGGGCCACCTTAAGCACCGTCCGGGGGCCGCGCGCAGTCGCCCCGTGTGGCGGGCAGCTCCGGAACGTGTGCGGCGGGTGCTGGCGGAGGCTGCCGGGCACCCCTTCCTGGCAACCTCGGGCGGTAGCCACGGCCAGCCCGTCGCAGGGACCTCCGGGGCCCGGATGGAGCGTTGGGCGAGTGACTTGGGGCAGCGGCATAGGCGTTTGTCTGTGGCGGGTAACTTGCAGTGGGGACTAGCCCGGGGGCTTCGGGGCCTGGCGACTCTTTCGGGCTGGTGCAGGCTGTGGAGGACGGATTGCTTCCAGCAGGCGCGCCCTGGTTGCCAAGCGTCCCTCTGCAGATGCTCCGCTGCAGGTGTTCCGGGCTTGGAATCCCACACGGAGCGTCCAGTGCTGGTTCTGCCCCTTTTAGCTTCACTCAAAGCCGTTCGCCAAAACAAAACCAATCCCCGGGTGCCTAAGCGATGCAATGACCCCTGGCGACCACGCGGCCTAGAGATGCCCGATGGCGTTAAGGTCAGCTAGGATCGGGTCTTCCCTGCGAGGCTTTGAGACGGGACATCAACGCGGCCCCCGCGTGGGTAGTTTGTTGTAGGGGGGAGTCAGGAGTGACGAGGCCTGTGAGCCCCTCTTAGCGTTGCAAGGGCTCCGTGGGGGAGATGGAAGTGGGGAGGGCGAGATCGTTCTGGACAGGTGGAGACTCCGCGCCCACCAAAAAAGCTTCCTACATGCTCTTGAAGCCCCAAATAACCCAGACAACCACAGTCCGCAAATGCCAACCGTTTCCCGCCACCGACTTCCAAAACTATCGCGACGGGGCGGAAAACCCTCGCGGCCGCGCTCGCTCTTTCTCCAGTCGCAGGGAAAGCGCGCACTATAAGCTACGAGGGGACGTTTTGTTTTTCGAGGCTGCAGCCGCGCACTATAAGCTACGAGGGGACGTTTTGTTTTTCGAGGCTGCAGCCGCGCACTATAAGCTACGAGGGGACGTTTTGTTTTTCGGGGCTGCAGCCGCGCACTATACGCTACGAGGGGACGTTTTATTTTTCTTCGCCCTCGCGTATAGTGCGCGGCTGCAGCCCCGAAAAACAAAACGTCCCCTCGTAGCTTATAGTGCGCAGCTGCAGCCTCGAAAAACAAAACGTCCCCTCGTAGCGTATAGTGCGCGGCTTGATGTGAAACAAAATTTTATACCGATTTTTAATCGAAAATTAGGGGGTGCGCGTTATACACGTGTGCGCGTTATACTCGAATAAATACGATAGATTATTTGTTGCTAGGCAAAAAGCTGTTCCACAGATAGCAACATGGAAATTAATGAATAATTAATAAAAAGATATTGCGTGGCATTAAACAAATTGTCTGGTTTAGCAGAACAAATAGATAGGAAAGATGACACTATTCTGTTTGAAAGAAGGCAGTGGAAATCAGCTTTCATAATATTGCTGAAAAATCGCTACAAGTTGTGTCCATGATGTCACTAGAAGTTACACTCAGCTTGAAGGGGAGTTTGATTCCAGTCCCCAGAGATATGTTGAGAATGCTAATTTATGAAATTTCAATGCCCATAATTATTTCTTCTAGTTATTCTGGAGAAGCAAATCCGTATCCCACGCTCCCTTTCTGTGAAGGCAGCAAGTGTTCTAAAAAGCTTTTTAAACAAGGTGAGAGTTTGTGCCCTACATAGTTCGAAGATTCCGCAGTTAAATATACATCTTGCAGTTACAAAGTTAAGAAAGAAGCCTTTAGAAGGATCAAAGCCAGTTTGTTGTGTGATCAGCTTAAAAGTATTTGCCCAGAGTTTTCATTTTATTTTAGTCTGGGTTTATTTGCAGACAAAACTCACTGGTGGAGTTTTGCTCCCAATGCAAGCATACTTAAGACTTTACCTTTAATTCTTCTTCTGGCTGCTTAGAGCCCAACTGAGTTTGATGCTTGACCTTGCATGGATGATTTGTATTTAATGGTGTCAGGTAGAAGGGCTCCATTGAAAGCTTGCCTCTCCTGCATGCTGTTGGCAATGGAAGAAATTTATCTTTGATTTTAGTTTTTATTTATTTATCTAGGCAAGGAATCGATAGAGAGACCTCTGTAGCCATTCTAAAGCATCTCCTATTTCTCAGTGCAGAAGAAATACACAATTTTAGAGAAGAGATCTCGGAAATATCGCAGTTCAAGTGGGAATGGCCGGGGTATACAGGTAGACTTATGGGATGGAGGTTCAAGGTGTCTGGGTCCTTGTACCATTTCCTAAATGGATACATTTCTACATAAACTAGTAATTGTTGTACCATTAAAGGTTAATACTTTTAAAAGAAGACTCAAGCTAAAAATAATCACACATCTATCATTTATATCAATAACCATAAAAAGCGTAACAATAAGCTATACAAGATCTCTTCTTTGCAAAAATTGTAATTTTTCCAGGATGGTTTAAAGGAACATTAGCTAAAAATGCAAGTAGAAAGATGGCATGGGGTAGCACCTGTAAACTAAATGAATTTGCCTTTAATTGAGACAAAACTTTAATCTGCAGTTACATAATACAAATATTCCAGCTGTCAAGATTTGGCATAAAAGTAGCAAAAAACAAACTTGTCATTCAAGGCATTGTCTGTGTGAAAGAACGTGACACCACAGATTTGCTAAAAGTCAAATAGATCTGATGATAAATAGTAGTTGTGGAGGACTCCTATGTATCCACTTCAAAAATATTCAGGTAGCTTCAAATATATGCTTATTTTTTTCATTCGTAGGATCCAAAAGAACGTTTAGGATGCCATCCTCAAACAGGTTTTGCAGACATTCAAGGACATCCATTTTTTCGTAATGTTGATTGGGATCTGGTAAGCATCTCTGTAAATACTGCATTTAAAAGCTTCAGGCACCACTAGTGGATCTTTGTAATCTCATCCAATTAGTCAATTTCTAATACTGATAGGACAAAGTTGTTAAACGCTTAGAGATTTCCCCATATAATTGCCTTTTGTAGAACTCAGTAAGGTTCTTTTATGTAAGAAGTAAAAACAAATTCAGGGGGAGAAATTTGGTATGTGAGGTTGCTTAGATTTTTTTTTTTTTAAATTAAGAAACACTGTCTTTTTAGTAACCATGACAAAAGATTAACACAATTTAGCCTCTCAAAATCATTTCTGAAATCTGTGCGCTACATAATTCTTGTGAGAATAAGGAAAAAGCCAGATTATTTTCTGCTATCAGAAGCATGATCCTTTCTATAAGCAAGGAAGGAAAATACCATGCTTTCCTTGCTTGTGGCTTCCTGGTCTACATTTTGAAGGGTTGATAGATCTCACGCTCTTAGGGGGCCTAGTGTGAAGTTGGTTGGGCAGCAATACTTTTTAGAGTTTAAATTAGAAATAAGGAATTTAAGAGGACAAAGAAGGAAGGACTAAAAGTCTTGGAAGCTGAAAGTTTCTTGGGATTGTAAATCAATTTTTTAAACCCACTAATGAGTACTGCTGCAGAAACAAGCTAAAAAAGGGTCCATATTGAAAGATAAGCATATTTTAGCTATTATATCACATTTTCACATTTGAAATTTTACTAATCAGATATTTTGCAATATAATTACTTGCCAACCCAAACTGAAAGTATTTTAATATACCAAGCATATGAAAAATAAAATTATACATGATATATTTTAAGTTTCTGAAGTATCAGGACAAATTTAGATTTGTAAATGTTTTTTCTTTAATTATTTCCAGTTCTCTGAAAACTCTTGTATTTCTGAAAATGTTGGAAAATATTCTTCCCTCTGGAATTTCTACTTCTCTAAAACTATGGATTCTGCAGTGTATTGCTTACTGTATTTGCGTAATTCAAAAGCACAACCAAATTCAAAAGTCAGTCCAAATCAGAAGTTTTGTAATAACGTACTAAGTAAGAATCTGAGTTAAAATTTGTAAGGCAGTCAAGGAAATGGTAAAATTAAAGATCAGATAAAACTTCTATAACCTTGGAAATATTACCTATTATTTATAAGAAGCTATATTTTAATGCTGAATGCTCTATTCCTAGATGGAACAAAAACAGGTTGTTCCTCCATTTAAACCAAATATTTCTGGAGAATTTGGTCTGGACAACTTTGATTCTCAGTTTACCAATGAACCGGTACAACTCACACCTGACGATGAGTAAGTAAATGATTTCAGAAGTTAATGTATCAGAAAAAATACTCTTGTAAACCTAGCAGCTGTCATGAACCATGTTCTACAGAGTAGAAGAGAGCTATATATAATCTTCATGCCCATGTTTGAATGTTGGTTGCTGAGTGTAGAGACAGATACCTTCTCTGGCTTACAGGTATCTTGAATGATACAGAAAAATGAACATAGAAAATTAATGGCAGAAAAAGACCTAGTGGTCCATCGAGGCTGCCTTTTGAGTTTATTTGATTTTTAGTTCTTTTTTCTTTCTTAATTTTAATAATTATTTTTTTTATTTTAGTAATTTTTATCTATTTATTGTTCTTGGATGATGGACATGTGTTTTATCCCAAGCAATTTTAAACTCAGTTACTGGTGATTGATCCACTGTCTCTGATGGAAGTTGGTTTCAACTTGCACTACTCTCTGTGAAATCATATTTTCTAACATTACTTTTGAATTTCTTTCCTGTCAATTTAAAAGTCTCTATAGATTCTCAGTCATCCAGGTCATGATTGTCCCAGAAGTGCTTTTCAGGAGGCAACTGGACTTTCTTGTTATTTCTTTGAGGACATTTTGCTTCTCATCCAAGAATCTTCTTCAGTTGTGACTCGATGGTGGGAAATGGTAGGATTTATAATCCTTGCAGCTGGTCATTTGCATTCTTTTTGATTGTGGTTGAAGCACTTTGATGTTTATTTGTGTCCTCAGGATCACCTAAGTGTCATCATCTGGATGACTGAGAAACTCTACAGACTTTTAGCTATGCAGTTTGGGATGAACTTCCTTGGAATGGTGTGGGAGTATGAACAGATTTCCAGAAAAAATTGCAGACTACAGGAACCAGTAAGCACTACTGGGGTGACCCTAAGGACACAGATAAACAAGTGCTTCAGCGACCCTCAGAAAGGATGCAAATGACTAGCTGTCTGCAAGGAATATGAATCCTTCTATTCCCCACTATCCGGTCAGAGCTGAAGAAGCTTCTTGGATAAGAAGTGAAATGTCTTCAAAGAAAAAACAAGAAAGTCCAGTTGCCTCCTGAAAAAGCACTTTTGGGATTTCCTCACAATTTGAAGTCATACCCTCATGTTCTTGATATGATTGACCACTTAGAAGCAGGATATTTAACTTGATAGATCCATGGTCTGATTGAACATGGACCATTCTTCATCAGAAATGGCTTTCTTAATGCAGTGAATAGAAAGGCTAGTGGTAAATTAGAGAATAAAAGTCTAGTTACATTAACTTCTGAAATTCAAGGTCCGTGGAGCCAATCTAATCCTGTTCTGATAATTCAGTGTAAGGGACTGTCACATGTAGCCCAAAATTATCTGACATCATTTCAGATGAGATACTTGGATTGAGGCTTAGCAAGTTAATTCATGATTCTAGCTGAAGATGCCACAGATCGATGTACAGGAATCTTCTCAGAGTAACAGTTAACACTTGGTTAAAACTAGATAAGGGTCATAGATAAAAGTTCACTTGTGGCTATATAACGATTCTAAACTGATGCCTCTAACTCCTCTGCCTGGTTCTGCCAGTCCTCCTACATTTGAGATCACTGAGATCCATGCCAACAGGATGGAGGTGAATCTAAATTAAAAACAAAACAGCCTATAATCTGTATTTCTGCAGGCACATGTTTAGGAGGAGTGCTGCAGAATGATGAAATGTTCAGCCAAACATGTCCATTCAAGGATTTATCTATCTGAGTCCATCCCTGTAAACAATGAGCAAGCTTTTACTTCTTCTAGAGTTTATTATTTATGATTCATGGAGAGAAGAGTACCTGAGGACTATATATATTACACATATAAGATCCTCGACTTAATGATCATAATTGAGCCCAGAATTACAATTGTAAGTTGTGCTGGTTATTAAGGGACTCACCATGTGGCCTTGACTGAATTTCATACCTTTTTTATGGCAGTTGTTAAGCGAATTCAGCAGTTGTAAAGCAAAACTTGCAGGGGATGGTCATGATTGATGGAGTGAACCCATTGTCTGCAATGGGTAGATTGTGCTGGAACAGGAAGTAAATGCCAGTTTATGGCAAAAAAAAATTGGTCATAAATCAGAGTCACGTGACTCCAAGATAGGGCAACTGGCTCTAAATGTGGCCCAGTTACAGAACACTCAAAATGCAGTCATGTGATTATGGGGGAGTGGCCTTTGGAATGTCAAATCTCAGTCATAAGTAGTCCCGGAGAGGTCCCTTGTAACTTTGGTTGCTAAGCAACCAGTCTTAAGATGAGGACTACCTGTACTTTAATTTTGGAGTAGAAATTTGATTTTGGTATTCTTGCTCATATTTTCAGGGATATTGTAAAGAAGATTGATCAGTCTGAGTTTGAAGGATTTGAATATATCAATCCGCTCCTGATGTCAGCAGAGGAATGTGTCTGATCTCCTATGCGTAACCTGTGCCATCTTTTTTATAAATGTTTTTCCTGCATGGGTGAAAAATGTTTCTGTTGGGAAGCAGTGGACCCAATTCCTTTGTCATCCGGTATGAACTTCATCATAACAATATCATTGAGTTGCTATCAGCAGAATACTTTTTCATTGATATAAAAGGAAACAAAAGAATAGTAACAATTACACCAAAATCGGAGTCTAAGAGACGGTTCTTGTTCTGGCCAGAAATTATCTAATATGAAATAATTTGCCAGATGTTCTGCTTCACATGTAATGTTAGTTTGTGTTTTATAGACTTGCTGTTGAATTAAGTGATGTTTAGTAAATTGTATATAAAGCGTGGTTTTCTGACAACTAGGTATAGAGATAGTAAGACTGCATTGGTTTTTTTCTCCCCCCATCGTTACGTATTTTTATTTACTGCGTTGTCCAAATTAAGCTACCAAATTAATTTTGAAAACACTTTTAATTTAAATTGCAAAGTAAGAAGTATCCCCATACTGAATGTACTAAATGTTATTGTCCACACAAGATAGGGGCTTGATAGTATAAAAAGCTGCTCTCATTTTGTAAACATTCTGAATTTACTGTGAATTGACTTCGTTATTGAGACCCA